>CM050518.1:10043761-10238761 GCA_027563665.1 Antrozous pallidus
GTCTTCGCAGCCTGAGCGCCCAGCCCGGCAGTGAGGCTGGGAGCCCGGCAGCCGCTTCGATGCAGGGGACCCGCGTCAGGAGCAATGCAGCCAGGGCTGAGACAGGCGGAGGGCGAGGGGGGTCACAGGTGTGCAGCCACAGGGCCGCACCATCAGAAGCTCGGCCGCCCAGAAGGTGGAGGAGGAGGGGAGAAGGCACTGGAGGGAGCCACCTGCTCCTGGCAGTGACCTGAGCAGATGCTCTTCCAGGAGAAAAAGCTCAAGAACGGTGATGGCAGCTCTGGGCCCAGAGAGGGCTCCCGGGCTAAGAAAGTGATCACATCAGACAAATGCTGCCCAACGTCCAGTTCACGTCCAAGCCTTTGCCAAGTGGACATTTTGCTACGATGTCCCCTGCACAGCCACGGAGGTCCAAAGTGCCAGCTCCCCCAGAGGAGGGAGGTCATGCAGGAAGGCTCAGGGTTTCGGGTCCGTGCGGGTTGAATTCGTCCTCAGAGCCGCTGGACATGAGCACCCAGCGCCATGGCCCGGCACACGGGGGCTTCTCTCCACACAGGCAACTTTGGTTTCTTTCCGATCTGACTCCTGTAATTTAGTTGACGCTCAGTTGAATAGAATTCTAATGCTTCTCAAGTAGTTTTAAAATGTAGACTCATTGAATGTAATTCTTACGTTGAATTATTTTCATGTCATTGGACCCTTTAAATTTAAATAGTGTAAGTATTGTATTTTGATTTCATTAAAAGGTCCACTTTTTCCTAAAATCATCATTGAAGTTTGACATGGATAAAGACTTTAAAACAATAGAGATTACTTGCTGTATGCTATGTGTTCTGAAATTTTGTAAAAGCAACTCGATATTTACTCTTATAAATTTTAATTGTGTTATTAAGACGTAGACCTCCTCCCCAACACACACACACACACACACCCCTGACTTTCTCTTTCCCCTTCCTTCTGTTGGCACCAATCATGTGGCTCTAATCCTGTGAGCTTCTCTGCAGAGCTCCAACCCCGCGATTCCCCCTTCAGGGCCTCTGTGGTGCCTGTTCCCGCAGCTGGTGATCCCCAAGATGTTCCCATGGCCTGTTCTTCATTATTCAGTTTTAGCTCAACTGAAACCTCCTCCAGGAAGCCTTCCCTGACCACCTTGGTGGAAGTGCTACCCTTCCCCTGAGTCACTGGCTAGCACAATTTCTTCGGTGCACTTATTGCTGGCCATCATTTCCTTTATATTTGTGTATGGATCTGTTATCTATTCTCACATGTCACCTCCAACAAGACAGCAGCCTGCAGCTCCTGGGGGAGACCTTGTTGGTAAACCTTTGAGCCCCAGCACGCAGCCTGAAGGGTAGGCGGTAAGTGGGCAGTGACTGCATCGATCTGTGAACACGACTCTGGAGGAAAGCTTGTCATTAGACACGTCTTTCCCCCAGTTTAACAATGACGAAACCAGGGCGCACGTTGTCCAAGACCAGGTGGAAACACAAGGGTCCAACTCCAGACGCCCTGCTCTTGACATCTCAACTTCAAACTGAGACCAGAAAGGAAGAAGGGTCCTCCCCATTTACGGCTCCCCGTTACTGTCTGGCTTTCACATTCCACCCTCACCGCCCTCAAACTAGAATCAACCTTTCATGCTCTGTCCACTGAGAATGAAGCTGACAATTAGACAGCCCTGGGATCACTGGAGTAAAGCTGAGAAAACTCAGTGGTTACTCTCAAAGATGAGATGCACTTTCACCATGAGACAGTAGGAGGCCTGAGTCAGAGCAGCGAGGGAAGCCTCACAGAGACAGGATTGGCGACCAATGTCCAGGCCCAGTTAAAGGCCAAATTGAAAAATGGCAGCTCCTGGTGTCAAGGCCAAAGATTGTGGATGAACTCCTCCGCTTCAGTCAAGTGATCGCCAAGAGGGACGTTTAAGAGTCATTTTTTCTGGAAGGGACAGCCCCACCCTGCTGCTCTCCCCACCGAAGGGAAACCTGAAATTCCTTCCTGGGAGAGCTTCCTTTACAAACCCTGGGACTCTGCGGAGTCTGTTTTCTCTGTAAACAAGCCAGCCATCCCCAGTGTGGCCTGTGCAGTTTCCTCCCAGGCTGATGGTATTTGGTTAAAAAAAAATGAAGTTGAGGGGGTGGCAGAAGAAAGGGCAGAAAAGATGGGGAAGAAGCCAGACGAGTGTGACAGACTGTCACCTGTGAGCTTATGTTCTCTGCTTGATGTTCTCTTCTTAATGTTCTCTCCACTTATGTTTTCTGCTTGATGGGGGCATTTGTCCAAAGGTGCAGCCTCACACTGTTATTGATGTTGATCCAGCCGTGCTCCTTCCCCAAGCCCTGAACCCAGGAGGTGAGGGGGTATCACCTAACTTCCTAAACAACCTTCAGGGCTGGGACAGAAGCCAAATACTTTCCCAAGTTTTCCCTCTCTGTTCCCTTCAGGGTAAATACTTCCTGTCACTGGGGGCCTGATTTTCTTTCTAACTAAACTGGGGTCTCCATGGAGTCAGAGGTTATGTTCTCTTTGTTTCTGTAATCTCAACAATCAGGCATAGGGTACTGGGCAAGGGTGGCCTGAATGAGTGAGTAGGTAGATGAAGGGATGATGGATGGATGGATGGATGGATGGATGAGTAGGTAGATGGATGCACGGAAGGATGGGCAGATGATTGGATAAGTACTTGGGAGTTAGGTAGGAAGCAAAAAGCTAAAACATTACAGATAAGGCTAAAGCCCTCTTTGATGATCTACCTCCCAATTTCTTTTTGTCCCCTTCCCAATGGAAACCAGTTCTCCAGGGCTTTTTCCATGCACGCCTATATGTAAATATGCATCTGTAAAGAATACATGGCATTAGTTTATGTTTTCTGTATTTTGTCTTACAACTTGTTCTAGTTGGCCTGTAATAGATGTCAGTTCACATAGACCTGTCCCTTCCTCCTTAACTACAGCAGAATGTCTCTATAGTTTCACTGTTTAGCTCCCTTTTGATTGACATGTAGTTGGTTTCCAGTCTTTCTCACCCGTAACGCTACAGCCTCATCCCTCTCCATGTGCACAGGGACCTTCCTCCCAAAGCTTGGAAGCTGTGCATGTGGTGGACCAGCCAACTAACTGAGAGCCTGTGCTCGGGGACTTTAAATGCGGCATCTTTACAACCTGTCGCGCTCCTTCCCCGGGGGTTTAGATGTGGCCTGGTGGGAAGAGGAGGGCTCAGAAGCCAGTAGAATGCATTCCCAGCCTTTTCTCACCAGCTCTGGCCCCTCGGGCAAGTGGCTTCTCTTTCAGAGGTGGGGCAGCCTCAGCTGCACCCTCATGGGACCTGGGACCGCGTGAAGACTGACTTGGGTAGCCTGTGGGCGGGGCACCGCCCCTAGGGAGCCCTCGGAGGGTGCAGATGTCACTGTCAAATACAGTCTCTTTCTATGGCCTCCTAGGACCCTAGGTGTCCCGCTTAGACTCTCCACGCTGCTAGCTTTTAAAGTTACTTCTGGCAACTTCTTTCTAAAGAGACGTACAATCCTGAGTCAAGGCGTAAGAAAAAGCTGAACATTTGGATTTCCTGCCAGTTATAAGCCAGCATGAGCTGGTGACGCATGAAGCTGAGGAGAAGAGGATGTGTCTAGGAGACTAATTCCCAACTAGATTTCGGCCTTTTCCCATCACCCAACCTGATCATTAATAGGAGCCAGGAAGAAGCCTCAGATTCATGACTGCCGATTCCCGAGGTACCAGCCTCCAAACATCTGAAGGCAAAACAGTTTGTTAATTGCCGTCTAGACAGTTTATTGCGGCAATAAGATCAAAACCCAGAATGCTAAGGTTTGTGGTATGAATCATGCAGACTAAACAATTGTTTTATTGCATTTACAGAGAAGTTGATTTATAACGTCACTGGGCAATAACATTCCTTCATGGTTTCGCGGGAATAATTTTGCCTCTTTTATGCTGCTCTGTGATAATTCCACCACTATGGGCTGTTAAACGGTGCTCTCTGTCCCATCTAAACAGTCTCTGATCAGATGTCTGGTTGTCATCCAGGGCCAGTGTTGGCTCCATCCGGGCAGAGCCCTAGAGAGAGCAGGCAGCTGGCAGGGGCAGCCGTCAAGGCCCTGCAGTCACAGTCGCAGCTGCTCCGCCCAGGCCTGGGTGCCTGGGCAGTTTCTGGGCCCCACAGCCTTCTGTCTTGTTTATGGGCAAAGGCCAACGGGCCGGCTTCCCCGTCAGAACCGGGTCCTGGATGAAACGGACAGAGCCGGCCAGGTCTGTGGTGCGTCTGAGGTGAAGATTGATCCCTGTGTCTGCTCCTGGGGTAATGCTTATGTTTAGCTCTCGGATACATTTTGAGTTAAACTTTTGCATAACTGAAGAAAAGGTCCACTTTTTTGCCTATTGGCAGCCAGTTGTCCCAGCACAAATACTTCATTTTGTGGACACTCTCAGGTCTCATTTTCAAGGGCATCTCTGAAGCCTGACCACGTTTAAGGACAGCTCCTCTAGTGCCCATTCTTCTTCCCTATGGCTTCGTGATCTTTCAGGGCACCTCACCACTCAGAGCCTTTATAGTCTTAAATTCTAAAAGGGGCCCGGCCAGTGTGGTTCAATGAGTATCAACCTATGAAGTAGGAGGTCACAGTTTGATTCCCAGTCAGGGCACATGCCCAGGTTGTGAAAAGCAGCTGATTGATGAGTCTCTCTTATCATTGAGTAGGGGCCCTGTGCACAAAATTTGTGCACTGGGGAGGGGTCCCTCATTCCAGCCTGTGCCCTTTCACATACTGGGAGCCCTCAAGGGATGTTCTACTGATGGCTTAGGCCTGCCCTCTGTTGGGAGCGGACCTAAGCCACAATCTGGCCTCCCTTTGCAGGAGGCAATCAGACTGATCAGAGGAAGGTGCCAGCCCCATCACCCTGCAGCTGCAGCTGCCAAGGTATTTTCATCAACACGGACTCCAGTCCCTTCACCATGAAAAAATGACAACTTTTTTTTAGGCATTTTCAAGATGTGTCTTTCATAGGAAATAACATTTCTTTCTTTATTTTTCTTTTTATCCTCACCTGAGAATATGTGTCCATTGATTTTTTTCCCCCTTCCCTCCGATCCCAGGTTCTGCCTCTGCCCAAGCCTAAAGCCTCTGCCACAGGCTTTAGGTTTGGGAAGCAGGACCCCTGCCCCGCCGATGGCCAGCTGGGAGAGACTTGGGTGCCAAGGTATGCATGCAAATTAGCTGCCATCTTTGTTGGGTTAATTTGCATACTCACTCTGATTGGCTGTGGGGGTAACAGAGGTATGGTCAATTTACATGTTTCTCTATTACTAGGTAAGATTTTTAATTTTTAAAAATATATTTTATTGATTTTTTACAGAGTGGAAGGGAGAGAAATAGAGTCAGAAACATCAATGAGAGAGGAACATCTATCAGCTGCCTCTTGCACACTCCCTACTGGGTATGTGCCAGCAACCAAGTACATGCCCTTGATCAGAATCGAACCTGGGACCCTTCAGTCTGCAGGCTGATGCTCTATCCACTGAGCCAAACCAGCTAGGCCAGATTTTTAATTTTTTAAATATATTTTTATTGATTTCAGAGATGAAGGGAGAGGGAGAGAGAGATAGAAACATCAATGATAATAGAGAATCATTAATCAGATGCCTTCTGCACACCCCACACAGGGAATTAAGCCCACAACCTGGGCATGTGCCTTGAATGAGAATTGAATCCATGACTTTCTGTTTCATAGGCTGATGTTCAACTATGGAGCCATACCAGCTGGGAAAGTCTGGCAGTTACTTAAAAAGCTACACGTCAACCTACCATATAACCCAGCAATTATATTCCTGGTCATTTAACCTGGAGAAATGAAATGTACATTGTGTGCCTAAGCTGTGGCCGAGAAGCTCAGTTGGTTGGAACATCTTCCCAATAAGTACACCAAGGCTGCAGGTTCGATCCCTAGTCAGGGCACATAGGAGAGTCAACCAACCACCCAGCCAGTGTTGCTCAGTGGTTGAGCTTCAACCCATGCACCAAGAGGTCACTGGTTCAATTCCTGGTCAGAGAACATGCCTGGATTGTGGCTAGATCCCCGGTACTGGTTAGCCAATCAATGCTTCTTTTTCATCTATGTTTCTCTCCCCCCTTTCCACTCTCTAAAATCAATAAAAATTTATATACATATGTGTATATGTATATGTGTGTGTGGTATATATATATATATACTCGAGCACAGGAATGGAGAGATGTCCCTCAACACAGCCTGCACCCTCTCCAATCTGGGACTCCTCAAGGGATGTCTGACTGCCTTAAATGGGCAGTTGGACAGCCCTGTCACAATCCAGGACTGCTGGCTCCCAACTGCTTGCCTTCCTACCTTCCTGATTGCCCCTTACCACTTCTGATCACCAGCCTGATCACCCCCTAACCATTCCCCTGCCTGCCAGCCAATTTGCCCCAACTTCCCTCCTCTGCTGGCCTGGTCAACCCTAACTGCCTTCCCCTGAAGGCTTGATCTCCCACAACTGTCCTCCCTTGCAGGCCTGGTCCCTCCCAGTGGCTCTCCCCTGCTGGCCATCTTGTGACGGCCATCTTGTGTCCACAGGGGAGCAGCCATCTTATGTGTTGTAGTAATAGTCAATCTGCATATTACTCTTTTATTAGATAAGATAGAAGCCTGGTGCATGGGTGAGGGCTAGCTGGCTTGCTCTGAAGGGTGTCCCAGATCAGGGTTGGGGTTCCCTTGAGGCGGGGTGGCCTGGGCAAGAGGCCTGTGGTGGTTTGCAGGCCGGCCAAGCCCTCCTGTCCCCCCACAGTGACCCAAGTGGAGGCCCTAGTGTCTGGAATTTATTTATCTTCTACAATTGAAACTTTGTAGCCTGGAGTGGAGCCAAGCCTTCTGCTCCCTCCGTGGAGGCAGCCATTTCTGTTGAGGTTTATTTATCTTCTATACTTGAAGCTTTAAGCGAAGGCCTGGGCCAGCCAGGGTGTGCAGAAAGCTTGGCTTCCTCCAATTCCAGAAGCAATCCTACCCTCCTGCTCTCTCAAGCTCTATGGCTGCCGCCATTTTAATTGAAACTTTGTAGCCTTAAGTGGAGGCCTGGGCCAGCGGAAAGCTTGGCTTCCTCCATCGCTGGGGAAACCCAAGCCTCCCTCCTACTCTCTCCATGGCCACAGCCATCTTGGTTGCAGTTAATTTGCATACTCATTCCTGATTGGCTAGTGGGCATGTTTAGTAGGTTTAGCTTTGTGTATAACGAAACGATTGTTAATTTACATATTACTCTTTTATTAGATAAGATGTATAAAATTACCTTCCTTTTGAAAAATAGAGTCAGCCAATGAATGCATCAATAAGTGGAACAACAAACCAATGATGCCCTAGCTGGTTGGCTCAGTGGATAGAGCGTCAGCCTGCGGACTGGAGGGTCCTTGGTTCTATTCTGGTCAAGGGAATATGCCTTTGTTTTGGGCTTGACCCCTAGTAGGGGGCATGCAGGAGGCAGCCAATCAATGATTCTCTCTCATCATTGATATTTCTCTCTCTCCCTCTCCCTTCCTCTCTGAAATCAATAAAAATATATTTAAAAAACATTTTTCTCTTTTCCTCTCTTTCTAAAAATCAATAATTTTTTTAAAGTGCATGAAACTTGACAGCAGCTCTATTCACTATGGGCTCGAACTAGAAACCACACAGATGCTCCTCAACAGGTGGCAGTTAAACTGGGCACATGCACATTCGGGGTGCGACTCAGTGATCAAAAGGAACAAGCTGTTGATACACTCACCAACCTGGATGGACCTCTGGAGAATGATACGCATGAAAACAAGCCGATCCCCCAAGATTACGTACGAGGTGATTCCGCTGATGTAATGGCCTTGAGATGACCAAACTCTAGAGATGGGAGATTAGTGGTTGCCAGGGGTCAGGGACAGAGTGAGGGGTGGGATAGGGGTTTGGTTCTGAAAGGGCAACAGGAGGGTTCCTGGTGGTGATAGAAATGGCCTGTATCTTGGCTATATCAGTGTTGGCATCCTGGCTGTGACATTGTTCTAAACCTTTGTGACCTGCTGCCATTATGGAAACTAGGTAAGGAGTACATGGGCTGCCTTTGTATTATAATTTTTTTGGTTTTTTGTTAATCCTCACCCAAGGATTTTTTTTCCCGATTGATTTCTTTTTTTTTTCTTTTTTTTAATTATTATTTTATTTTTTTTTAATTTTTTTTAATCTTTATTGTTCAGTTTATTAATTACATTGTTTCCCCTTTTTATCCCCCTATAGCTTCCCTCCACCCTCACCTCCCCCTCCCCACTGTCCTCTCCCATTGTTGCTAGATTTTTGTCCAGTCTCTTGCTGCACTTCCCACAACCCTTTTCTCCCCAAGAACTGTCAGTCCATTCCCTCTCTATGTCCATGTCTCTGTTATATTCACCAGTCTACCCTGTTCAACAGCCTATCAATTCACGTGATTTTTGTGTTCATTTGTTGATAGATGTGTATTTGTTGTTCATAATTTTCATCTTTACCTTTTTCTTCTTCCTCTTCTTAAAGAATATCTTTCAGCATTTCATATAATGTTGGTTTGGTGGTGATGAACTTCTTTAGCTTTTTCTTATCTGCGAAGCACTTCATCTGACCTTCAATTCTGAATGATATCTTTGCTGGATAGAGTAATCTTGGTTGTAGGTTCTTGCTGTTCATCACTTTAAATATTTCTTGCCACTCCCGTCTGGCCTGCATCGTTTCTGTTGAGAAATCCGCTGACAGTCGTATGGGTGCTCCCTTATAGGTAACCAACTGTTTCTCTCTTGCTGCTTTTAATATTCTCTCTTTGTCTTTTGCTCTTGGCATTTTAATTATGATGTGCCTCGGTGTGGTCCTCTTAGGGTTCCTATATATTGGGGTTCAGTGCACTTCTTGGACTCCTAAGTCAATTTCTTTCACCAGGTGTGGGAAGTTTTCAGTCACTATTTCTTCAAATAGGTTTTCATTGTCTTGGCCTCTCGCTTTTTCTGGTACCCCTATAATTCGGATGTTGGTATGCTTGAGGTTGTCCCAGAGGCCCCTTACACTATCTTCAATTTTTTGGATTCTTTTGGTTTCTTGCTTTTTCAGCTGAGTGGATTTTACCTCTTTGTATTTCAAATCTTTAACTTGGTTCTTGGGGTGCTCCAGGGCACTTTTAGGTCTTTGTATAATATTTTTTGTTTCAGTCAGTGCATGCTTAATTTCTGGTTGGTCCTTTTTCATATCCTTGAGAGTCTGCTTTATATCCTTGAGGGTTTCTTTCATTTCCTTGTAGGACTCATTCATTTCCACGTTGGTCTTGATCATTTCCACGTTGGTCTTGATCATTTCTTTGCAGCTCTCGTTTATATCCTGGAGGGTGTTGTTCATTTTCTTGTAGGACTCATTCATTTCCTTTGTGGTCTTGCTTATTTCCTTATAGGCCTTGATCTTTTGTTGGAGCCTCTTAAAAAACCCTGTAACCGTGGTTCTGAATTCCATGTCCAGTCGTTTTTTTCCCTCCATTTCTTTCACATCTGATTTCTTTCCATGTTGCTGCATGGTGGCTGCTTCCCTGAGTTGGTCAATTAGCTTTGTGTGGTAGACTTCCTACTAGGGATAGTGGCTCAGCCTCCCCGGTTACCTGAGGTGGATATGGGCTGCACAGTCTTGCTGAAGTTAAGCTCAGTTAATCCTTGTTAGCACTTGGAGGGTTGACCTCCAGGCCAATTGTCTGTGAAGCTCAGCTGTGCTCAGGTTGGGTGGGCGGAGTCTCCGGGCCAAGCAGACAGCGTTAGCTCCGCCCTATGCGGCCCCAGGGACTCTGTGCCGGGGGCAATGGCTGCCAGCACCTCTGAGAGAGAGCCGCTGCGGAGCTCCACCGGCTGCTGGTTGCCGGGGAATTCAGACTTTCCCAAAATGAGTCTGCATGCACAATGTCTCACACAGGGTCGTAAAACAAAGCAGTCTGATGGTTTTCCGAATGAGAGGCAAGTCGCGGTGCGCTCTGCGCCGTCACGCAGCCGAGCTGTTCGCGTGAAAGCTGCCTTCTCCACAAGCCAGGAGACCCGGCAGCACCCGAGCTTCGGCGTGCCCTCCCACTGTCCAGTTTTCACCCCGTGTGATAGTGGGTTCTCTGGACTTCGCCCAGAGATGGAGAATCAGTCCAGTGGGACGCCTTTGTCTCCCCGTTCGAGAAAACTAGCCGGTTTTCAGCCGCCCGCCCTCTCCGCGGCGCGCACTCCAAACCTCTCTCTGTGTGAATCTTTCAACGCTGTTCGCCGCCGCTCCTCCAAGTCACAGTGTCTTATCTTCACTTTTATTTGTGGAATTTTCACTCGGCGAGCTTTCTGGTGATTCTGGAAGGTGTTTGTTCTTTCGTTAAGTTGTAGTATTAAAATTGCTGATTATGACGGCAAGATAGGTGTTTTACCTTTGCCGCTATCTTAGTTCTCCTCTCCCGACTAATTTCTAAAGATAGTGGGAGGGAGAGAGGCGAGAGAGAGATAGAGGGGGAGAGAGAGAGAGAGAAACATCAATGTGATAGAGAGATTGATTGGATGCCTCCATGGAGTAGGTTGGAAGGGGCATGGGAGTGGGCTGGGATCAATTGAACCTCCAATCAGGACTGGAGGCCACCATCAACTGCCAGACCAATCTGGAGCTCTACACTTCCTTTGTCTGTCTACCTGTCCATGTCTTAGTATTTTGATCTTGACAATGTGGCTTTGAAGAACTTTGCCAAATATTTTCTTCACCAACCTCATGAGGAGAGGGAGCATGCTGAGAAACGGATGAAGCTGCAGGATCATTGAGGTGGCCAAATCTTCCTTCAGGATGGCAAGAAACCAGATGTGAGAGTTGGGAGAATGGCTGAATTTTGTGGACTTGCACACACTGGCCACTGACAAAAATGACCCTCATTTGTGACTTCACTGAGACTCACTACCTGAATAAGCAGGTGAAATCCATCAGAGAATTGGGTGATCATGTAACCAATAGGCACAGGTTGGGGGCACCTGAATCAGTCATGGCAAGCATACCCTGGGAGACAGCAAGGAGAACTAAGCCTCAGGCTGGCTTCTTGTATCCACATTGGTGACACCCTGATCACCAGAGCTGTACGTGCATGTTGCAGTTACCTTTATCTTTTCTACTAGAGGCCCAGTGCACAAAATTCATGCATGGGTAGGGTCCCTAGGCCTCACAGGCGATCAGGGCCAATCTTTAGGGCAACTAGTGGGGCAATTGCGATGGGGGAGAGGGGCCTGCTGGCACTTGCCTTGGCTGGTGTGGAGCCTCTGGGCTGGGGGCAGCTCCTGCATTGAGCATCTGTCCCCTGGTGGTCAGTGTACATCATAGCAACCAGTCCTTCCGCCATTCAGTCAATTTGCATATCAGGTTTTTATTATAGCATAACTTGTACCAAATCATCCACTCATGTCCTTCATTTGTACCATTCCTTCAAATGAAATAATTTGTACCTCCTAACCCCCAAAAAGTTTAAGTTAATGTGTGTGTATGTATATACACATATATACATATATATACACACATATATATAATATTGAATTATTATAAAATTCTTATGTCTACATGTCAAAAATGGACTAATACTGATTGGTACTTTTGCACGATTCAGCCAAGTATTTTTTTTTCCCACTCAGCTGAATGGGTAGCATCCAGATCACGGTTTGGCAGCTTGCTTTTTCATTTCACTCTACCACACGCACAATATTCCATATCAGTATAAACACAGCTGCCTCCAGCTGCGGCAATACAATGCGTATTCTGGATGGCCATCACTTATTTTGACAGCTTCCTCTAATGGACATTTTGGTTGTTTTCATTAGTTAGCTTTTACATAGGAGGCTGCAATGTATTTCCTTGAACATACATCATTTGTCCCATGTTCATTTGAGTCTTTTTGATGAATTTCTAGCAGAATAATTGCTAGGTTAAAGGACTTGTACATCTTTTACTTTAGTAAATGTTGCCAATTACCCCCCAAGGAAGTAGAACCAATTTTCACTCCCACCCAGGAGGCCAGGGCAGGTATGCAAGATTCTGCTGCCCCACGCCTTGCAAAGACAGTGTTATCAAACTTCGATATCGGCTAATCTGATCAATGAAAAAAAAGAGGATATGTCACAGTGATTTATATTTGCATTTTTCTTATAATGCCTAGGAGTCAAGGATCTTCTCTTATACAGCTTGTGAACCTTATCTACAATGTTCATTTGCAATGTCCTAAAGGGATTTTGTTGTATATTTCTTTTCATCACATAGAGTATTTGCATACTGTGTGTTTGCATAGAGTGGAAGATTAAGAAATATTTGAAGATTAGTTGCCACACCTTGACACAAGCCCTCACCCCTCTGAGCCTCACCCTCACCTCCTCAGGCTACAAGGGAAATCAGAAATGTGCTTTATGATAACAAGCAAATGGAATTGGACAACAAGAGAGGTCAAAGAACTCAGGGTAGCTTTGCCTAAACCTTCAAGGATATTGTTATAGGCTTCTGAGGCACTAGACTCAAGGGCCTATGAGCTCTGCTCAATCCAAAGAAAAATATGGAATTCATAAATGGCTACACAAAGCTGTCACCTGCCGCTGACCTGAACTTAGTTTTTAGGACTTTTTCAATCCCAAGAGCAAAATATTCTATTCTTATCAATTCAGTAATTGCACATTTAATTTTCAACGTTTCAAAAATTGCATGTATAAATTATGTCTAAAATATGTTCACATAGTATATAATATATAGTAAAAATATTTAATGTACAGTAAAATATTTATATTAATATAGTTAATATACATAGTATAGTTAATATATGTAGTATCACATATAATATATATAGTAACAAATATAACAAAATTTAAAGGGTTGTTTTTATACCTGATCATTCAACACAACAATGAGACACTCACTGAAATATTAATTGAAACGTTCCTTGGACTCTTGACCAATAACAGATACACAAGAAAATGACAGAAGCTTCTTATTTTGAAAAATGGATGGGACTCAGGCTAATAAGCCTTTCATGCATTCATGAATGCTAACTGGGAAGATAGTTTGGAATAGTCCAGATGTTTCCTTCTTCTCTCTCCCCCTCCTTCTCCCTCCCTTTCTTCCTTTCCCCCTTCTCCTCCCTTCTCCCCCTCCTCGGTGCTCCAGGATAGCCATCACGGCCCTTGGAAACCTCCTTTATTAAGCTGGCCCATTGTATGCTAAGTTATGGTGGGCTCAGGACTGATCCCTTCACAAAAGGCTTTTGTTTGGCGATGCCCTCTATAAACTGGGACTTGGTGAATGACACCCCTTCTGGGAAGTCTTCCTAAATTGGTTATATTTACGGAAGCAAGTAATATTTTCTATCTTGTTTTCCTTTCTTCTTTTTCTCAAGCATAATTCAGATCTCAGGAAAGCATGAGAGAGATAAAGGCAATTGCTAGGAAACAAGGTATTTCTGGCTTCTAGACTATGTAAACAATTTAGGTTTTTGCAACAAGTATGCAGTACCTTTTCAAAAATTCTGTTTCCCAGGTGTTGGAACTGTGGCCTACAGCCCTGGAGACACAGGAGATGTTCTGATTTTGACCTATTTTCCTAGTCTGCTCTTCCTGTTCCCTTTCATTTCAGTAGTTGGGGGAGGGGAGAGAGAGGAGGAAGGATGAAACCAACTCTTTCCTATTCATTATTTCCATCTTAAAATAAAATAAAAAATGTTTTAAATGTGACAGAAAATGGTTTAAAAGCAAAATTATAGAAAAAAAATTTTAAATGTGTTGATTTTGGAGAGAGAAGCATTGCTCTGTGGCTCCACTTACTTATGCATTCATTGGTTGAGTCTTGCATGTGCCCTGCTCGGGGTTCGAACCCGAAACCTTTGAGTTTCAGGACGATGCTCTAATCCACTGAGCTACCTGGCCAGGGCCAAAATTACAGAAGTGTTTTATTTTGGATATTCTCTGTAAAGAAAACTGGTGGGATCTCTAGGGGAAAAAAGGCTGAGCCACATAAAATGAGACAGCAAAGGACGAAAGGGCTATAAAGGAAGCATTGGGGGATGTGTGGTGTCCCCCTAGGATGGAGAATGCCCCTGTCCTTCCATGAAAAGCAGCCTCTTTTCATGGGAAAGCAGGCCGGCCCCTAGGTTATTAGGCTCACAATGACTTCCCCAGATGTAGTTCTCATGAGTGAGGATTCTCAGAGGAATAAAGAGAACCCTAGAGGCTGCTGTTTGTTTTGTTTTGTTCTTGGTTCGGCAAAGTTTTGAATAGGTAATGCTGCCAAGTGATTTGAAATCACAAAGTCTAACAAACTATGAAAAGTCCCTTAAGGACTGTCCTGCAGCCCGTTTCCCTGCTCCTAGTGAGCACCAGTTCATTCTATCTAATACTGGAGGTAGGCTGTGAGTGCAGAAGCCAACATAAACACGTCCTCCAATTCCCTCGCTCTCTACACAATGTGAACATGCCATACAGATTGTTTGGCTTGCCTTCCTTGCATGGCCCCTTGATTTTGGCCATTGTTCCCTCTCAATACTACAGAGCTCATCAATCTTTTCTATAGCTACATAGTGTTCCACTGTAAATGTACCTTAATCTATTTAACCGGTCCCAACTGATGGGCCTGTGGGCTCTCTTTGATCTTCTGCTATTACAAACAGCGCTCCCTTGACTAATCTTAGTCGGACGTCATTTCACACATGTGTGAGTAATTCTGAAGGGTGCATCTCTCAGAGTGGAATTGGTAGATCAAAGAGTTTATGAGCCCATTTGTGGAGAGGAAGGACCCGAGGTGCCCCTGTTATTTACAAGGCTAGCTTTTCTTGCCTTCAGTTTCACAGCCTCCATATTTAAATTTAAGATACCCAAGTAATACATTAACAGGTTCCCCCTGTTGATTAAACTAATAAGTAAATAATCCAGAAAGATAGAGGGTAACGTGTAAAAGTGCCCCCTAAATGTCCTACCCCCAAGACCTCAACACCACGTCCTCCTCAAAAGTAACAGCGAGCAATTAACGCGTGTGATTCCAGACCTTTCTGAGCGTTTATGTTTCTATTCATACATAGCCGTCCCTTTCTATCTGTGGGGGCTGGTCCCAGGACCGCCTACAGATACCAAAATCTATACAGGCTCATGTTCCTTCATTAAAGCGGCATAGTATTTGCATATAACCTATACACATTCTACTGTATACTCTAAATCCTCTCTAGATTACTTGTAATACATAATGCAATGTGATGCTACATCGGTAGTTTTTAAACCCTGCTGTTTAGGGAATTAAGACACCCAGAGGATGTCTGTAGATGTTCAGTACAGACACAGCTGTCGTAGGCCTAACTACATAGTACTCAGCAACAACAAAGTGATCCTCCTGTTAATGCTTTAAAAAAAAAATAATTTTAGCTCTAGCTGGTTTGGCTCAGGGGATAGAGCGTGAGCCTGCAGACTCAAGGGTCTGAGGTTCGATTCCAGTCAAGGGCATGTACCTTGGTTGTGGGCACATCCCCAGTAGAGAGTGTGCAGGAGAAACAGCTCATTGATGTTTCTAACTATCTCTCTCCCTTCCTCTCTGTAAAAAATCAATAAAATATTGATTTGTTTTGTTCTTGGTTCAACAAAGTTTTGAATAGGTAATAGTAATTTTAAAGAGGGAGAAAGGGAGAGAGACAGGGGTTCTGGAGGTCAGACCTGCAACCTTGGTATGTGCCCTTGACTGGAATCAAACCCAGGACTGTGGGATGATGCTTCAAGCAACTGAGCTACTCTGGCAGGGCAACAAGGTGATTTTTTAAAACCATTTTCTATTGCCAAAACCGATTTGGACCAGTGGATAGAGCTTCGGCCTGCAGACTGAAGGGTCCCAGGTTCGATTCTGGTCAAGGGCATGTACCTTGGTTGCGGGCACATCCCCAGTAGGGGGTGAGCAAGAGGCAGCTGATCGATGTTTCTGACTTTCTATCCCTCTCTGTAAAAAAAAAAAAAAAAAAAATCAATAAAATATATATATTTTTTAAAAGGTATTTTCTATCTAAGGTTGGTTGGATCCACAAATTTATCTAAGGATAAGATCTAACTGTACCTATTTCTTTCTTTCTCTCTCTCTCTCTTTCTGCTCTTCCTCCTCCTCCTCCTCCTCCTCCTCCTCCTCCTCCTCCTTCTTCTTCCTCTTCTTCTTCTTCTTCTTCTCCTTCTTCTTCTCCTTCTTCTTCTTCCTGTTTCTATGTAGGTATAGATAGATACATAGGTATGTAGATAGATAGAATACACTCAGAGGTGTTTCTGTGTGTGTGTGTATAAATGTAAATGTTTACAGTAGTGTTTGTCAGACTTTCCTGCACCAGAGCCGCCCCTGTGGATTTGTTAAATGCAGGTCCTGACTCAGTGTGTCTGAGGTGGATCTGAGACTCCCCCATTTCTGACAAGCTCCTAGATGATACCAATGCGGCTGAGTGAGGGTGTGTTTTGTTTTTTACATAAATGAGATTGTACCTACTTCTTATTTCACAACTCACTGTTTTCCAGGCCAGGTCATCTGGGAAGGGATAGGCATAGGTCCGAATATGTGGTGTGCACCTGTTGATACTATAACCCTTTATGAAGGAAACCATCGCTTTAGTTATTCCAACCTGGGAAGCCTCTGAGACATTGCCAGGTTGATTTAATGAGAAGGACCTGTGATGGTATTAGAAGCAGTTTCACTTGATGAAATTGAGCCTTGAGTGCGATGCGAATTGTTTCTGTTCAACTCATTATTCTATGGCACTCAGCGATAGTGCCCTTGGAGAATGGAACAGACATGGAGACAGGAGGAGAGAGGAGATTCTAGTTTCACTTCACTGGCCAAAAAGTTTTCCATTGAGTGTTCAAGCAGCAGAGAGAAAAACAGATAGGACCAGAAAATCCTTTCTTTCACATACAGACTTCTATGTCATTTCTCACCTATGCAAGGGAGGGGTGGATGATTTGAATCCAGAAAGGTCACTGAAGGTCACAGCAGGATCAGCAGTTGTTCTAGTCAGTTGCGCTGGACAGCAAGGACCCCTCACTCCCCTGCTCCTCCCTTGAGCTCTCCACCACCAAATCTCCAGACCATACCAGGAACTCCTCCATTTGCAGCTCCCTTGCTCCCCATCAACACTCAGAGGCAGGATGTCAGGCCTTTTCCAAGATGGCCTCATCTTTCTCTGCAGCCTCATAGTTGGTCCCACCTCCTTGTTCAGCATCAAGGACTGCAGTTCCTTTTACTCATCCAAGTCCCTATAAGCACATGCTGTTCCCTCTGCCTGGAATGCTCTTCCTGCCCATTTGACCCATTACCTCATCTCAAAGGTCCCTTCCTCTGAGGAGCCCCCTTGGACTAACCAACTCTCTCACCAGCACCCTGAACCTCCTCCTCATACCAATTGCCCCAGAATGGAATGGTGGCTGTCTACAGATCTGGAGTGAGTCTGTGATTGATGTCTCTCCTCCTCCACTAGACCACAGGTTCCATGAGGACGGGTACCAGGTCTGCTCTTGTTCATTGTTGCATCCCACTGCTAACAATAGGGCTTGGCATGTAATAGGCAGTCAAGTAATAATGTGGTTGTTTGAAGGAAGGGAAGAGTGAGGATTCACAGCATGCCAGCTATGAATATTGTTGTTGACAGGGTGGCTAACATGGTTGGAGGAAGATGCTGAAAGACAAGGGGACAGATTGGGATAGATTGGGTCGGATGGTGGAGGGGCCAGAAAGCTCAGATAGAACCTTTCTTTGCAGCGGGGCCAGAAGGTGGGATGGCAGGTAATGACGGCACCCTGGAGGCCACCTAGGGTGACTGCATCTTGCCAAGGCTGGCACTTGACAGGGAAAAACAGCAGCCCTGCCTGCATTTCCAGGCAATATCTTGAGCCCAGCACACTGGCAAGGAAGTGAGACGTGACCAGATGGACTGCTGAAGAGCACCCACTTGTATCACTCAGATCCACCGCAGGTTTGATTCTAGTCTTAGCTGGTCTTCTCTGTGAGTGACTGCTCCCAAGCTGCGGACCAGCTGTGACCTCAGTGTGCAGATAGCGATAATCAGGCGGGATTCTGTAGGTCAGAGTGGTCAATGCATCTGTAACAGCACCAGGCATCACTAAGCACTCACGGGCCAGGATGTTCCATTGTCCAAGCCAGTCCTGAGCCCCAAAGAACAACCTGGGGATGCAGAGTGAGAAATAAACCAAAGCAAGACTTGGGGTGGCCATTTAGTAATGCCAAGGTGAAGGGTGAGCAAACCTTCTGTTTCTAACAGAACCAGTTGAGCACCAAAATATGCAGCCCTAAAATGTGAGTGAAGACTTGAGCTTTGTTTACACACACACACACACACACACACACACACACACACACACACACACACAGACACTAGAGGCCCAGTGCACGAAATTCATGCGGGGGGGGGGGGGGGGAATGTCCCTTAGCCCAGTCTGCACCCTCTCCAATCTGGGACCCCTCCAGGGATGTCCGATTGCCCGTTTAGGCCTGATCCTGGTATGATGTCCTGGCAATCAGACATCCTTCTCACAATCCAGAACTGCTGGCCCCAAACTGCTCACCTGCCTGCCTACCGGATTGCCCCTAACCACTTCTGCCTACCAGCCTGATCACCCACTAACCACTACCCTGCCAACCTAATTGATGTCTAACTGCTAGCCTGCCAGCCTGTTTGCCTCCAACTTCCCTGCTCTGCCATCCTGGTCACCATTAACTGCCCTCTTCTGCAGGCTTGATGGCTCCCAACTGCCCTCCCTTGCAGGCCTGGTCCCTCCCAACTGCTCTCCCCTCCTGGCCTGATCGCCCACAACTGCCCTCCCTTGCAGGGGCTGGAACCTCCCAACTGCCCTCTCCTGCGAACCATCTTGTGGTGGCCATCTTGTGTCCACATGGGGGCAGCCCTCTTGTATGTTGGAGTGATGGTCAATCTGCAAATTACTCTTTTATTAGATAGGATATATACTAGAGGCCCAGTGCATGAAAATTCATGCACTGAGGGGGGGGGATCCCTCAGCCCAAACTTCTGGGAGCACTCACGAGTGAGAGATGACCCAGTGATCAGGGGGAAGGCTACACCCCCATCACACCTCTGCTGCTGCCACTCCTGGCAGTGCAAGCTTCAGCCAGCCCTGGTTACCTGAGCCTCGGGTGGCCCTGGGCAACTGGGTAGCCACCATCCAAAGCTTGCCTGTGCTTTGGGCTGGCCATGGGCGACTGGGGAGCCGAGGGGCCTGGGGGACTCCAGAGGCAGGCATGTGGCAAGACCAGGTCCATGCATTCCTGTCACTGCAGCAGGGCTGAAAAGACTGGGCACCACCATCTTATGGCTGTGGGTGCCACCATCTTTGAGGGCATGGTAGTCAATTAGCATATTTCCTCCTTATTGGCTGTGGGTGCCAACATTTTTGAAGGCATGATAGTCCATTAGTATATTTCCTCCTTACTGACTGTGGGTGCCACCATCTTTGTGATGGCATGAGGGTCAATTAGCATATTCCCTCCTTATTAGAGAGGATATATATATATATATATATATATATAGAGAGAGAGAGAGAGAGAGAGAGAGAGATTTTTGTTCACTCCTCTACCCTCCTCAGTGTCTAGCATAATGTGGGGATGAGGATGGGACAAAGGAGGCGCCTACCTTTTGTGCCCCAGGCACCATCCCTGCCTCACTCTGGTCCATGGCCTGACATACGGCAGGTGCTCAATAAATAGTTTTCAGATGAATGAATCCAGATATGTGGAAACAACCAGATCTTTGAGTTAAACTTTCTCCCAGATGTTTCGACTTCTGGTTTGAGTAGCCTCAGGCTAACTTGGTGACAGTTTCTCTGACCCTTGCCGCCCAGGAAACAGACGTTACAATCACGAAAACGTTGGTGATAATATTGCTGTTTAGCCTTTCTGGAACCCTGTGTCTCTGCCCTCTGTAGTTCCTGCCAGACATTTGAAGGAGCTATTTGTTTTTAATGCTCCAAGACTGTGAAATAGGTTATGCAAGCAAATAAGAGGAGAGAGAAAGAAAGAAAAAAACCCCAGCTGATTGACTAATGTTGATGAAGGTAATTTCTATGTAGAAAAGGCAATACAAGAGCCAACCTCCTCACTGTTTTAGTCCTGCTCTGATCTGCTTAGCAGCCAATTTTGTTCCACAACCAACCTTTCTATCAAAAGCCAAGTTTTGTTGTTTTAAAACTTAGGAACATGTTGCCTCTGCATTTCTGAAGCTTTTCTCCATGTCCCATTGTTTATGTAACTTTTTTTTTTTTGCATTGCGTTTTTTAAAAACTTTTAAATTTACAGCTCCACAGATGATTTTTAACATTGGCCCTACCAGGGAGCTTAATGAGTTAGAGCATCGTCCAGATATGCCAACATTGTGGGCACATATAAGAATCAACCAATAGCCCTAACTGGTTAGGCTCATTGGATAGAGCATTGGCCTGTGGACTGAGGCATCCCAGGTTCGATTCCAGTCAAGGGCATGGACCTTGGTTGCAGGCACATCCCCCGTACGGGGTGTGCAGGAGGCAGCTGATCGATGTTTCTTTCTCATCAATGTTTCTATCTCTCTATCCCTCTCCCTTCCTCTCTGTAAAAAAATCAATAAAATATATATATTTTAAAAAGAATCAAGAGGTTCTATTACCCCTCACTGGGTTTGATTAATTTGCTAGATTGTCTCACAGAACCCAGAGAAATATCTTACTTTCTAGATTACCAATCTATATATATAAAAAACCAGCGGCCATAACGGCCATAACAACTGGTCCCTATAATGCCCACTATGGCCAGTGAACCGGCCAATCAGGGGGTGGGGCCAGCTGGCCATTCTCAAGGCCCCTCCCCCCTGCCAGCCTGCCCCTGATTGGATTCTTCCACCCCGATTAAGAGCTGGCCTCCACCACAGGGGCATACACTACCAAGGAGACAGAACTGACCCTCACATCACCCTGCTTGGCCCCGGAGGATGGCTGGTTAGCCAGAGACAGGTAAGATTCCTCAGGGAAAGAACAACCTAAACAGGCACAGTCGCAGAGGGGCCAACAGGAGAGAACTAAAAGGTCAACAGAGGTGGGGCACAGACCCTCACCCACTAACCTTTCAGGGGCCTGAACTCTCACCCCTTCTGAGGGAAGTCTCCTGCCCCCATGGCTGCTTCACCTTCCATGAACAGCTCAGACTGGGACCCAGGTTACAGACAGAGTCTCGGCCAGCAACAGCTGCCCTATATCTAAATTAAGTCTAGTACCAGAAATGCTCAGGGTCTACTCAAGAATGCAAATAATCCTTTCCACTAATATTTACAGGGTAAAGTAAGATTTTTGCTTGAGCTTTAAATTTGAAGTAAAATAGTAATCAAGTTTTCAGATTAATTTAAATTGGCCAAGTGAAATAAGTGAACAATCAAGAAAATTTAAGTGTACTGAACAAAAAGATGTTCCTAAAATATTAACTAAAATTACTATTAGTAGTTCATCTCATTGTAAAATTGCCTAACATCCAAAGAACCTAAAGCAGTCATATTTGTGTGCAAAAATTAAAATTTGAAGTTACCAAGACTGCAATATAAAATTTTCAAAAGCCCCCATTAAAAAAGGGGGGAGGAAATAGTGGGGTAATATCAAGAAAGGAAAAATATCCTGTAAGTAAATTACATCTAGAAAATTCTTACTCCAGAAAAGTAACTTCCATTTATAATGCCAAGAGCAGGACACCTCTGAAAAACATACATGGTATCAAAATAAGCCAAAGGAAAATCATTTGGGCAAAATAAAAAGAACCCCAAGTCTAATTTACAGAAAAGATCCCTTTATTAACTTTTGGTTGAGAATATGTTTGTATATTTTCAGAAAACAACTCCAAAACCATATGGGTTCCTGCAACAATGAGGAACTGACAGGTCTGTTCCAACCGCAAAGACAGTCCAGAGATGGAAGATCCTGATGACACCTTGCCATGCTAGCAGTCAGCAGCTGTGTGTCACTGCAGCAGCCCAGGAAGAACCAGAGAGGGTGGAACCTGGATTGCCACCATATGTCCACCATACAGATACCATTGCTGACATGTACACATAAGGAACTATTTGACATTGAAACTGGGACTCAGAACAGTTGGACATTGAAACTGAAACTCAAACATTTTTTGTTCTTACACATTTATTTCCAGTATGCAGATGCAAGATCTTTTTAAAGAAAAGAAACAGGGGGAAAAGATTGATATAGAGGCAGAGAAACATTGAACAGACTGTCAAACTACGGGGGAAAGGCTGGGAAGGGTGGGGGGCGGGGGCTGTAAGAGATCAACCGAAGGACTTGTATGCATGCATGTAGGCATAACCAATGGATACAAGACACTGGGGTGGAGAGGGGCAGGTGAGGACATGTGCTGGGGGGTAGGGGAGGCTGGGGGGAGGACAATGGAGGAAAAAGGGAAACATACGTACTACTATTTGTAATACTTTAAAGAATAAAAATCGAGGAGGAACAAAGATGGCAGCATAGGTAAACACCTATCTTGCTGCCCCACACAACAATTTCAAAACTACAGCTTAATGACAGAACAAATATAATCCAGAATCACCGAAAAGCTGGCTGAGTGAAAATTTCACAAATAAAAGTAAAGATAAGACACTGTGACTCAGAGGAGCAGCGGAGGGCAGCATTGAAGATACACGCAGAGTCAGAGGTTTGGAGCCTTGCACGCTCGCATACATGAGCAAGCGAAAGGGTGGGTGGCTGCAAAGACAAAGGCATCCTAGGGCACTTATTCCCCAGTTCCAGGCAAGGTACAGGGAACCCACACTCATACAGGGTGAAACTGGACAGTAGGGAAGCACACTGAAACTCAGGCGCTGCTAAGGTCTGCGAGCTTGGGGAAAGGGTGAGCTTGTGGAGAGTGTGCATAAACTCGTGACTTGCTCTCTCATTCAGGAAACCATTGACTGCATTGTTTTACAACCCTGGGTGAGACTTTGGGTGTGCAGACTCATTTGGGGAGAGGCTGAATTGTCCAGCAATGTGTAGAGCTCGGCGGCAGCTTTCTCTCAGAGGTGCGTGCAGCCATTACCACCTGGCACAGAGACCCAGGTGCCCCATAGGGTGGAGCTGATGCTGCCTGCTCAGTCCAGAGACTCCAACCATCCAACATGAGCACAGCTGATCCTCACAGCCAATTGGCCTGGAAGTCAAACCCTCCTAGTGCTAAGAACAATAATCTAGGCTTAACTTCAACAATACTGTACAACCCATAAAGGGCTGCAGAAAGAGTATCCACCTCAGGTAGCTGGGGAGGCTGAGCCACTGTCCCTCAGAGGACATCTACCACACAAAGCCAATAGAGCAATTCAGGAAGCAGCCACAATGCAGAGACATGGAAAGAAATCAGATGTGAAAGAAATAGAGGGGGGAAAAATGACTGGACATAGAGTTCAAAACCACAGTTATAAGGTTTTTCAAGAGGCTCCTAGAAAACGCCGATAAAACCTACAAGGAAATGAACAAGACCTATAAAGAAATTAACGAGACCTAAGAGGATATGAAAAAAGACCAACTAAAAATGAAGCACACACTGACTGAAATAAAAATATTATACAAAGACCTAAAAATAGTCCAGGAGACCGCAAGAACCAAGTCAAAGATTTGAAATACAAAGAAGCAAAATCCACTCAGCTGGAAAAGCAAGAAGCCAAAAAAATCCAAAAAATTGAAGATAGCGTAAGAGGCCTCTGGGACAACCTCAAGCATACCAACATCCGAATTATAGGGGTGTCAGAAAAAGAGAGAGACCAAAATAATGAAAACCTATTTGAAGAAATAGTGACCGAAAACTTCCCCCACCTGGTGAAAGAAATTGACTTAAAAGTCCAAGGAGTGCACTGAACCCCAAACTATAAGAATACAAAGAGGACCACACCAAGACACATCATAATTAAAATGCCAAGAGCAAAAGATAAAGAGAGAATATTAAAAGCAGCAAGAGAAAAACAGTTAGTTACCTATAAGGGAGCACCCATATGATTGTCAGGGGATTTCTCAACAGAAATGATGCAGGCCAGATGGGAGTGGCAAGAAATATTCAAAGTGATGAATAGCAAGAATCCACAACCAAGATTACTCTATCCAGCAAAGCTATCATTCAGAATTGAAGGTCAGATAAAGTGCTTCACAGATAACAAAAAGCTAAAGGAGTTCATCACTGCCAAACTAATATTATATGAAATGCTAAAAGGTATTCTTTCAGAAGAGGAAGGAAAAAAAGGTAAAAATAAAAATTATGAACAACAAATACACATCTATCAAAAAATGAATCTAAAAATCAAGTGAATTAAAAATCTGATAAATAGGATAAACTGGTGAATATAACAGAATCACGGGCATAGGGAGGGAATGGACTGACAATTCTTGGGGAGAAAATGGGGTTGGGAGGTGCATCAAAAGACTGGACAAAAATCATGTACCTATAGTAGAGGACAGCATGGGGGAGGTGGGCGGAGGGTGGGATGGGTACCAGGTGGAAGGGAGCTATAGGGGGGAAAAGGGAGATCAATGTAATTAATAAACTGAACAATAAATATTAAATTTTTAAAAAGGAATAAAATAAATAAAATAAAATAAAAAAAGAATCAACCAATGAATGCATAAATAAGTGGAACAACAAATAGATCTTTTTCTCTCTCTCTCTTTTCCTTCCTCTTTCTCTCTAAAAATCAATAAATAAAAATTACTTTTTTAAAAGGTTAATGTCACTAATAAGATTCCACATCAACAATATGAAAGCCACATGGAGAAGTACACATCACCCCTATAGTGTTCTTGCCAAAAATGCATACCTTCTTTCCAACCACGAGAAAACATCATATAATTTCAAATTATAGGGAATTGTACAAAATAACAAACATGTAGTCTTTAAGTATCAAAGTCATGAAAGAAAAGGAAAGATGGTAGAACTGTCATAGGTACAATATGAGGTCCATGCATTGGACCCTGGAACAGAAAGAAATATTTTCCAAGTTTAGCCAGCTTGACAACACACAGAATTCCTTAATGTAATGAACAAAATAAGTAATCAGTATGGTGATTACCAGAGAGAAAAGGGATGGGGGCAGATTGAAGAGGATAAAGTGAGAATAAATGGTGTCAGAATAAGACTTGACTTTGGGTGGTCAGCACACAATACAATATGCAGATTATGTATTATAAAGTTGTGCACTTTAAACCTATATAAGTTTATTAACAACTAGAGGCCCAGTGCATGAAATTTGTGCATGGGGAGGAACAAAGATGGTGGCATAGATAAACACCTATCTTGCTGCCCCACACAACAATTTCAAAATTACAACTTAACCACAAAACAGACATCATCCAGAATCACCCGAAAGCTGGCTGAGTGGAAATTCCACAAATAAAAGTAAAGACAGGACACTGTGACTCAGAGGAGCAGTGGAGGGCAGAGTTGAGGATACCTGAGGAGTCAGAGATTCGGAGCCATGCACGCATGAGTAGATAGGGTGGGCGGCTGCAAGCCCGACTGGTTTTCTTGAACAGGGAGGGATACAAAGGCACTCCACTGCACTGATTCCCCAGTTCCAGGCAAGGTCCGGGGAACCCACACTTATACAGGGTGAAATTGGACAGTGAGGAGGAAGCACTGAAACTCGGGTGTTGCAGAGGTCTGCAAGCTTGCGGAGAGGACTCGTGACTTGCTCTCTCGTTCAGGAGAAAAAAGGAAAGAAGGACTGCATTGTTTTACAACCCTGGGTGAGACTTCGGGTGTGCAGACTCATTTGGGGAGAGGCTGAATTGTCTGGCAATGGGTAGAGCTCCGCAGCAGCTTTCTCTCAGGGGTGCGTGCAGCCATTACCACCAGGCATAGAGACCCAGGGTCCGCATAGGGTGGAACTGATGGGAAATCAAGGCTGCCTGCTAGGTCCGGAGACTCCACCCATCCAACGTGAGCACAGCTGATCCTCACAGCCAATTGGCCTGGAGGTCAAACCCTCCTAGTGCTAAGAACAATAATCTAGGCTTAACTTCAACAAAATTGCACAACCCATAAAGGACTGCACCAAGAGTATCACCTCAGGCAATTGGGGAGGTTGAACCACTGTCTCTTAGAGGACATCTACCACACAAAGCTAATTGATCAACTCAAGGAAGCAGCCACAATGCAGAGACATGGAAAGAAATCAGATGTGAAAAAAATGGGGGGGGGGGAATGACTGGACATAGAGTTCAAAACCACGGTTATAAGGTTTTTCAAGAGGCTCCTAGAAAAGGCTGATGAACTTAATAAGATCTTGGAGGATATGAATGAGACCTTTGAGCATATGAAAAAGGTCCAACTAGAAATTAAGCATACACTGACTGAAATAAAAAATATACAAAGACCTAAAAATAGTTCAGGAGACTGCAAGAACCAAGTCAAAAATTTGAAATACAAAGAAGCAAAATCCACTCAGCTGGAAAAGCAAGAAGTCAAAAAAATCCAAAAAATTGAAGATAGTGTAAGAGGCCTCTGGGACAACCTCAAGCATACCAACATCCGAATTATAGGGGTGCCAGAAAAAGAGAGAGAGCAAGATAATGAAAACCTATTTAAAGAAATAGTGATCGAAAACTTCCCCCACCTGGTGAAAGAAACTGACTTAACAATTCAAGAAGCACACAAAAACTATAGGAATCCAAAGAGGACCACTCCAAGACACATCATAATTAAAATGCCAAGAGCAAAAGTCAAAGAGAGAATATTAAAAGCAGCAAGAAAGGAACAGTTGGTTACCTATAAGGGAGCACCCATACGACTGTCAGCAGATTTCTCAACAGAAACAATGCAGGCCAGATGGGAGTGGCAAGAAATATTCAAAGTGATGAACAGCAAGAATCTATAACCAAGATTACTCTATCCAGCAAAGCTATCATTCAGAATTGAAGGTCAGATGAAGTGCTTCACAGATAACAAAAAGCTAAAGGAGTTCATCACTGCCAAACCAATATTATATGAAATGCTAAAAGGTATTCTTTAAGAAGAGGAAGAAGAAAAAGGTAAAAATAAAAATTATGAGCAACAAATACACATCTATCAACAAATGAATATAAAAATCAAGTGAATTAAAAATCTGATGAACAGGATAAACTGGTGAATATTACAGAATCATGGGCATAGAGAGGGAATGGACTGACAATTCTTGGGGAGAAAAGGGGTGTGGGAGGTGCTGCAAGAGACTGGACAAAAATCACACCTCTGGAAGAGGACAGTGGTGGGGAGGTAAAGGCAGAGGGTGGAGGGGATCTATAGGGGGAAAAAAGGGAGACCAATGCAATTAATAAACTGAACAATAAAGATTAAAATATAAAAAATAAAAAAATAAAAAGGGTGAATTGTGGTAAAAAAATACATTTGCAAAACTGTGAAAATGGCACTTCTCAAGAGATATTTTTGTTTTGGAAAATATAGTTATTTTCATTAAAATATTATGTTAATAAGTATTATGTTTATTATTATAATGTTAAAATAAATTAATTATTTTTTTAAAAGACATTTGTGCACAGGTAGGGTCCCAGGCCTGGCCGGCAATCAGGGTCCATCTGTGGGATGACTGGCAGGATGATTGGGTGGGGGCTCCCGCTGGCACCTGCCTTGGCCAGCCAGGCACCACCTACTCACCAGCCCCATCCCCCATCGCTGCCGCCTGTCACCTCCCTCTGTGGGGCAGCTGGCAGGGTGATCAGGGGCCCCTGCTGGCACCCAACTTGGTTGGCCTGGGGCCTGCGGACTGGGGGCAGCCCCCTGGTGGTCAATGCTCTTCATAGCGACTGGTCTTTCTGCTGGTCATTCCACCATTCCGTTAATTTGCATATTAGGCTTTTATTATATAGGATTATATAGGATGTCACACCAATAAATTCAATAATTTTAAAAAATAATGACAGGGAGAACCAAGATTGCAGCATAGGTAAAACACCTATCTTACCGCCATACACAGCAATTTTAAGGCTACAACTTTACGAAAGAACAGGCACTGTCCAGAGTCGCCGGAAGGCTGGCTGAGTGAAGATTCCACAGGTAGAAGTGAAGGTGGGACACTGTGACTCGGAGGAGTGGCAGTGGACAGCGTTGAAGATACTCGCGGAGTCAGAGGTTTGTAGGAGCCGCGCACTCACGTGCCAGCATATAGGGTGGGCGGCTGAAAACCGGACAGTTTTCTTGAACAGGGGAGACAAAGACGTCCCACTGGACTGATTCTCCAGCTCTGGGCGAAGTCCAAGGAACCCACTATCACACGGGGTAAAAACTGTACAGTGGGAGGGCACGCCGAAGCTCGGGTGCTGCAGGGGCCTGCCAGCTTGTGGAGAAGGCGAGCTTGTGCGGAGTACGTGTGGACTTGGGAACAACACAGCTGTGTGACTGCGCAGAGAGCACTCGTGACTTGCTCTTTCATTCGAGAAACCGTCAGACTGCATTGTTTTGCGACCTTGGGTGAGACATTGGGTGTGCAGACTCATTTGGGGAGAGGATGAATTCTCTGGCAGCCGGTGGAGCTTGGCAGTGGCTCTCTCTCAGAGACCCTGGGGCCACATAGGGCACAGCTGACACTGTCTGCTTGGCCCGGAGACTCCGCCCATCCAACCTGAGCACAGCTGAACTTCACAGACAATTGGCCTGGAGGTCAACCCCTCCAAGTGCTAACAACGATTAACCTGAGCTTAACTTCAGCAAGACTGTGCAACCCATATCCACCTCAGGTAACCGGGGAGGCTGAGCCACTGTCCCTTGTAGGACGTCTACCACAGAAAGCTAATTGACCAACTCAGGGAAGCAGCCACCATGCAGAGACATGGAAGGAAATCAAATGTGAAAGAAATGGAGGGAAAAAAACGACTGAACATGGAATTCAAAACCACGGTTATAGGGCTTTTTGGGATGTTCCTAGAAAAGATGGAGACCTATAAGGAAATAAGCAAAACCTACAAAGAAATGAACGAGACCCTCAAGGATATGAATGAGACCTGCAAGGAAAGGAACAAGACCAACGTGGAAATGAATGAGTCCTACAAGGAAATGAATGAGACCCTCAAGGATATGAATGAGACTCTCAAGGATATGAAAAAGGACCAACTGAAAATTAAGCATACACTGACTGAAATAAAAAATATTATACAAAGACCTAAAAATAGTCCAGAAGACCACAAAAACCAAGTCAAAGGTTTGAAATACAAAGAAGCAAAATCCACTCAGCTGGAAAAGCAAGAAGTCAAAAAAATATAAAAAATTGAAGATAGTGTAAGAGGCCTCTGGGACAGCCTCAAGCATACCAACATCCGAATTATAGGGGTGCCAGAAAAAGAAAGAGAGCAAGACAATGAAAACCTATTTGAAGAAATAGTGACCGAAAACTTCCCACACCTGGTGAAAGAAATTGACTTAGGAATCCAAGAAGCGCACCAAACCCCAATATATAGGAACCCTAAGAGGACCACACCAAGACACATCGTGATTAAAATGCCAAGAGCAAAAGTCAAAGGGGGAATATTAAAAGCAGCAAGAGAGGAGCAGTTGGTTACCTATAAGGGAGCACCCATACGATTGTCAGCGGATTTCTCAACAGAAACGATGCAGGCCAGATGGGAGTGACAAGAAATATTCAAAGTGATGAATAGAAGGAATCTACAGCCAAGATTACTCTATCCAGCAAGGCTATCATTCAGAATTGAAGGTCAGATAAAGTGCTTCGCAGATAAGAAAAAGCTAAAGGAGTTCATCACCAGCCAAACCAATATTATATGAAATGCTGAAAGGTATTCTTTAAGAAGAGGAAGAAGAAAAAGATAAAAGTGTAAATTATGAATAACAAATGCACATCTATCAACAAGTGAATCTAGAAATTAAGTGAATTAATAAGCTGATGAACAGGATAAACTGGTGAATGTAGCAGAGTCACGGATGTGGAGAGGGAATGGACTGACAATTCTTGGGGAGAAAAGGGGTGTGGGAGGTGCAGCAAGAGACTGGACAGGAATCATGCAACTATGGGAGAGGACAGTGGGGGTGGTGAGGTCAGAGGGTGGGATGGATATCAGGTGGAGGGGAACTATAGGGGGGAAAAAGGGAACAATGTAATTAATAAACTGAACAATAAAGATTAAAAATAATAATAATAAAATAAAATAAATAATGACAGTATGGTTATATGTAAGATAGTTAACATAAGATGAGTTTGATGAAAGCTATGAAGAAATATCTGTAAATAAAATATTATTTGTATAAGTTAAATATACACAAAACAATATTATATATATATATACATACATATATCTGTTTATTTAAAGCTGCATAACACAAATAAAGGTAAGTATATAGAAAGTAGATTGGAAGGTGTCATTTTAAATACACAATGGTAGCTGTATATGACAGAGAAGGAATTTGGATTGCAGATGAAGATGAAGGGAAAAGTGTAAAATAATCTTTAGAGGCCCCAATATTCTATTTCTGTGTATTTTCCTATAGATATACATATACATGTCTACAATTATATGCACAAATACATATGTACAAAATTATACAATACTCCCCTACCCACCCATCCAGAGCATTGTTTCCCCATCCCAGACCCTAGCTGGTTTGGCTCAGTGGGTAGTGTCAGCCTATGGACTAAAGGGTCCTAGGTTAGATTCTGGTCAAGGGCACATGCCTGGGTTTCAGGTTTGAACCCCAGTGGGGGGTGGGGTGCAAGAGGCAGCTGATCAGTGATTCTCTCTCATTATTGTTTCCCTCTTTCTCTCCTTCTCCCTTCCTCTCTGAAATCCATTTTTTAAAAATTGGGAAAAAATCGTGTTTGGCCCTAGCTGGTTTGGTTCAGCAGATAGAGTGTCAGCCTGCAGACTGAAGGGTCTGGGTTCAATTCCAGTCAAGGGCACATGCTTAGGTTGGGAGCTCAATTCCCAGGAAGGGCCATCTATTTGATTTAGAAGGCAGCCAATCAATAATTCTCTCTCATCATTGATGTTTCTATTTCTCTCTCCCTTCCTCTTTGAAATCAATAAAGATATATATTAAAGAAAAGAATGGTGTTTATAGGTGGAGCTGCAGAATAGATTGCCAAATACATTGTTAAGTAAAAAAGCAAGAAACAAGACTATCCATAGCCAGAAAGGTGGCCGGGCCGGTGTAGCTCAGTGGTTGAGCATTGATCTATGAACCACAGGTCAGGGTTTGATTCCCGGTCAGGCTTGTGGGCTCCATCATCGGGAGGGGGGGGGGGGGGGGGCGAGGGGAGCGTGCAGGAGGCAGCCGATCAATGATTCTCTTTCATCATTGATGTTTCTATCTCTCTCCTCTCCCTTCCTCTTTCTGAAATCATAAAAATATATTTTTAAAAAGAAAGGGGTGTGTGTGTGTGTGTGTGTGTGTGTGTGTGTGTAGCATGTCCATGTCCATTGCCTGTCAAAGGAGTCACAAAGAAACTGATCCCAGCAGGGGAGGGCAGTTGGGGGAGAGGGCAGAGAGAGAGGGAGATCTCTCTCCCTGTCACAATCCTTGGAACCTTTTAAATTCAACAACACATTCATGTATTGAGGACAAAAATAAATAGTTAATTTTAGAAAAGAGTCTTCTTGCCCAAACCAATAGGAAAGTCTGAGGAGGCACATGATCGATTCCATGGTGGCCCCGGAGGCTCAGTGACAAAAGACAAATGCTGATATCAGGGAGCATCTTCCTTCCTTCCACAGAGGAACCCCCAAGTGCTCAGGTTCTAGGGCCCGAGCCTCTGCTCCCACTAGCTCTGGGGCCTCCCCAGCGCCCGGTGCTTCTCAGAGCTGGGTCCTCTCATCTGTGTGATGGAGACAATGGGCTGCCTTCCCAGCAGCGTGTCTGTCTGGGAGGGTGAAACAAGGCCATCCTGGCACAGAGGATGCCACCGCTTGTCCTTTCTACCATCTCTGACTCCAGGAATCCTAAGCCTGGAGGTTAGGAGAAAGAGAAAGGCAGGTTTACTTCCAGAGACTCGAGAATCTGCCTGAGCTGGGCTGCCCCTGGGCTTCTCCTGCGGCTCTCCACCTTCTTTAAATAAAGAACCGGAGACCCTGGGTGTCTGCAGGCTATACAAGTTGCCTAAGGCCACCGGGCCAGAGCTAGCCGGGCCATTTATTCTCCCTCTCAGCCTGTTCCTGTGTTTATACTACCCTGTTTAGTTTAATGCACATCCCAAGATTACCCCTAATACACATCCTCAGAAATGTTTATGGAAATTCTTTATAAGCAAACGGCTTTATTTCCCTTGAGTAGCTGCAGAGACAGAGCACGGGTCACTTTTTTTATTGACGGGCTTAAACACCCCGCAGTGCCCCGACCTCCACCCTGAGCCGATCTGTTACCAGCCCACCCACGCTTCCAGGGCCCATGGATACTGCAGTGGGAGCCGGAGCTTGCCCATTCTGGGACAGGACGGGATTCCCAGCCCCTGAACCTCTTCCCAAAACAGGTATCTTCACAGCTGGTTCTTTCCTCTGCTGGTGGTTTTGTTCAGGTGAGAGAAGCTGGGAAGGAAGAGAAGGGCATATGATTTTGTATTTGTTCCCCTCCGTCTCCCCAGAGTTACTTGATGCCTAGGAAATGCCAGGCACTTTTCTCCTCTATCAGATGGAGAAATTGCATTCTGATGACACAGTCAGACCATAGGTGAACAAACAAGTACATAAATATGAACATTCCTGAGGCTGGTAAGCGCTATGAGGACAATCATATAAAATAATGCAAATTAAAGTGTTGAGGGAGTAGGAGAACCAGCATAATCTAGGATGAGCAGAAACCCTAGTGATGTGGGGAGAAAGTCCAAGTTCTGGGAAGGGCATTCCAGAAGAGGGAACAGCAAGTGGGAGAGCCCTGAGGCTGGCTCTGCTTGTTCCGTTGGAGGAAGAGGCAGAAGTCCCGCCTGGCTGGAATGTCATGATCGAGGGCATGAGTGGTAGGAAGTAATGTTGGAGAGGCAGGCAGAGACCAGCTCACGGTCTCTGGGAAGCCAGACCAAGGACTTACAGATTTTGCTCTAATTTCAGTGGAAAATCATCAGGAGCTCTAAGTAGGGAAAGACATGAGGGGAATCTATGTTTTTAAAAGATCGCCAATATAATGTTTATAGGAATGTACATTGGTCCAGCTACTATAGAAAACCATATGGAGTTTCCTCAAAAAATGAAAACTCAACGTCTATACCCTCTAGCATTTCAGCGTCTGACTATTTACGCAGAGGCTTTGAAAACAGGATTTTGATGAGATATATACACTCCCGTGGTTAACAAAGCATTATTCACAATAGCCAAGAATGGAAACAACACCAAATGCTCATCAATGAATGAACAGATGAACGACGTGGCACATACACACAATGAGAAAGGAGGATAGCCTGCCACTTGCGAAACAGGGATGGCCCTTGAACACATTATGTGCTAAGCAAGATAAGTCAGAGAAGAACAAGGACTCCGTGATATCACTTACAGGTGGAATCTAAGAAAAATCAAACCTGTAAAAAACACCCAAACTGCCCTAGTTTGCTCAGTGGTTAGAGCGTCGGCTCTCAGACTGAAGGGTCTCTGGTTTGATTCAGGTCAAGGGCACATACCTCAGTTGCAGGGTCAAACCCCAGCCCCAGTCTGGGTGCATGTGAAAGCAACCAATCGATGTGTCTGACTTGCATCAATCTTTCACTCTGTCTCCCCCACTTCCTCCCACTCTCTCTAACAATCAATGGGAAAATATCCTCCAGTGAGGACTAACAACAACAAAAAACTAGTAAAAGGATGATAACCAGGAAGTGGCAGAGTAGACAAGATTGATGGTGTTTAAGGATACAAACTTGTAATAAGTAGTGAATAAGCCATAGAAATCTACTGCATAGTATAATGAATATAGACAATAATACTGTACTAACTAATGTAATGTGATAAATACCATATTATGCCAACTGCAATCATATTACAATATATAAGTGTATCAAAGTAACACCTTAAATTTAAATTTTAAATAAATAATCCCTTTGGGTCCTATAGAGAAGATGGTGCCTAGAGGAGAGAGGAAGACCAGTTAGGAGGTCACTGTTTTGTTTAAGAGATTGTCCAAGAGAGCATGGTGGTGGCTTATTTGAGATCTACCTGGTACAGATGGAAAGAAGCACATAGACTGAGAATATTAAGTGACCCTGGTTGAATATCAATCGATCAGACTCACTGATGGAATGAAATGGGGAAGGTGATCCAAGAGGAATCCTGATGTTAGGGGTACCATTTTCCATGATGGGAAAGACTGGAAAAGGAGCCAATTGTGTGTGGGGGGGAGGTTGAGATGCCTATGGACATCCAAATGGGATGGCACCCAGGAGTCTCCCACTTCGGCATTTGTCATAGTAAAGCCTACACTCACTCAGCATTCTCCCACGTATTGTCTCACAGCATCCTCACCATCACCTTGGAAAGTGATTGTGGCAATGTTATCTCCATTGTCCAGGTGATGACACAGAAACACTGAACAGTTTAAATAATCTGTTCAGGGTGACCCAGTCTGGATTTGAACTCATGGATACTTGGAGTCAGTAATGGGTTAAATTATGTCCCCCAGTAAAGATATGTTAAGTCCTCCATCTAGTATCACAGAATGGGGCCCTGTTTGGAAATAGAGTCTTTCCTCGGGTAGTGAAGGTAAACTGAGGTCATTGGGTGGGCCCTAACCCAATATGATTGATGTCATATGGGGGAAATTTAGATACCGACAGGATAGATGGAAGACAGTGTGAGGAGACGCAATGAGAAGACGGACGACTACAAGCCAATGAGAGAGCCCTGGACCGGATCCTTCCCTCACAACCCTCAGAAGGAACCAACCCAGCCAACACCTTGGTGTTGGGCTTCTAGCCTCCAGAACTGTGAGAGGATGTGTTATTGTGTAAGCCCCTGGTTTGTTAGATTAGCCCTAGAAAACTTTCATGCCAATACTTTTCTATTTCAAAGAAACAATTTTTAAATTGATTTTTAGAGAGAGGAAGGGAGAGGGAGAGAAACATCAATGATGAAAGAGAAACATCATTGATTGGTTGCTTCCTTCATGCCCCCCACTAGGGATTGAACCCCTTAACCAAGCATGTGCCCAGACTGGCAATCGAACCAGTGATCTCTTGGCTCACAGGTCAATGCTCAACCACTGAGCACACTGGCTGGGCCATGTTAATTCTTTTAATGGGTAGCCACGTTGCTCCTGTATTGAGATGTCGTACTGAATTGTCTATCTTCTGTGCTGAAGTAGATGTTTTGCTGGGCAATCAAAATTAAGCTGAAATTGCACCTCTAGTGCCTCATATGTAAAATGCAGTGGTTAGAGCGTCGGCTCTCAGACTGAAGGGTCTCTGTTTTTTTGTGTTTTTTGTGTTTTTTTTTTCCTAACAACTTTGAGCTTGCAAGAATTACCTTCCCCGGGGAACAGGAAGCCACCATAATACAGAGGCTCAAGCTGCTATAAGATTTTATTTCTAACCATAAGATGACATTAGTAAGTGGATCCATCCAGAGTCCTGGCAAGAATGACAAGGTTCAGTCCAACAGGGTAACTGAGAGAGTTGAATAAGGGGGTATTTACCAAGGAAACCGTAGGAGTGGTGGAGCACCCTGGGGCCCCCACCCTCGTGGCTCCCTGACCTCCTCCAGCAGGGGTTATGGTGATCAGAGCCTGGCAAGAGCCGTAGGCAGGAGAGGCCAGCCCACAGGGCTGTGACCTTCCACAGAGGGACACAGACAATGCCACGCCAAGGAGTTGTTATCCCAACCTCGCTCTCCCCCGACTCCATCTCCCGTCCTTGCTCCCCAGTGGCCGAAGGCAATAGAAGCCCAGATGGCACAGGGGCAAGTGAACACAGTCCCCGCAGGTCAGCCTCTTGGCGCAGAGCAGAGAAGAGAAAATGGAGAGCGTTTCCTGAAGGGCAAACAGAATACTCTGCACACTCGGCTGTCCACAGAGCTAACACTGGCGAGGCGATAGGCCCCATTTCTTGAAAATCATCCTACCACAACCCGTTATTTATGTTGCTGCGTTTTCGCAAGAACCACGTAAAATATTTTACATGCTTTTAAAACTCATAAATGTAATGAAGGCAAGATGTCTCAGCGAATGTGCTTGGCAGACAAATCCTGCCCAAGATCTGCTCTGAGCTGATGTCAGGACCCAGGCACATCTCTTGACCCGCAGAGCATCTGACCAGGAAGCCAATAAATCCGTTCCTGACCCACGTGGCTCCCAAGACGTCCAAGCTGTCACTGCAACTTGAGAATGTATATTCCCTGATGCGCTTCCCACCGTCATCTCTTGCAAGTGTTTACTGCTCTTTTGAAACGGAATTTGGTCCTGCCAGGATGGCTCTGTTGGTTGAGCGTCATCCCTGGCACCAAAGGGTTACCAATTGGATTCCCAGGCCGGGCACATACCCTGGTTGCCAGTTCAATCCCCAGTTGGGCATGTGTGGGAGGCAACAGATTGATGTTTCTTTCTCACATTGATGTTTCTTCCTCCCTCTCCCTCCTTTTGCTCTAAACTCAACTAAAATAATAATGATGATGATGATGATGATGATAATAATAATAATAATAATAATAATAAAAACTTGAATTTGGCCAGCTGGAAATGCATTGGTGAAGAGAGATTCCTATATTTTGTTCAGGCATTCTGCATGGAGCCTCAGATCTAGCTTTCAGAGACCTTAATAAAAATGTGTGTACCTGAATTCTGAATTGATCATCAGTAGGGGTTCAGGGTAAAAATCACTAAACCAAGAGCTTAACACAAAACCTAGCATATGAAAAGAGTACAAGCCATATGTCAAGCATACTTCTAGCCTTTGGCATATAATAATCACACTCATTTTTTCAGTAAGTGTCTAATGCATATGTTATTAACCCCATTCAATAGATAGGTAACATGAGGCCCAGAAGGAGGTAAACCAACTTGACTGGGGTCACACAGCTGGCAGACAGTCCTCCAGGCATTCTCAACCTCTCTGTAACACCACATAAAGATATGAAGGGCATTCTTTCTTTTTTAATATATTTTATTGATTTTTTACCGAGAGAAAGGGAGAGGGATAGAAAGTCAGAAACATCGATCAGCTGCCTCCTGCACACCCCCCACTGAGGATGGGCCCACTGAGCAGAATCAAACCCAGGATCCTTCAGTCCACAGCCCGACGCTCTATCCACTGAGCCAAACTGATTTCGGCATGAAGGGCATTCTTAGAAAAATGGTTTACCCAGCAGCATATGTGGACAGCCTGAGTTTGGGTCCAATAATAGGTACTGATGGTGTATCTTGAACCTCAGTCTTCAGATCTGGAGCTCAGCCTGAGACATGGTTCTGATACATTAGTATGCCCAACAGCTATAGTCAGGGTACTTGCTAGGTGCCTGGCATTTTATTGGGTACTGGGGATACAAATCAGGTAAAGTAGATGCGGTCCCTCCTCAGGGGGTACTTGCAGTCTGGAGAAGACAAATAACCTCATAAATGAAGCAAAATTATAACTGATAAATGCTAGAGGAGAAGTAGCCAGCATCACAGGCATGTGTGAGGGAGCTTGACCTGGACAGGGAGGATGGGGAGACTGACCGAAGGCGAGATGCCTGAGCGAGGGATCAGATTGGAGACACTCCTAGATTTGGGAAGCAGAGTGTTTGGTCAGGAAGATGGGAAGCCCCTGTGATTTGGAAGAAGCTCTGAAAAGAGTCTGCTGGAGACGTGGGGCTAAAAGTGGGGAGATCATGAAAGAACGTGCAGATCTGCACAAAGTTCATCATACAGTGGCAAAGGGTTCAGGTCCCATCCCAGACCGTGGTCCTCGGGTTAAAAATCACTAGCTTCAGCCCTGGTTGGCGGCTCAGTGGTAGAGTGTCGGCCTGACACCCAACGGTCACAGGTTCAATTCCTGGTCAAGGGCACACACCTGGATTGCAGGTTCACCCGGGTGGGGGCATGTGTGGGAAGCAACCAATCTCTCTCCCTTTCTCTCTCTCTCTCTCTCTCTCTCTCTCTCTCTCTCTCTCTCTCTCTCTCTCTCTCTCCTCTCCTCTCCTCTCCCCCAGAAAAAAGCAATGGGGAAAAAATTATCCCCAGGTGTGGATTAACCAAACAGAAGGGCTTCATTTACACATGAAAAGCGCTCAAACACTTTTACCAAGAAATGAGCATGACAATATTAAGTCACCTGATACACTGAGCAACCGGCCTCCAGTTGAGATTTTTTTTCAGCCACACCCAGAAGACCTCCAGCAGAAACACTAAAGGAATAAAATAATAGAGGAAGAGGGGAGGAGATGGAAATAACCCGGAGAACACTGAAATATAAGCATAACAAAAGATCTCAGAGTCCTGAAACCGTAGAAAGAGATTTTTTCCCACCTGAGGACACACCTGAAACTCCACTTGGGATGCTTCCCCGATGTTCTGGGTCAGAAACCAGAACCGTTTCAGGTGACTGGCTGACGACGGTGCCTAAAGCCAAGGGGAGGCGTGGGACTTGCGCCTGCTGGTGAGTCTGGAAATACAAGGTGGCGGGTCGGCTCAGATGCAGACTGTCACTTCCCAGCTGCGGAACCTGGAAGGTCACGTTGCCTGTCAGTGCCTTTGTTTCTCATCTGTGAAATGGTAGACGAGGAGGTACCACCTCCTTGCTTGCTTATTCTGGCATTTTAAAAACCATTTTATCTCTTGATTTGAGAGAGAGAGAAACATCAATTTGTTATGCACGCACTGGTTGATTCTTGTGTGTGCCCTCTGGCTGCCTCTCCCCTAGCATTTATCACAGTTATCATTTTGCTTGATTTGTGAGGTTATTTGACCAAGGCCTGTCTCCTCCAGACTGCAGGTGCCCCCTGAGGAGGGACCACATCTACTTTACCTAATCTTGTATCCCCAGGTTGCAGGTTTGGCATATTGGGGTGGTCCTCTAACCAACTGAGTTACCCAGTCAGGGGTAGAATTTTCTGATAATTTCTGCCAAATCAGCACTGCTGTTCTCACACTTCCTTGTTTGGCTTGCAAGGTCTTTCCTTTGAACAGTACTCTTGTTAAGAACCTCAGGAATTTCCTCGCCCAAATCTCAGATGCACATTTCAAATTAAACCCACTTCCTTTTCTCCCTACCTTGTCTCACATGTCCTCAGAAATCTGACTAGCTTCTCTTTTCCACCCCACCATGACACCCCAAGTCTCCATCCCACTCCCTTCATCACACAGGAAGGGGACCCCACAGGAAGAGGACTGGCCGGTGTGGCTCAGTGAACAAGGAGGTCACAGTTCGATTCCCAGTCAGGACATATGCACCAATTGAGGGCACGATCCCCAGTTGAGGCCATGTAGGAGGCAGCCAATCAATAATTCTCTCTCCTTATTGATATTTCTCTGTCCCTCTCCCTTCTTCTATGAAATCAATTAAAATATATACTTTTAAAAAAGTATATTTCTTTATTGATTTCAGAGAGGAAGGGAGGAGAGAAACATCAATGATGAGAGAGAATCCATCGATTGGCTGCCTCCTGCACCCCCCCGCCCCACTAGGGATCGACCCCAAAACCCAGGCATGTGCCTCCAGCCAGAATCAAACCTGGGACCCTTCAGTCCACAAGCTGACGCTCTATCCACTGAGCCAAGCCAGCTAGGGCAATATATCTACTTTTAAAATCTATTTTATTGATTTTCACTGAGAGGAAGGGAGAAGGAGAGAGTGTTAGAAACATCAATGAGAGAGAAACATCGATCAGCTACCTCCTGCACTCCTCTTACCTGGGATGTGCCCAAAACCAAGGTACCTGCCTTGACCGGAATCGATCCTGGGACCTTTCAGTCTGAAGGCTGAGGTTCTACCCACTGAGCCAAACCAGTTAGGAATATATATATATATATATATATATATATATATATATATATATATATATATATATTTTTTTTAAAGCAATTCTCAACCAAGAACAATTCTGCCCCCACCTTCAGGGACATGTGCCAATGCCTGGAGACATTTTGGTTTTCATACTGGGATGAGAGTGCTACTGGCATCTAGTGCGTAGAGGCCAGGGATGCTGCTAAACATCCCATAAAGTGCAGGGCAGACCCATAGCAAAGAATTACCTGCTCCCGAACGTCAACAGTGCAGAGGTTAAGAAACCTTGAGATGGGGTTTAGATTTATGATGGTGGGATGTGGGCACAAAGCTGCTTTGCGAATCCAATGAAAACTGCGAACCTTCTCCCAGAGAAACACACCAAATTTGGCTGACAGTGTCCGATGCCCAAAATCCCGGTAAGCTACCCCTGGGCCACAAAACTAAGATTATGAGCCCTTGAGTTCAGGACGGGCCTCCTGTCCACAGGTAACATGCTCAAAGTCTTGGGCACTATGTTGCAATAAAAAAGAGCAGGTATTATGTTTTCCCAACAATTGAGCAATTCATTTCAACATGGGTTATTCTCCTGTAACCAGCAAGACCTCGGGGGCCAAAACAAACCAAAAAAAAAAAGAGGAATAAGAAAAAACAATATTGAAAGAATTATTATAAATAACAAAAGAAGGACTGATACCAAAGGATACCAGGCTGAGCCAGCTCTCCGACTTTCTCAAAACTCTGATCAAGATTATTTAAGGACAAGGAGGTCCTTCGCCCGGGGCACTTCCGTTGCCAGGGACGGGCGTTCTCTCCCTCAGCCTGGGTGAGTGTCCCGCACGTCATCTCTCCAACGTAACGCACAATCTCATTTAATCCTCGCAACAGCAACATCCCGTCCCTCCTACTTCATGGCTGTACAAGCGGAGGCGTGGAGAGTGCTGCCCTCTGCCCAGCTGGTAAAAGGTGGAACCTCTGATGCCAAACCACCTAACCCCCAAGCCCCACTTTCTCCGAGGCTGAGCCAGGGTCTCCCAAGTGTGTAGGAAGCCGCCCTCTTCTTGGTTGGACCTTCTAGACCTTCCATAAATCTGATCCTCAGACTCTCCCAGCTCATTCCTGCCTTAAGGTCCTTGCTGTTTTCCAGAACATTCTTCATCTCCTAGTGGTCAGCCATGTCCATCCATCTCCAGTCAGTCTCTAAATATTGTACTCTTGTTTATTCTCTTTGTGACTCAATAAACAGTCAGCATTTGTTTTATTTTACTTGTGTCTTGTTTACTCACTGGGCTGGGATCTCCAAGAGGTGGCTTGGACTTCATTGTGAATTCCTGGGCCTAGAACCTTGCCTGCCCCATGGCGGGGGGTGGGGGGTGGGGTGGGGGGTGGGGTGGAGAGGGGGAGTGAAGGGAGGGAGGGGGTTTGTATGAAGAAGCAAATGAGTATCCCCAGTCAGACAAGTTGCTACAGAGTCTGCAGTTGCTGCTTGGAGGTGTGTGCCCTGGGACAGAACACAACTTTTCCTGTTCTCAGTTTCCACATCTGTAAAATGGGAGTATTAACATCTGTTTCTCAAAACTGTGAGGATAATTACATAAGGGCCCCGTACATTGTCTTAAATTTAGTTGGTACACAGTCAATACTGGTCTTTCCTGATAAACTCTTCTCAGGAGACTAGCCCCCCAGAACCTTCTCATCACCCCCAGTCACACTCACTTCTAGATTCCTATACAAATATCCCAGAGGTATACAGGGTTTTCTGCATAGCCATGGAATCTCTGTCAGGGGTCAGACACAGAGGACAATGCTCAGATTCAGCTGGCATTCCTTGCCTTTATGTTGACTCAATCAAGTCTCTCCTCGGTCACATTTCTGAAACTAAACTTACTGCTTCTGACTCACCCTCCCTGATAGGCTCTCGATAAAAGATACTATCAATTTCAACTATACCCACGCCTATCTTCCTCCCCTCTTCCCACCCACTCTTTCATTCATTCACTCTTTCATTCATTCACTCAATGGTTAATATTTATCTAATATTTTTGGGGTGACACTTAGGCTGGACTTACAGCCAGGGCATTTTTAAATCTGATGAATGAGGTGCCCATGATAATAATAACATCAGCAACAACCACTGACATTTATTGAGCATTTCCTGCACTGAGAGATATATTTAAATGTAGTCCAAAGTTCACCAAATTTTTCTGTAAAGGACCAGATATGTATATTTTAGAGTTTGTGAGCTAAGAGGAAAAACTGAGGGTATTATGTAGATCCTTATACAAGAGGGGGGGGTGGAATTTCAATTGATGAAGTACAAAATATGATAATTGATTATAATTTTTTTCTAAATCAGGTCTACTGATGAGAAAAATGGAATTCTTTTGTAGATAACATTTTATTTGATTAGTGTTTAAAGTCAGTGTTTCTTATCAAGTAGATGGTGAATGTTCCTCTGTAAAGCCCTTTCTTAGCTTGCAGGTCATACAGAAAGAAATGGCAGACTGGAGTGGGCCTTCAGGCTATGGTTGGCTGACACCAGTACAGTCCCGAGGAAGCTGCTTAGTTCTGAATGTTGGCCTTAACCCTATGAGGCCTTGGCATACCACTTCCCTTTCTGCACCTCAATCCCCTCACCTGAAAATTAATAAGATAATAATAGTAATTACACCATAGGGCAAATGACTAAATGCATGCAATGTCATTAGAACAGTGCCTGATCCTACATAAGCAATTCCATAAACCCAGTTAGTTATCTGACCCTATTTACACACACACACACACACACACACACACACACACACACACACACACACGACAATCCCCCAATGTCTCTCCAGTGCCTTCTGGCCCCTTATAGCAAAATCTCCTCTCCCCTCCCCCTTTCCTCTGAAGATCCCTGCATTTGAGAGCTCCAACTGACCCTGTTCTCCCCTGAGGCCGCTGCTTCTCCCCAAGCTTCTCAAGCAGTGGCTGTTTCCTTCTGCCGCCAAGCCCACCGACCTGGAGTAGGGCTCTGTGAGCTCCTTGTTTGTTTTTCTTCATTATTCAGCCTTTTGGAGATCCAGAATTCAGCGTTTCCCATCCACACCCCGTCCTCACTGCATCCTCTATGAGTCCCTGAGATCTCGCCCCTCCATTCTTAGAGATTTTGTGTACTGATTCAGTGTCTCCTTTGCCTGTAAGGACTCTTGACAGTTTGCATGTCTTTGAAGATGATCCTTTTGATTCCTGGCTGCTCAGTCCCTGGACCGACTCTCCTTTAAGGACCTTGTCCACACTCAGCACAGGCCTCCCAAGCTCAGACTCTTCACTTCCAGTGATGACACTACCTCCACACTTCAGCTTCAAGTACTCCCTGCAACCACTGCCCAGTATTTTTCTGCTCAGTCTCTTTGGGACCCCAAGTCACCAGTTCTTGGACCTTCCACTGACTATATCATTGCTTCAATCTTCTTACCCCCTTCCCATCCGACCACCTCTGACCAGACGTGGGTTCCTGCTGCACCATATTCCCTCAGGTTCACCCTGAATGCCCTGGCTCTTTTCTTCCTCTGTTGACCTGCCTGGCTAAACCCCATTCCAGATTAAATCCAACTCTTAGCCCATCCCACACCTACAGAGGAGCAGCTGATGGAGGCTGGGAAAAACACACACCAGGCAAACTGGCTTCTCTTTAAATGCACAAGCACCCACATGGGCCCAGCTCCACACACAGCATTTTCCTCCATCCATTCTCCCTCTCTCCTGGAAGACAGTCCACCCCTTCCTTACTCCTCTTTTAAATTCAGTGACATAATAGATGCAATCAAGCTAAATAAACTTACGGGTCTTGATCTGCATCCAAACATTCTCCTTACCTGCTGTTACAGATGAATGGTATGTTACCAGCACCCTATCCCTTCCCACATTCTTAAGATCATCGCTCGGTGATTATTCCTTTTCTCTCCTCAATTATCAGCAATGCCTCTTCCCTCAGATCCTTTCGAGCATCATCCAACACCTGCTATATTATCTCCCCTTACACTCATATTCCCCCTGAAGTTCTCCTTCTTGCCCCACTCTACCCCTTTCTGCCCCAATCACCAAGAAGCACCCTCAGAAGAGTTTACCTTACTCACCATTTCCCTCCACTTTTTCTTAATCCTCTCCAGTCAGCATGTGCCCTAGGCTCCACTGAAGTCTTTCCTGATGACCAGCCATCCCTGTGTTACTCATCCCAACAGTCACATCCCAGTGCTTGTCTTCCCTGAATCAGCAGCAGCTGGTTCAGACAGTGGATTCCTCCCTAAGAAGCACTTGATCTTTCTGGCTGACTGACTGCTCCTTCTCAGGCACCTTTGTAACTTCCCCAACTTTCTCCTTTAAACTTGGAGTTCTGCAGGCCTCATCATTGCACTAGGTTTCCCAATTAGTCCCGAGGCTTCAAATACCATCATAGGGTGATGTCACCAAGGGCTAGGGACACAGTGGTGAAGGCGTCTGCCCTCGAGGAGCCCACCATGTGAAAAACAAGCGAACGGATATACAATTATCTCTCTCTCACTCTAAAATCAATGAAAACATATTTGAAAAAAAAAAGATGAAGCCTATCTAAATATTTTCATTCTTAGACAATGAAGACTTTCTTAAGCATTCTACTTACTAGTCGCTCCTTCTGAGTTATTCTTTGTATCTCTGAATGTCCTAATAGATATTTGTGTGCCTATCTGGTAAGGAGCCACTGTGATATGACATTTAACATAAGTGGAAGGAAAGAAGGAAGAGGTAATGTCAGCTTTTATATGGATTGTGAGCATTGAAGGTTTTCATCCTGAAATTCTCAGCACCTACCTGGACAAAATGGTAGACAAAGCAATTACTAGTTGAATGGATGAATGAACAAATGAATGACCAGATAAGCAAAATGAGAGACCCCAAAACTATCATGCATGCTTGAGTCTACTTAACATTATGAGACACTTTCGATAAATATTCCTGCTCTAATGTGTGGTGCTTTGAATGATAATAATAGAATAATAGGATAATAATAGATGTTTCCTGAACACCAGTTTTATGCCAGAGACTTGAGGTAAATCACTTCTAATTTTCACAGCAATGCCACAAATAGAGATTGGTTCCCCCATTTCCTGGGGAAGAAATGAGGCAGAGGGACTGAGAGCCATACCCACTCTGCCTCCGTGTGCTGTCCACACCACCGATGTAAAGATTTAACTCTCACATCACCTGGAGGGGAAATGATTGAAAACTTTCCTGTCACTCCCTGGGCCTGGTTTTCCTTCTGTTTCCTAGGCGTCCCATCCCTTCTCTTTTGGTGTCTGTGTTCACCCTCTACAGTTAGCATCCCCCTTGTTTTTCGTCCTCAGCTTCTGCTGTTTCTTGCCCTTTCCTGTCTGCCCTCTTGGTGTCCCTCCTGCCCTCCATGCTGGGCCTCATCCCATTCTCTGTAAGCCCACTAGACTAGGGCCAACTCATTTGTTTACTTGGGAGTCTGGGCTGAGAAAAGAGGTTAAAATCTCTCCACACGCTCAAACAAAGAAAAGGACGTTTTCTATTCCCTTTCATGGTCAAAAGATGATCCTTTCTTCCCCTTCACAAAACCCATTTAGGTGTTTATAGACCAGTTATCTTAACAATGACGGTCCGTGGCTTTTCTCTCTGTGCCAATTAACGTTCTTAATTGCCTCGCTCTAACTGTCTCAAGTTTGGTGTGTTGGGTCGAGTTCTCTGACAAGTTTATTTTCTATTATAATTTACATTGCCAAGACAGATAGATATTTATGACAGTAAACTCTCCTGCACACTGGGCTTTTAGCTTCCTGGCGTTTGTTATAATAAAGAACGCTGTGACAAATTTACAAAAGACCCTTCTCAGGAATATACTTTTTTTTTTTTTTTTTAAGATAAAGTTCAGAATAGGCACTTTTTTGGAAAGGGGAATGCAGGATGTGTGAGTGGTAGATAACCCAAGAAAACGTTTAGAAAATTTAAAAAGCAAGAGAAAACTTTTCGGAAAGGTTGTGGGAGCCACTCCAGAAATGCCTGAATACATGAGGCATCAGAATTGCTCACAAAAGAGAAAGAAATGGAAGCGGTTTTAGCAGAAAAAAATTTGTTCAATCAATTGAACCTTCGACTTGCTTTTGAAAATCTATACATTTCTCCTGCCCAGTTACGAAATAGGTGAGCATCCTGATAAGCGTGTTTATGAGGTTACTGATTCAGCTTGATCACTCACATTACTGAGGTTCCTGTCTTGCACAAGAGCCCACAGGAGGAATAAGACAGTATTTGAGAAAGGCTTTTGAAGGGCTGTGAATTTGGGAGACAGCGACGTTCATTTCAGAAAGGCTCAGGACAGGAGGCTTGAAGGAAAGAAATTCCTTCCTTCAACTTCACTGAAATGTTTTCTATATCAAAACAACTCAAATATATAACAGGATTGGGTAAGCAAATGAAAGGTTCATTCACAGAGTGAAACATTACATAAGACACATTTACAATGCCTGTGTGTGTGTGTGTGTGTGTGTGTGTGTGTGTGTGTGTGTTTCAGAGCAATCGAAGGGCTTCTGAAATCCTGTCCAGTGAAATAAGCAACTCCAAAATGTATTTTCAAATTGACCTCAATTATGTAAAAGCTATGATATTATTCATGGAAGAAAAAGTACAAGAAAATTCACTGAAGCGTTATCTTTCTCTAATCTTCAGAGGAAGCAAATAAATTACTCAAATCAACCCAAGGAGTGAATAAGATTGTTCATTCTTTCAGGAAAGGCCAGAATGCAGAGGTCTGACTCAGTTGGGGGCGGTTAACAAGGCTGCTGGGGACAAGATAAGAGGATTAGATTGTGATTTACTACTTAACATTTTATTAGAAAGTATCTTACTATTAAAAAACACTAGGCAGATGCTCATATGGCCTTGAAATAATATTTCCTACAGATCTGGTTTCTGAGCTTCAGCACTATTGACATTTTAGGTCAGATAATTCTTGGTTGTGGGGGCTGTGTAGGATGTTAGCATGATCCCTGGCCTCTACCTACCAAGTGCCATTAACACTCTTGAGTTGTGACAACCCCAAACTGGCTCCAGACATTGCCAAATGTCCCCTGTGTGGGAGGGGACAAAATCGCCCCCCACTGGGAACCACTGCTGTGGACTTAGGGAACCAGGCTCACCACAGTGTGTGTGTGAGTGCCCAGAGTGGCCTAAAGAGCCATATGCGTGGACAGAGTAAGCTCACCAAGTGACTTAGGGTCAAAAAGCCAGGCCCGTCAGCTTTCTCATTCCGAACCCATCTAGTTTTCCACTAAAGACCCTGTCCGAAAAATTCTCATTTTCTGACAGTTCATTCCTGCTTGAAGGAACTTGCTGGAATATTTATACTATTTTTTTTAATGCACAATTGTGGGTTTCTATATATTGTGGCAACTCAGACGATGAATTGGAGGTAGACATTGTTCGATACCAGTTTGGGGTTGATCAAATGGCTGTGGACAGAGAGATGTCAAAGTGAAGGGGGGTAGGTATCGTCAGTTAAGTGGTGACTGTTGCAATTAGCCAGACTTTGCAGCCATAAATCACCCCAACAGAAGGGCTATGGGCCAGGACACTCGGAAAAGTGGACATTTGGCCCCATAATAAAGCACTCCCAGTGAATTACAAGCAAGATTTCAAGCAATTTTAGCTCAACTTCTAAATCTCTAGAATTTGAAGAGTTCCTTCCAGACATAAAGCCTTCTATGGAGGCAGGCAGAGAGCCAATCGATCAAAGTCCGTACCTCCAAGAGCTGCTCCATGAGAAAACGCCAACGGTTTATGCATTTCCCGAGTTAAAGCATCGGTGGTTACCTCATTGGGCCACTGGGCCACTTCCTGGCATGAAAACTTAGAAACCCAAAGGGGCAGTGCTTCTGCAGGGGCAGACCATAACTTATGGACGCCAGCCTGGCCTCTTCAGTCTTTTCAAGCTTGAGATGCTGGGAAGGCCACAGAGGAAACTACGCGCCCCCCCCCCCCTAATTATGGCCCTTTCAATGGAGAGCAGATAGCTAATTGCCTTCTGAAAAACAGCTTCACATATCATAAAATTCACCCACTGTAAGCGTACAGTTTGATGATCTTCAATAAATTTAAACGTTGGGCAACCATCAGTTTGTCATTCCCTTTTCCCCCTAATTGTGGTAAATCTTAATCATCTTTAATTGTACTGCTCAGTGGTATTAAGTACATTTAAATTGTGGTTCGATCTCCAGAACTCTTCATCTTGCATAACTGAAACTCCATTCCCAATAACCCAAGCATGACAAACTCGCGGCCCACAAATATTTTTGTGACTCAGCCAATATAACGGTACGTAAGAAACGTTTTAATAAAAAATTTATAACTTAATTTTTATAAGATCCTGTTATACATCATTATTAACAACGAACTACAACGTTTGCTAATGACTGATGACTATAATCGTGTGGCATTCATTTCCCTTATTCGCCCTACGCGAAGGCACACCACTTCTCCCCACTAACCCCCGCAGCGAATATTTTGGCAGCCGATTGCCACGGCATTCGTCTTGGACCTACTTGTCTGGTGTGCGCAACAGGAAATATTTCACTTCCAGAGAACAAGAAAAATAGGTGTAGTTGTGTTAGGCTTATTAATTTGTGCAGTTATTTAGTGTCTGGTAAGTTAATGTTCAAGAAAAAATATTTTTATTACAATGTTCTATTATTTTTTGTTAATGATTACTCATTTATTTTAGCCCTTTATATTCAGCATGTCTCTATCGAAATAAACCTATGTTTTTATGACAATTGAAGCTTTTGTTTTTTTTTCGGCCCACATCAACTTAAACTTTGTTTATTTGGCCCATGTTAGCCTTTGAGTTTGACACGCTTGTATTAAGCAGCGACTCCCTCTTCCACACAGTCCTTGGTGACCACCATCTACTTTCTGTCTCCATGAGTAATCTGGTCCCTCGTGTAAGTGAAATCATACAGTGTCTGCCTTCTGCGTCCGGCTTATTTCAATTAGCATAGTATCCTCAGGTCCAACCTTGTTGCAGCGTGTGTTAGAATTTCTTTCATTGTTACAGCTGAATAATATTCCATTGTGTGTATAAAGCACATTTTGCTTATTCACTTGTGGGTAGACTCTTGGGTTATTTTTACCTTTTGGCTACTGTGAATAATGCTGCTATGAACATGGATGCTCAGGTATCTTTTCATGTCCCTGCTTCCAATCCTTTTGGGTCTATATATTCAGAAGTGGAATTACTGGATCTTATGTTTAATTTTTAGAAGAACTGACATGTTGCTTTCCATAGTGGCTGTGCCAGTTTACAATCCCACCAGTGGTAATTGCCTTGTGCTACTTTATTTTGTATTCAGGGCCCCAAAGTCATTCGCCATTGATTGATTCATTTATCATTATTTATTGTGATTTTTGTGTTCCGTTACTGTGACCAAGTGCTAGGGACACAGTGGTGAAGGCATCTGCCCCCGTGGAGCCCACAGTGTGAAAAACGAGTGATAAACAGATGTACAATTAAATCTATAATGATAAATTTTGAGCTGTGCTATAAACACTAATAGGCAGGACCTCATTTGGATGAGGAAATGCCCATTTTACAGGAAGAACATTCCCTGCAGGATAGAGCGGGGTAGGGACTTTGTGGAATTTTTTTATCTGAGTTCCAATGAGACTGTCTCTCTTAACTGGACAGTTACTGAATCCATATATTCAGGGAGGTCCTGACAGATCTGAGCTGGTTTTCCCATCTGTGAAATGGGAATAAAAGTGAGTTTTAATAAGGATGAAAAAAGATTATGTATCCCAAGTAGCCTCAAAAAGAAAAAACTTCAGTGTTTAGAGACTGCTTATTAAAAGGCATAACAAGTGAATTTCTGCCTGGGGCAAACAGTGAGGATGATCAGATTATAGAAACTCAGGCAGTGAGCAAAAAAAAGAAAAGAAAAGAAAAAAAAGAAAAAGTTTAATAAAATCCTTTATTCTGATTTTTTTCATTTTCTATCTCTGGTTTAAGTAATATTAAATTATAAATTTAAAGTGACGTTTGATTATCAGTTGGAGATAGACTAAAAATGTGTACTGGATCTTTTATTTTTTTTATGAGTTTATTTGAGCCAAACTAATGGCATTCAGGAAACACGATCTCAGATGCTCCCTCTCCTCTCTAGGTCTGATATTCATGGGAGGGTTCCACCTGAAGGAAACCTCTCCCCAACTTTATCCGTAGAATGCGTTTCCACAGACCCTGGGTTTATAGGAAGAACTTAGGGCAGGCTTCATTTCATGTTTTCTTTTACCACAATATTTTCTTATTTAGCTATCTCATTTATATTGAGTTACTGCAGGATGACAGGGATTGGGAGGTGACAGGAAGAATTTTGGAGTCAGGCTCAGCCACTTCCTAATTAAGTCACTTTACATCTTTGAACCTCAGTTTCCTCATTTTTCAAAATGGACAAAACAATGCTGATCTCCCCAGGAAGAGCGAACAAGAAAGTGTGCATTTAGTGAGTCTTTCCAGGGTGTTTTTTATTACTGTCATTATTGGAATTCTTCGCAACACAGACTATTATGGGAAAGGTGTATAGTTCAAAGAGATTGTATCATCCCAATATGGGGATATTTTAAATTCTCTAAAATTGTGTGTGAGTACAATATTATATTATATTGGATACATATGCAGTACATCTCTAAGTATTTAATTCCACTAACTGCCTTGCACAATGTAAATACTCAATAGATGTTGAGTAAATGTGAAATCTTCAGCCCTGTAAGTCTTTGATGGGTGTTTCTGTCTTTATTTGGAGTTAACTTCATTGTAAGGAGCTGCAGCTATAAACCTTTCCTCCACATTTGTGCATTGCATTTTCAATTATTATTATTATTATCACTTGGAGACTCCAGTGGCACAATTGTATTACCTTGTTCTAAGTAGAAATGGTGAGCATGTTTTAACTATCACCAACTAAAATAAATAAGTACAATTATCTCTTCCATGAACTTTTCCTTAAACTCCCTACTATTTCTTGAGCTGCAAATTTACTGTGCACTCATGTAGACTGGTAAATTACATCTCCTGCCACACTATCTTACACAGGAAAGGTGTTGAGAATATAAGCAGATTAGTCTGGAAGACAGGCGTTAATTGGCCTTATTACTCAGTATGAGAATTCTAAAGGCTTCCGTATACTATTAAACCAAATTCTTGCCTTTCCAACTTCGGCTGTTGACTGTAATTCTATCTTTTTTGCTTTAGGGGACTTACATAAAACAGCACAAAACATTTTCAGAGACCAAAAATTGGAGGTTAACTTTCCTTTCTTCAGTAAGTTTTTATTGATGGCCGTGAATATAAAAAAGATGATCAAGCTGATTTATTTTTTGCCTTGGGTTGTCCAAACACCCAGGTGAACATACTTCTGAGCTCAACATTCTATTTTGCTTGCATTCCTGATGAGCTTACAAGAAACTCTTACGGCAGGAACCTGATGAATTACTAATCAACAAAATGCAATGCACAAATGTGAAGGGAGGGTTTATAGCTGCAGCCCCTTAATGAAGTAAATGCGAAATAAAGACAAATGCCCAGAGGCGCCATGGAAACACCCATCAAAGACTTAGAAGGTGGAAGATTTTGCATTTATTCAGCATCTATTAAATATTTACATTGTGCAAGGCAGTTAATGGAATTAAATACGATAGATATTTACTGGATAGCCATATATGCACCCAATATCATATAATAAATATAATATAAATATTATACTCACACACAATTTTAGGAAATGCCTAATATCCCTGTATTGGGACGATACAAGCACTTTATACCAGAGCACTATGGTTCCATGGGTGATGTAATAAAGTATGTAAAGTAGTATGTAAGTATGATGTTATTAGACATTTATAGCTGTGGGGGGGAAATGCAATTGCTTGCTCTTTTGATATTATCTGGCTGTACTCCTTTTTAATCTGCTCTTCCTATATTTAGTATCCTGTTATTTTAAAGTTTAATGAAATCAAATCAAGGTCGCATTATAACAGCAAACTAATCCTTGTGACTATAAACCCTGGGGGCTATTTATCATTTAAAGCAAATTAATCTTGGTGAGGGAATTAGCGGAAAGTTTGGAAATTCGAAGGTAACTTTTTGAGTTGAGATGGAGCGGGAAGATTGAATAAACCACCATTTTTATTATCCTTCAGGCATCACGAAGCGCCATTTAAACATTTAAATCAAAAAGAAGATGGAAGGGGACACGGGTCAGATCTCGGTTTTATGTTTGCTTTTTAAATTTTTGGCAGATGTAAACACCGAACCGCTGAAAAGACCTTCCTCCACGACTTGCGCGGCTATCAACCTTCCAACAGGCGTTTTTGAAGCACACTAGCCAAGACGCTCGTCTCGAGACTTGCACGTATGCCCCCCGACTTTTTAATAAGTACACAGTTCCTTCTCATTTGGCCTTCAGGGATTCGGGTCGCTGGAGGGAAGGATGGGTCGTCGTCCCCCACCCCCCAGATTTCGTCCGCGCCCCAGCCAATCTGAGCCCGGATGCTAATTAGCTGCGCTCCCGGGACGAACACGCCTTTGTCGCCTGCAGGGCCGGACTACAAAGCCCAGCATGCCTCGCCCCTCCCTGATCAATGAGGGCTTATTTAAATGATCTCTGAGGTCTTGGACCCAGGCCAATCAGCTGTCAGGGCTCATGATAAATCGCAATGCATTATTGATAATAATAATTACTGGGACATGCGCGTTCCGGCCGAAGGGGGGTAAATTTCCCAACTCCAGGAATTTGTGGCGGAGTGGGCGAGTCGCCGCGGCGCTCCCGGCGCCCCCATGCTCGCACCATGTCGAGGCGCAAGCAGGCGAAACCCCAGCACATCAACTCCGAGGAGGACCGCGGCGAGCGGCAGCCGCCCCAGCCGGCCCCGGAGGTCGCGGCCGCGGCCGCAGCGGCGCCGGCGGTGGGGGAGCCGGGTGAGTGGGGCTGGACGCCGCCCGGGGCGGCTTTCCCGAAGGTTCGCGGGCCCTCGAGGGCGCTGGCAGCGAGGAGCCGGCGGCTCCCGGGAGGGTCCTGAGCCGAGAGCTGCCGGGGCGCAGGTCCCGCGCCGGGCGCAGCCCCCGCCCCGCGGCGCCGTGGTTAATTTTACCTTTTTACCGCTTCCCCTCACTTGTGTGGATTTCACCCCGAGGTCTCCCTTCTTATTGTAAGATGGCCCCCCGCCGGCTCCCTCCCGAGAGGTTCCTCTCCTTGTTCCCTGCCCCTCTTAATTGGTTCCACTCCCCTCACCACCCCCCCACGTGTAACTTAGGCTCCCCTCCTCCCTCCTGGCGCCGCTTTTCAAAGAAAGACCCCGGGGGTCCCCACCTTCCCTCACCCCGCGGGCCTCTCTGGGAGCTGGGGGCGGCGCCCCGCGGGAGGCCCCCCGGGGAGGCGATCTGCGCCCGCGCCCCTCCCGGGCCCGCGGGGGGAGGGGGCGCGACCTCTGCCCCCCCCCCCAAGGGGAGCGGGGTGCGGGCCACCCGCGCTGCCGAGGGGCCCCGAGGGGTGGAGAAGGGCCCAATGGTTCCTTTTAAAGAAAGTCTCTTTTTCAGTTTTCGCTGTTCCCCGCGGGCGACACCGCTCGCCCTCACCTTCGGGGCCTGACCTCAGCCATCTTGATTTCCGATTCCCAAAATAGCCGGCGCCGAGGTGCGGCCCCCTGGGCCGGGTGGGGGCCACAGCCCCGCGGGGTGCGCCGGCCCCGCGCCTCGCGCGGCTTCACCGGGCGCCCAGCGCCTCCAGCGCCCCAGGGGCCAGCGGGAGAGGTCGGCGGGGCTGGGGCTCGGGCTGGGCGGCGAGCTCCGGGGGCCGGGCGGCCACGCTGCCGTGTCCGGGGTCCCCGGAGTCGGGGGTAGCTCGGACCCCGGCCCCGACTGGGCGGCCGGGCAGCCCCCTCCTCCCGGTCACCTAGACGGGAGGTTGGGGAGCGAGTCGATTCCCACTATCTCCGCCCTGCCCGCCAAATTGTCGCCTGATAAGTTTCAGCGCCCACATGGAGGAGGGTGGGTTTGACCTCCGCGCCGGCTGCCCCTGCTTCTCAGTCTAAGGGTTGTCGGGGGTGCGGCCCCCCAGACACTCGGAGGTGGAACTCGGATGGGAAGGCGGTCACTACTTTAAGACTCCTGCCCTCTTTTTTCGGGGAGCGAAGGCTTACATTTTCCAACTGGAGTGGGTTCACATAGACCCCTACTACCTGCAAAATAGCATTTTTTTCCTAGGGCCAATGGGAAGCTGAGAGATCGGCTTCACTGAGGGGGAGGGCTGTGCGCTTTGGGGTGCCTGAGGGTCGTCCCGCGAGCACCCCAGGTCCCAGGAGAGTGGCGGCTCTGTGCCTGGGGGGTGGGGGAAGCCGCTGGCCCACCTGAACAAAAGGGTTAACGCCGCGCCCGCCCGCCGCCTCCGGGGAGGAGGGCGCTCCTGCCCCTGACCATCCCGTCCTGCTCCGACCTCCCTTCCCCCTTCATTTTGGGTGAGTGCGCACCGGTGGCATTTGCACCTTTAGGGGAACTTGTTGCGGGGAGGGGCTGGCTGGACTTTGCAGTCAGTTAACCGGACTGTTGGGTCTCGGGCCGGCTGTGCGCTCCCTCACTATTGGGAGGCGGGGGAAGGGAGGGTCGCTCCGGATCAGCGGGGTCGGAGCGGGCCGCGAGGGGTCGAGCAGCTGCCGAGCTGCACGCGGGCGCCCCCTGGAGGCCCAGTCCGGAGCCGCGTGCTTCGCCGAGAGGCGGTCCCCTCGCAGGTACCAGCTCACCTGGTGGGACAGGGTGTGTGTGGGGGGGACGAGGAGGGGGAATGGGGAGCTTGGGCAGGGCCAAGGATGGGCGTCCCTGGGGACTCCAGGCAGTCGCGGGCGGGATCCCTGGCCGTGCTGGGTATTTGCCAAGGCTTTGGGATTCTTGGAAAGAATTCCTCGATCCTAGGTTGTGTTTGCAGTCCCAGTTTCTACCGTGGGACAGAGGCAGTACACTTTAGTGGCTGCACTTTGCCTTTGGGCAGCCTGTCTCTGAGTACATACAGATATAGCTACATTAGAAAGGCAGATATATAGATATGTGTAATTTTAAATTAACATGGGGCCGATCTTACTTTACAGCACCAATGTGAGACCCACTTGTAAAGAATGTTTTTTTGAGGGAGGAAAATGAAATTTGATCATCAATTAACAGATCAAAACATCTGCAGGTGGTCAGGGGGACTCCAGCTACACGCAGGAAAATTAGCATTTTCTCAAAAGAGCTTCCAGTGCCTTTTGTGCTAAACTGGATTACAACCTTCCACGATTAAGATTCCCAAATTTCCAATAACTGCCTGGCCCATTTCTAACTGAAATGATGTACATTGGCCAGAAAGGATTTTGAGAATAGGGCATTTGGGAGCTCCCTCTTCACTGAGGGAGAGGGAAACGTGTGGCTTTGTAGCATTAATGTTTGAAGCCGATACTCTGGATGGGAAGAGGCACAGCCCCTTAAGAGGTTATTGCGCAAGTAGTTGGTGTTCCAGCCTCTGCTGCTCCAGGACAGAGTTGTCCCTTCCTCTCCTGAGTGAGGCTGGGTTTATTGTAAGGTTGTAGAGATGTGCGCTCCAGCCTGGCGGTGTGTCTTTCAGCGATGCAACCTTTGAGGCCCCCTGGCTTCTCTGAGCTTTCGGGTTCTAGTCTGCAGTGGTGTAGTGTCCTGTTTAGGTCATTTCAACTGTGGAAGGCTCACTGTACTGGGAATGTGATCCATAATGCTATTGTTCAAGATCACAATGTCTTTGTTTTTATTTACTTGTTTTATCAAGATGGTGCTGAACTTCCCAAATGAGATAATTCTGCATTTTTATCTGCAGCTTACTTTATGCCAGACACTAGGCTGGGACCTCAAGCACATTATCTTTAGTTCTCATTTTCACTCATTTGAGAGTAAGTTGCAGCTTCCAGTTGAAATGGCTTGACGTGGCTGCCTTGTCTTGTTGGGTTGTAGCCTCGCTACAAGGGCTGTTTGTCCTGGTCTTAAGAGGAATTGGCTATGGGATGGAATTTTCTGTCCTTTCCTTTGATGAGGGGGCTATGGCGAGTGTTTGCTGGTTTGAGTTTGTTTGATCATCTCTCCTCCCTTTTAATTTCTGAGATGTGGGTCTGGAGGCTTTCAGTTTGATGCTCTGTCCTTATTGCCCTGGAAAAATGATGGGGCAAGAGTTAAAGAAGTTCCCCTTTTCATCATCTATTGTACTTTTAAAAGCCTCTAGATCCGGACAAGAACTGCCTCTCAGTCACCACCATATCTCTCTCTCTCTCTCTCTCTCTCTCTCTCTCTCTCTCTCTCTCTCTCTCTCTCTCTCTTTACAACCCCCATAATTTTGTTTCTGTGTCAGGCTTTGTTCTAGGGGGCCCTGGAGAAGGAGGCAACAAAAGTTTCCTGTCTGAATGAATGTTACAAATTTGCTTCAAAAATGAGCTCCAGTTGGGGCAAAATGGATCACATCTCTATGATGTCAAGAGCATGGATAGCAGTGCTCACACACACTAGCAGCTCTGCAACCTCCTTTCCTTCTTTTGCCCCCCTTCCCCCCTTTTTTCAGCAGTTCCTGAATTTTGATCCTAGACTGTTTGGAACAATTTTTTTTAGCTCTCCATTAAGTAGAAGCTTAATTACAGCTCTAATTTGCCATCTATGAATGAAGTTAAAGGCTTATTAAGTGTTTCTCAGATTGTGGAATTCAGATAAGAAGGTAAAAAGGCACTTTCAACTGGCTGAGTCCTAGAGGACTTCTCGATTTCCTTTTGTTTTTTGGTAATTATCCTGCGTGTGTGGGGGAGGGTAGCAGATATTGTGTACTTTAATCTACTCATTGTAGTTCTTTAATATAGGAATGGGGAGATAAGCGTGAGTCCCAATGCTTCTCAAGATAAACTTTTTTTTTTTTTTTGAAGCATTTATCATCTCAAGCATTTGATTGGCCCTCTGGTAGATGAGCTTTTCTTCCTATACAATGGAAAGAGTATTTTCTATCCATTTGGCAGTGATTGAATCTAAGACCCCTGCTGGGTTTACTGCATTCTTCCAACTTATTGGATAACTAGATGCTGGGAGATAACATTCCTAAAATTCGGAGTGGGGGTGGGGTGGAAGGATGTAAGCTTTACTTGCTCTGTAATCCTCTGAACTTTGCTTTTTTCCTTTTGGGAAGGGTTCACTTAAGCATGCCAGCAATTGTTCATAACAGTCCTCTCGCTCTTTGGCAAATACGGTTTTAGTATTTGCCAATGGTGGTCTGGATGTAGAAGTACTTTTTACTGCGCAAGCAAACAGAGCTCCTGCTGTTTTAAGATTCGAGTGGGATGTGGCTGGTATGGCTACAGAAGAGGCGAGTCTGTGTATACAGTGAAGGCAAGCTGGTATTCAGGTCGTAAATCACTCTGTTAGATCCTTCTAGAGCAGGAGAGCTTAACCTTTTTTGTGCCATAGAGCCCTCCCTCAACCGAAACTTATTTAGATACATAAAAGGAAATGCATAGAAATACCGGGAAATAAATTTATCAGAAGCAAAAACATTTGTGATAAAGTGACGTGCTTCTTGATGAATACAGTAAGCTGTAGCAGCTGGTCAGATAATTTCTAGAATTTCTACTAATGCAACAGCCTTAACGCCCCATGACAATAATCTGTTTCCTGTTGAAACAAACTCACAGGTTCTGTGATACCACTGTGGTATGTGTTCCCTACATTCATAATGAACAGAAACTCTGAATTTTAATGCAGGTTACTGAAAACGAGTACCTTTCGCAGCTCCCCCTACCCCCCCCCCCCTCCCACCATCCTCCAACTGTGGCATGTTTCCTGCATTCATAATTAAAATAAACATTAAATTTTGGTTCAGATTACTGAAAATAAATACCTTGTACTACCTACCACCACACACACACATTGTAGTATGTTCTCTACATTCAGAATTAAAAGAAATGTTAAATTTTAGTTCAGGTTAGTGAAATGAAGTTAATTTTATCCCTGTCTAATCCCATGGACCCCAGTTTAAGAATGTCTGTCTTAGAAAACCTGCATTTTCAATGAGGGAATATTTTTTAAAATACACTCTTAGCTCAGAGAGGAAGGGAGAGAGATAGAAACATCAGTGATGAGAATCAGTGATCAGTTGCCTCCTGCATGCCCACCACTGGGATGGAGCCTGCAACCCACGCGCATGCTCTGACTGGGAATGGAGTTGGGACCTCCTGGTTGGTAGGCTGACGCCGCTTCAATAGGGGAATATTATCCCCTGGCAGGTAGAAGGTGTTTTTTTTTTCGGAGGTGGGGGGAGACATTTACAGTGGTTTGTGGTCTTCCAAAGGATCACAGTGCACAACCAGATATACAATGTATTTGTGGCATTGACATTTTATGGCAAGGAGGTGATTAGGAAAAAATGCTTTAAAAGCCTCTATAGAGGTGAAATTAAGAAAAAGTTGGAGAAGCTTTGTTCTAGAAGAAGCGATGATAAATGAGGCCATAGAACTGTCCTTATAGTATTTAAGAAGACAATCCCTGCTCTTCCCATTTTCTGGTTATCATTTTGTCCCATTGAGCTACTTAATTGTTTCTGAGTCTCAGTTTCCGTATCTTCGAATTGGGAGCAAAGACTTAATTATGTGGCTGCAAAGATAAGTGGGTTTGGGTATCAGAGTATGAAGTGTAGTTTGTTGTTCAGACCCTTTATAAAGTGGAATGGGTATTGTGGGGTGGGCTTTCCTGGAGATTTCCAGAAGTAGAAAGGGTGTAAACATGCTAATTAAAAAGAAGCTGTAGTACAAAAGTGTATACAGTTTATTAATCCTCACCCGAGGATATTTTTCCCATTTATTTTTAGAGCGAGTAGAAGGAAGGAAGGGGAGGGAGTTGAGAGAGAAACATAAACATAGCTGTAAAAGAGACAGATCAGGGGGCTAGGAATTGAACCCAGAACTCATTGGTATGAGGCCCAGTGCTCCATCTACTGAGCAAGACCAGCACTGAGCATGTCACATCTTGGGAAGTGTGCCATAGATGCTGTCTATCTGTTCTAGGAGTTGACAAGCATTTTTAACTTGATTCTTGAAATAATGACTGTTGTGGGAACAGTATTGGGACAAGAAGGAAGGAGGTACCTCCTTGTCGAGCATCACCTGAAAGTTCAGAGCTGCATTGTGTCCTAACTATTTTATATTATTTTTTTATAATTCTCATCTGAGGGTATTTTTCCATTGACTTTTAGAAAGAGTGGAAGAGAGGGAAAGACAGAAATATCAGTGTGAGAAACACACCAATTGGTTGCCTGCTGCATAAGCCCCTACATGGGCCTAGTCCTGGGAGGAGCCTGCAACTGAGTTGTGTGCCCATGCCCTTGACCAAAATCAAACCTGGGAGATCCTTTGGTCTGCAGGCTAACGCTCTATCCACTGGGCAAAACCAGCTAGGGTGTGTCCTAACTTTAAAGTCAACTCTGGGTGTCCCAGAAAGGTGATAACCTATGCTCTAGCCACCTCCTTCTCCCCCAGCCAACCTGACTCCTCAGGTTCCTGTCGCCCTTGGAGTTTCTGTGAGAGGAAAGATAGTTGCATTCTCAACAGAAGAAATATGATAGGAAGTGAAAGAACAAAAAAGAAGAGTTCAAATGGAGTTGTGGGTGCTGCCTGCCTGAGTTTTAATAAGGGCAGTGTTTATGGGCACCTATAGGTGCCTAGTCAGAATCTGGAGGCTTATCTTTTCATCATAAAAGGTGAGAAGTATTAAATGAGCTAGTCAAGACTGTTGTCTTGTCAGCAGCCCTAGTTGCCCACCTTTAGAAATAGGTGGGGCAGGGGGAGGAGAAAAGAGATTTTTTTTCAAAGAGCTCTGGTGGGTGGCTTGTTTGTTTGGAGAGCCTTCCCACACACCAAAGAGTATTGTAGGTTTGATTCCTCAGCATGTACCTGGACTGCAGGTTCCATCCCCAGTCAGTGGCTAGGGGAGCCAGCTGATTAATGTTTCTCTCTCTTCCTCTCTCTCTAAAATCAATAAAAATATCCTTGGATGATGATTGAAAATAAATAGAAGAGGAGGGGAAACTAATGTTCACTGACTATAATATCTATACTTTTCACAGATCTAGAATGGTTGGTGCCAAGCATACAGTAGGCTTTCAAGCATTTGTTGAATGAATCACTTAACCAGACATCTACCTTATGAAGTTGTAATTACACATGGCTTTTAAATTTTTATTGATTTCAGAGAGAGATGTCGATTTGTCGTTTCACTTATTTACATATCATTGGTTGCTTCGTGTATGTGCTGTGATTGGGATAGAATCCACATGTTTGGCTTATTGGGACAATACTCTAACCAGCTGAGCTACCTGGCCAGGGCTCCACATCAAACCTGTTATTGGCAGGCCAGTGCTGGATTGGCGTTGAGGGGAGCTGGTTTATATGGACAGAAGTCTCTGTCCTGGTCCCTAATTGGTACAACCTCATGCAAATGATGACTCCAGATCCCCACAGTTTAATTTGCCCAAAGGCACTGTCCTTATTGGTCAGAATAGAGCTGATTGGCAGGAGCTGCACAGCTCCAATTGAGAGGGGTAAGCTTCCATCTTATTGACTGAAACCAATAGACCTGCAAGATCCCTTTTTAGTGACTTTTTCCTTAGGGTTCACATTTCTAACATAATTTCCATTGACTACATGAAATCCATTTGCCATTGGAAGGCCTGCACTGAGTGGGGGTGTAAGTCTCTGAAGGCAGCCCTAGCCAGTTTGGCTCAGTGGAAGGGCTCCTGGTTCGATTCTGGCCAAGGACACATGCCTGGTTTGTGGGCTTGATCTCCAGTCGGGGGCATGCAGGAGGGAACTGATCAATAATTTTCTCTCATAATTGATGTTTCTATCTCATTATCACTCTCCCTTCTCTGAAATCAATAAAAAAGTTTTTAAAAAAGGTCTCTGAAGGCGATTATAACTAGAGGCCTGGTACACAAAATTCGTGCACAGGTAGGTTCCCTACGCCTGGCCAGTGATCAGGGCTAATTGGGGCCCTCCTTCGTTACGCACCACCCCCTGGTGGCTAGCGCATGTCGTAGCAAGTGACCGAACTGCCAAGGAGACACTTTGCTTATTAGCCTGTTCATGTATAGATAAACAGTATGAGTTTTCCAGGGCTGGTGAAATCAATTGCCACAAAGTGGGAGACTTAAAACAACTGAAATTTATTCCCTCATGGTTTTGGAGGCTGGAAGTACAAAGCCAGGGTGTTGTCAGTTTCAATTCCTTTTGGAAGCTCTGAGGGAGAATCTGTCCCTTGCCTTTGTCCTGCTTTCTATTGGTTCCTACTTCCCTACCTTCTATAAGCCAGCAACCTTGGTTTATAGCACATAACTCCCTCACTCAGCCTTTTCCCCTATCTCTAATTTCCCTTTTTAAGGACACTAGGCATTGGGGATGGGACCCATGCTAATTACATTTGTAAAATTCCTCTTCCAAATAAGTAAGGTCACACACGTGCTGGAGTTAGTACTTAGGCATATTTGGACCCTCGCCAGATAGCTCAGTTGGTTGCGGTTTGATCCTGGTCAGGGCTCGTACAAAATGCAACTCAGGAATGCATAGATAAGTGAATAACAAATCATTGTTTCCTCTAAAAAATGCAATAAAAAAGTAATAGACATATTTGGAAGGATATTCATTGACTCACTACACAAACAGTTGGTTTTTTAGATTCTCTGTATTTGATTTCCTTACACAGACAGTTGCATTGTGTGTGGTCATGGTTCTTCTCAAGAAATTGCCTCTCCTCCTTCCTTGAACAGAGTTCTTAGCTTTTCCTCCCTTTTTTTCACAGGTGCTTCCATGAACTACCTGGGGACTGGCGATGACACGAATGGGGACCGAGCGTCAGTAAAGAGGCCTCGTCAGGAGGAGACTCACATCTGTGAGAAATGCTGCGGAGAGTTCTTCAGCATCTCTGAGTTCTTAGAACATAAGAAAAATTGCACTAAACACCCACCTGTCCTCATCATGAACGACAGTGAGGGGCCGATGCCTTCCGAAGACCTCTCCGGAGCCGGGCTGAGCCAGCAGCCGCGCAGTCCAGCCACTAAGGACAGTCACAGGGAGGATGGCAGCAGCTCGGGGGACATGAAGGAGAAGCCAGGGGCGGAGTCTGTCTTGTACTTAAAGACGGAGACCACCCTGCCACCCACAGCCCAGGACTTAAGCTATTTACCCAAAGGCAAAGTGGCCAACACTAACGTCACTCTTCACGCTCTACGGGGCACCAAGGTGGCAGTGAATCAGCGGAGCGCAGACTCGCTGCCCGCCCCCCTGCCCGGTGCCAACAGCATCCCGTGGGTCCTGGAGCAGATCCTGTGTCTGCAGCAGCAGCAGCTACAGCAGATCCAGCTCACCGAGCAGATCCGTGTCCAGGTGAACATGTGGGCCGCTCACGCCCTCCACTCCGGTGCAGCGGGAGCTGACACCCTGAAGACCTTAGGCAACCACATGTCCCAGCAGGTTTCTGCGGCTGTGGCTTTGCTCAGCCAGAAAGCTGGAAGCCAAGGTCTGTCCCTGGACACCTTGAAACAAGCCAAGCTACCTCACACAAGCATCCCTTCCACCACTAGCTCTGTGTCCCCGGGGCTGCTGTCCTTTGCCCTGAGGCCGGATGGGACGAGGGTGCTCCCGAACCGCATCCCAGGTGCTTTGCTACCCCCGACCCCAAGCTCTGTGCTCTTCCAGAGCCCTTTCTCCACGGTGGCGTTAGACCCGTCTAAGAAAGGGAAAGGGAAGCCACCCAACGTGTCCCCGGTGGATGTCAAACCTAAAGACGAGGCCACCCTCTACAGGCACAAGTGTAAGTACTGTAGCAAGGTTTTTGGGACTGATAGCTCCTTGCAGATCCACCTCCGCTCCCACACTGGAGAGAGACCCTTCGTGTGCTCTGTCTGTGGCCACCGGTTCACCACCAAGGGCAACCTCAAGGTACACTTTCATCGACACCCCCAGGTGAAGGCGAACCCCCAGCTGTTTACCGAGTTCCACGACAAAATGGCAACAGGCAATGGCGTTCCCTATGCGCTCTCTGTACCTGTCCCTGTAGATGAATCGAGTCTCTCTCTAGACAGCAAACCTGTCCTGGTCACAGGGACCACCCCCAATGTAGGTCTACCTCAGAACCTCTCTTCGGGGACTAACCCCAAGGACCTAATGGGTGGCCCACTGGTCCCCGACTTGCAGCCTGGGCCTTCTCCAGAAAGTGAGGATGGATCCCTACTCTCTGGGTTGGGGCCAAACCATAATTCCCTAGGGGTTGGTGGCTTCCAAGGGAGAGGGACACCCGAGCCGGGGTCAGAGACCATGAAGTTGCAGCAGCTGGTTGAGAACATTGACAAGGCCACCACTGACCCCAACGAATGTCTCATTTGCCACCGGGTCTTAAGCTGCCAAAGCTCCCTCAAAATGCATTACCGAACCCACACCGGGGAGAGGCCCTTCCGCTGTAAGATCTGTGACCGAGCTTTCTCCACCAAAGGCAACCTGAAGACACACTTCGGGGTTCATCGAACCAACACATCCATAAAGACGCAGCATTCATGCCCCATCTGCCAGAAGAAGTTTACCAACGCAGTCATGTTGCAGCAACATATCCGGATGCACATGGGTGGCCAGATTCCCAACACACCCTTGCCAGAGAGTCCCTGTGACTTGATGGGTCCCGAGCTGATGATGGTGGGTGAGAACGGCGGCACAGGTGCCGTCTGTCACGACGACATGGTTGAAAGTATCGATGTTGATGAAGTCGGTTCCCAAGATGCTCCCAGTAGCTCCTCAAAGGTTCTCATGCCTCTTTCCAGCATCCACTCGGCATCGCCCACCACAGGGTTCACCTTGATGGCCCCCCTGGAGGCCTCAGGGAAGGTGGGTCCTGCTCCTCTGGTCTTGCAGCGGCAGAGCAGCAGAGAGAATGGTTCAGTGGAGAGCGATGGCTTGACCAACGACTCCTCGTCCTCAGTGATGGGAGACCAGGAGTATCAGAGCCGAAGCCCAGACATCCTGGAGACCACCTTTCAGGCCCTCTCCCCGGCCAATAGCCAAGCAGAAAGCATCAAGTCCAGGTCTCCTGACGCTGGTGGCAAAGCAGACAGCTCGGAGAGCAGCCGCACTGAGATGGAAGGTGATAGAGCTTTGGATTTAACTTATGTCCATTTCAGGCACAAGGCCATCCAAAAGGAACCTGGGTTGAACTTGACAAATGGAGAGTGATAAATGTGAAACAGTTCCTCTCTAGGGCAGGTAGCCGTCTGCGCTTCTGGGTGGAGGGAAAGAGTAACTTCCTTGATCCCAGTGAGGACATGCTTTGTTTAATGCATGTTGGCTATGGACAGTGGGTTTTTTTGTTTTTATTTCTGTGTTTGAGTCCTGTGGGGACATAGGGTAATATTAAAGAGTAGAGGCATTTTGAGGAAGTGGGCACTGTCATTTGGCCACTGAGACAAACCATAGTTTCTTGATTCTGAAGTCCCACTCCCTAGTGTGAGGTTCACAAATGAATAACTTTTGGGGTAAAGAAGAATCTAGCCCATTTGAAATGTACATATAAATGGTGGGGTGCCTATTGATGTCATTAATGGCAGAATGGGGGAACATCATCCTAGGGAAGGATGGGCACCTGATCGATTATACTTTCAAGGTAACTATGTAGGGATTTGAACTTGAATGCATGTTATGTGTTACATACCTTTACAGCAAAATGGTAAAACTTCCCAAGTGTTTTGAGTCATGATCATTCTCCGCACAGGTAAAGTGAAAGGAGAGCTGCTTCCGGGATGTGAACTTCCTGAAAGCCCTTTCCAGGGAGTCGAGTGGTGGGCAGTAGTTTTCAAAGTTCTTTTTTCATTGAAGTATTGAATGAGTTGGGATGATAAAGTTTTGGGATTTTTTTCTCTGCACACTAGGTCGGAGCAGTCTCCCGTCCACATTTGTCCGAGCCCAGCCAACCTATGTCAAAGTCGAAGTTCCTGGTGCATTTGGACCCGCAGCCATGTCCCCAGGCATGGCACCTTTGCTAGCAGCCCAGCCACGCCGCCAGGGCAAGCAGCACGCCTGCACTCGGTGTGGGAAGAACTTCTCGTCAGCCAGCGCCCTCCAGATTCATGAGCGAACTCACACCGGGGAGAAGCCTTTCGTGTGTAACATATGTGGGCGAGCTTTCACCACCAAAGGCAACTTAAAGGTGAGTTCCTTAGGCTTTCAGCAGGGATCGAATCCAGGTGTGTTCTCCATCCATAGTAAACCTTCTACTAGGAGCAAATGGGATATTAGACTTCAAAACCGGCTCTTCAAAGAAATATTCTTTAAGACTAGTAGTAAATTTTCTTGTCCCAGCTGGTTTGGCTCAGTGGATAGAGCTGGCCTGTAAGTTGAAGGGTCCCAGGGTCGGTTCTGACCAAGGGCATGTGCCCTGGTCACAGGCTCGACGGCCTCCCTGGCGCAACCCGTTGATGTGTCTCGGCTCAGCATTCCTCAGTCTCCCTCCCTCCCACTCTGAAAATCAATGGGGAAATGTCCTCAGCTGAGATTTAACCACAAAAAAACACGATGAAATAATTATGTTTTCTCTTTCACCACATGTCTTCTATTGGATGCTTCTTTCTGTCAGTGTCTGTGACCAGTAATTCTTTTCCGAGCTCAGTGGCAGCTAAAATAATGACACATTATGTTGTCCAGGAGCAGGACATAAAACCTACACTCTGCTCCTGTCTCTTAATGTGAAGATTAGCGTGGCCCATTGTCCTTCCGGTGCTGGGGCAGACCATCGGGACAGTGGTTTAGTAGATTTGTGAAATCATAAATGATACCTGTCATGTGTAGTAGCAGAATTGATCCATCATCTGATGGCCACCCTGCACTGGCTGTTGCTTTTGTCTCTGAGACTGCTAGTTTGAAAAGAATGCCATCAGTTAAACATACAATCAAGTACCACTGCCTCCAGGTCCTCAGCAGAGCATTTCAAAATAGAACAGCTTGGTCTATGGCCCATTGTGACATGATAAGTTGGTTCCACCTAAGATTTCACACAGGAGATGGAGAGGAGACCCTCCCCCATAGAAGGATTGGAAGTGGCCTGCATAAGGACACAGGATGGAAATTGGGGACCTGTGTTTTCCTCTTGGCCTGGCCTCTAGTTTTCACAAGGCATGTTTCTCTTTCTCTTCCTCTCCGGAGTAGAGCACTAGCTTATTCTTTATAGTTAGAATAAAGATCGGAACTTCATCTTAAAGATGACCTAGGAGACCACTGTATATGTCATTTTAAAATTGAAAATACTTATTACAAAACAACCTATTCTTTTCAGTTTAGTTGGCAAAACTTCGGGAGGAGGAGCATGAAATAAGCTCTTAATACGACTTCCAGAAATATAAAGCTTACATTTGTTCACAGGCCCTGTCTTCAGTCGGGGGGTCTGTGAAGTCTTTAAATTATGCCTGCAACATCTTAACAGCTTCTTAGAGTGATAAAGAGCAAGTCATTTCAGAGCTGTATGAGGTAACTACTGACTACTAAGGACGTCACTGAAGATGAAATGAGAATGCCTGAGAAAGCCCGGTATCGCTTCAGTTTTTCAAAGCAGCTGAAAGGGGGTTGAGAACTCGAGCAGAGCCAGGAAAGGAATTGCAGAAAGGAGGCCAGGTTGAAGAAGCAGTAGGTAGTACAAGCATCTAGTTTTTTGTTTTCTTCTCAAGAGAACAAATACCTGGCTTTTGTATATGGGCAATCTAATTTTAAATGTAAGTTACGTTAATACTGTTTGAGTAGAGCCAAGCCCCACACAGGCTGACTGGCTCACCAGCATGCATTTACATGTCTGTGGCGGTGGAAAACTTTCTGGCCCTCTTCCCCCAGGTTCACTACATGACGCACGGCGCCAACAACAGCTCCGCACGCCGCGGGAGGAAGCTGGCCATCGAGAATACCATGGCCCTTCTAGGAACAGACACAAAGAGGGTCCCAGAGGTGTTTCCCAAGGAAATCATGGCCCCTTCTGTGAACGTGGACCCTGTTGTGTGGAACCAGTACACCGCCATGCTCAACGGGGGTCTGGCCATGAAGACCAACGAGATCTCGGTGATCCAGAGCGGGGGCATCCCCACTCTGCCGGTGTCCCTGGGCGCCAGCTCCGTTGTCAACAACACCACCGTCTCCAAGATCGACGGCTCCCAGTCGGTCAGCAGCGACATGGAAAAGCCAGGTGCTGCTGACAGTGTCCCCAAACACCAGTTCCCTCACTTCCTGGAGGAAAACAAGATTGCGGTCAGCTAAGCGGCAGGAGAGCCCGCGTGAGGGAGAAATGCAGAGTGACCGAGTGAACTGCTCTTTTGTTTTTGTCGGTAAAGAACCCATATCCTCCTGTTTGTGTTTTTACTGATGTGCAGATGTTTACAGTTGTGGCCACAACCTCAGGCACGTCCAGCAATCACGATGTTGCCATGCTGCTTTGCTAAAAACAAACCAAAAACACACATATTAAAACAAATACAGACTAGTATTTTTTTTTTTTTTTTTTGGAAGAAGCGGGTCTTGCAAAGTAGCCTTGTTACTTGAGACAAACTGTATATATGAAGACTTTGTACAAGCTAGAGGAACTGTTTCCAAAGATTGTTCCCTGTTTCAAGGTGGAACTTACTAAACCACGATGGGGAAGAAACTGCTTAGCCTAACTGGGGAGGGGGAGCTGCATACTTCCGGTGACTGTGTGCGGGTAAATGGTCTAGGTCTGTTGTCCTTGGTGACCTGCTTTGTGTGTCCCCCAACCCTGCACCCATCTTTCGTTTTGTCTTCTTCTTGAATGTACTTTCCTTTTTTTTCCCTTTAAGGTGTGGAATTACAAAATTCCTTCAACCTTAGGACGGTAAGTAGAATGCCCTCCCATGGACGATCTTAGTCCCTCAGGAGTCAATGAGTGTGTTGCTGCTTGTTGAAATAAGTTCAGTCGGAGCCCTAAGAGTGCCAGTGTATTCCCTGCTTACAGGTGCCATCTTCCTGGGCAGCAGGACAGGTGGGCACCTGAGCAGGGGCCCTCAGTGACTTAATTTAGCTCACCAGTGCCTACTCTAGTGAAGAAATGAGTCATTCTGAAGAAACTCATGGAGGGGCATGCATCTGATAAGAGGTTCACATGCTAATTTTTACAAAAGCTTTGATGTGACTTCTGCTAAGTGTGAAGATTCTTTTCCCCTGTGAGGACTGCATGAAGGTTACAAAGTTGGAACAGGAGAGTCCTGGGTATAAAAGCTTTAATTTATCTACCTCATTTATTTTTTATTTCTGTAGCATTAGTCCCTCTTTTCCTATTTTATGACCGCTGAAAGTGTTCCCAGTCCCTGTCTTAAACCTAAGAGTTGATGTATTGATGGGAACGGCTGGACTTCAAGATGTTTTTTTAAATCCTTTTCTTGCATATATAATAAGCAAATGCTGAAACTTTGCTCTGATGGTTCAATGAGGAAGAAGAAGGAAAGACCCTGGTTTCTGGGTGAAGGGGTCTTTCCCCTCGATGCGGAAATGTACATCAAAACGTATCAAAAGTTGGTCTCTGAGTTATTGCACCTGACTTCAGGATTTAAAAAAAAAATTTTTTTTTGCCAAGTTGTGCCTTTCCTTCTGAAATTGTAAATGAACACAATACTAGAACCTGTTTACACTGTGAAATGGATATTGTTACAGAGGACATGCCAGAGGCTTTCTCACTGTTATGCCTTGTGAATGTACGTACGATCTACAGAGAAAACCTTGTAGTTTTACCTGCTGATGCTGACTGTTGGAAAATAAATTTTGGTATTTTTCCCCCCACAGATGTGTCTTTAGTTTTTCTGGTCCTTTCTGCTCTAAACCTGAGGATACTTCCTTGACAAACATTTCCAGGTGACTCCGCACCTCAAGGTCCTAGAATGAAGATGTTTATACAGTTAGATCTGTGCTTGAGCCACTTCTCTAGCACATAACCAGCTACTTGCTGATTCATATCTTTCCTTTTTTTAAAAAAAAAAAAAATATATATATATTTTTAACTGATTTCAGAGAGAGAGAGAGAACCATCAATGATGACAGAAAATCATTGATCAGTGCCTCCTACACGCCCCATACTGAGGATCAAGCCCGAAACCCAGGCTTGTGCCCTGACCGGGAATCAAGCCTGACCTGGTTCACAGGTGGGCACTCCACCACTGAGCCATGCTGGCTAGGCTGTTCTTTTTTAAGGCATAGAAGTTTTGTTAAAATTAACTTCACTAGAGAACTTCTGCTTCTATAGAGGACTATGCCCTAGACTACCCCACATCTCAGTCCATCCTAAGCGAGTCACTGGGCAGAGTCATTATTTTTAACTAACTCATACTTCTGGGTTGCTTAGGAGGGAGTGAATGGGCTGAGAGTCAAATAGGAGGCAGCCCTTGATTCCAAGGGGAAATTCTTAAGAGTAGTGAAAAATGCTTATTGGAGGGAGACACAGGGCAAGGCCAGGTAATGACCCTACTGACTGGTAAAGGACCCTCTTGTTGCCTCTGTTTTGCTGTTTGTCTTTGCAAACCCAATGGCAAGAAGCAGCATGAGGCCCCAGGCAAACCTTGGTGGATGTGGACCCCACATTATCCTGAGGTATATTCCCTGACATTCAGCAAAGGGCTGGATGTTGTGTTCTGATGACCTTTGGACCTGCATGTCAATTCCTTTGCAAGTGGATGTTTTCGGCCCCTCAAGGTCTGTCCTTTGGCCTCAGCTCTAAATTTAGGAAGAAGCAGCCACACTATGACTCAGAGCCAGATTAAGCTGGTCCTTAAGATAACTGAAATGGAAAGAACCTAATTTAAGCTAATAATATGCCTTGGTCCCAAGTGTACAATTTTCACACTTTCTCCCTCTTGACAGTAACCCACAGGTAAGTTATGTCTTTCTAGATTCAAATATATGGTAATTTTACTTAGGAAAAAACAGTATATTTTCCCCCTCTCCAGCATATTTTACACTTGTTCCCCAGGCAAAGCCCGCTTCTGGGCTTTGTTTTAAAATATCGACAATAATATAAAAATGTTTAAGTAGCATATGGCCATTCCCCTCAAACTATTTTGTTAAAAAAGAACTTTGATCATTGCCCTGGCCGGGTAGCTCAGTTGGTTAAAGCATCATCCCAATATGCCAAGATTGCAGGTTCAATCCTCAGGGAACACACAAGAAGCAACCCGCCCTGGCTGGTTTTGGCTCAGTGGATAGAGTGCCGGCCTGGAGACAGAAGGGTCCCAGCGGGCTCGATCCCTGGTGCAAGCAGCCAATCAGTGATCCTCATCACTGATGTTTCTGTCTCACCCTCTCCCTCTCTAAAGTCAATAAAATATATATTTTTTTAAAAAAGAAGCAACCAATGGATGCATAAGTAAAACAGCAAGTGGATGTTTCCCTCCCCTCTTCCTCTCTAAATTTAATAAAAATTTAGAAAGAATTTGATCATCATTGTGGCATAGTTTTTTTTTTTTTGCACTTGAATTAAGTTGGTAAATTTGTACTTGAGGGATTGCTAGCACAAAAATTGTGATATTTCCCTGAGTGTGTGTGTGTCTTTTCTCAACCTTAATCTTTGAAGCCCATTCTTTTTTTTTTCTTTTTGATAAACAAAGGCTTTCAGCTCTTTTTTTTTTTTTCCTTTTTATTGACTTTATTGGGGTGACACTAGTAAACAAAACAGGTTTCAGGTGCACAATTTTACACATCATCTGTATTGTGTGTTCACCACCCCAAATAAAGTCTCTGTCCATCACCATTTATGCCCCGTATACCCTCTTCCCCTCCCTCCACCTCCAGGCAGTCATCACACTTGTTCCTCCCCATGAGTATTTTTCTCTATTTTTTGCTCATTTCCCTCCACATATCCCCATCTGTTTCCCTCCACCCCAACTGTCTGCCTGTTCTCTATGAATGTCACATTTTGATTGTTAGTTCATTTTGTTCATTAGGTTTTACATATGAGTGAAGTGATATGGTACCTGACTTTCTCTGATTGGCTTATTTCACTTAGCATAATGCTCTCCAAGTCCATCCGTACTATCGCAAAGGCTATGATTTCCTTTTCATTGCTGAGTAGTAGTCCATTGTGTAAATGCACCACAGCTTTTTTATCCACTCATCTGCTGACGGGCACTTGGGTTGTTTCCAGATCTTGGCTGTTGTAAAGAATGCTCCAGTAAACAGGGGTGCATATATTCTTCCCGATCAGTGTTCCAGGCTTGAAGCCCATTGTTGAAGAGTAGGTTGTGATGTGAGCATTCAGCCCTCCAAGTGTGTGGAGCACAGGAGGTAAGCAATACAGCTGCTGTAGAACTTGTTCTTTAGACCTGAGACCTGCCTGTTTTCTTGTGCTTTTCTCTGTGGACTCCACGTATTCAGAATTCCGTTTTGATATTTGATAGATGATTTAAGGGGCTCTCAAATCTTGTATAAATGGCCAGTTATACCTCAATAAAACTTGGGGGGAAGGACAAAGGTCCACTTTTTCCCCTGGCCCGCTGGCTTCAGTTGGTACCCCCAGAACATGTTTAAACATAAGTTCTGGGGAAGGGATTGTGTGCATGATGTGGAAGCATCTGGAAAGGGGGCCTGGAGGAAGCTTGCGGGGAGGGGACCCTCCAGGTGAGGTACTTTTTGGAGCAGAACTTGCCTAAGAGCCATTAAGGACGTGGAAGGCCCTACCTGGTTTCGCTCAGTGGATAGAGTGTCAGCCTGCAGACAGAAGGATCCTGGATTCAATTCTGGTCCAGGGCACATGCCCAGTCTGTGGGTTTGATCCCCTGTAGAGGGTGTTTAATGATTCTCTCTCATCATTGATGCTTCTATCTCTCCCTCTCCATTCCTCTCTGAAATCAGTAAAAAAAAATATATATTTTTAAAAAGTGTGTCCTGGGGTAAGGATTTTTGTGTTTTTTTTTTTAAGATAGAATGGGGAAGGTGGAGGTTCAGTTAAATCTGACTGCACCAGGATGACTCTGGCAATGTAGCTAAAACCACAAGGAAGGTGTTGAAATATCTACACCTTCATAGGAAGCTCCTCAATGACAACTTCCATAACAAGACGACCTTCAAGCAGAGGGCCTGGGCCCAGGCAGGGAAGGTAACACATGGGAGATGTGTAGGAATTCCAGAAACAAGAGGTTGGGAAGGAGTTAGAGGATAAAGGTACATTTCAAACCGGGAAAGGATGGGTTCACGATGAGATGACTGGCCCCTCCTTTGGGAAAGTCCCAAGTCCGCACTGTGGCTTTGCGCCCTAGGGCAATTTAACTGGAACCTCAAATAACTCACCTGCAGAAGGGGGATACTATGTGGACCGTAGCACGCTGAGATTATATGAGAGGATGAAAGCACTTGGTGTTGGGCACAGGGAGCACTCAAATATGGTAGCTGTCACTGTTTCACCTGTTTGGCTCAAAAAATCTACATAGTCCTATTTAGTTAATTTTGTTCCGACTCTGGATCAGGCAGATTCTCTTGGTTCAATTTATTGAGACTGAGGGAGTAGGTCACATGGGTCAGGAGGTGCCCATGTTAGCAGCACCTTTACCTTAAAGATAATGTCTATTTTGCATCTCAGAAACTTGGGGGCATGCATGCCATATTGTGTTTCATCATTCCCTGATTGCTTTAGAATAAATATATATATATATATATATATATATATATATATATATATATATATATATATATATAAAGCCGGGGACAGGAATGTCCTACTGAACATAACAACCGGTTGCTGTGATGGCCCCTGTGGCCCGAGAACCGGCCTGATCATGGGGTGGGGCTGGCTGCCCTGCTCCTGATTGTCCCCTTCACTCCTATATGGGGTGGGATGGCTGGCCCACAGCCCCTCCCTAAAGCCAGCTCCACCCCCAATCGGCCCTCCCACCTCCAATCGCCCCCCCCCCACTCTAATTGTGGGTGAGCCCACTGGCCAATTGCCCTTGGCCCCTCCCCCCCAGCTGTTGGATTAGGGGCCACCAGCCAGCCAACCTCCCACTGTCTCCTCCTCCCAACAGGCCCTGCCCCAATCTACCCCGATCAGGGCTGGGCCAGCCTGGACCCCAGCCATCACCCATGCATGAATTTGTGCATTGGGCCTCTAGGTATGTAATAAAAATTTTAAAAAGAGAGAAAAAGAAACACAAGGTAAGCTAGTAGAGGTCAATTTTAAAGTGGGTTTTCCATGTGCCGTCACATAAGGTCATTTATGTCAGCAGAGGTTACCAATTTCACTGATTCCTTCATGACATTTTTCACCGCTGCCATCGACAAACACCCAGGACATTGAAATGCATGTGGTTGGAGGTTACGGTATGGGAGAACCCCATGATTCTAGGCTCTTGGCTTGGAAGAAACCCATTTTGAATCTATCCAGAAGCTCAATTTTGGCTAAACCTGTGTTTCTTTTTCTCTTTTAAAATATATCTTTATTGATTTCATAGAGGAAGGGAAAGGAGAGATAAACATTGAGATTGATAATCAATGAAAGAAAATCTTTGATCAGCTGCCTCCTGCACACCCCCTACTGGGGTGGAACCCACAACCCATGCATGTGCCCTTGGGGGGAATTGAACCAGGAACACCTCAGTCTACAGGCTGATTGATCCTCTATCCACTGAGCCAAACTGGCTAGAGCTAAACCTGTGTTTCTGATCCTGTATGAATTTCAGACCAATAATTCACACCTTTGCTTTCTTCTTTCATCAGCATTATTCATGTGTTATATGGCTTCTGCATCCACTATGTGTTCATTTAAAGGGGACGGATACTTCCTGTAGAGTAGCTATCCTTTGTCCTATCGATTCCCCCAGCCAGTTCTGTTCTCTCGTTTCCAAGTAAAATCATTAAGCACTTAAATAAGGAATGTCTATTTTTTTCTTTTCAAAAAATTTACTGTTACTTTATTACTTATATATAACAAATGCATCTCTTTGGCCACTTATTTTCTTAAGTTGCAGATAATACTTTAATTATGAATGGCAGAGTATGTCCATTATTTATTTTTTCCAAAGTATCTAAAAGTGAATGAAGCTTGAACTGAGCAAGAGAGTATCATAAATTAAAAATTCTCTGAGAAAAGCTGGTAAATGTTCGAGTATAAAATTAAAGTACATTTTGCCCATAAAATGTAACTGTTAAAGTGGCACGAACCCAAATATGAATTATGATTAGAATGGAATTTCTTAGAATTGATGTATATTTGGTGAAGTATGGCTGTTGTGTAGGGGTATACGTTCATGAAAATTCAGCTGTTTGCCTTCGAGCAAACAAACCCCGTAGGTCCTTATCACTTTGCTGTAACCAATTCCAACTATTTGTAAATATCAAAAGAAAAATGAAGCATTAGTTAAAGTAGGCTGAAATGAGAGAGGAAATAAATTCACCTCTCAGAAGTGTACTTCCCAATTGAGATGATGGGTAATACTTTACAAATGTGCTCCAAAAACAGCTCCCAGCTCTGTTTTCGAGTCCGAAGGAGATCTGACAGTGGGCCTCCGGAGAGAAGCACGAACTCCCCAAGTGACTTGCATTTCTTGCGCTGTTGCTTTCTTCCCACCCTCAAACCTTTGTAAACCACCTATTGCTTTAAGCAGAGCAGAAGTAAACAGGAAGGAATTGTGTTGTGAAGATTGTGGCGTGAGAAAGAAAGGATGTGGAGTGTTGTTTTATCCCGGTGTGATTCCCGGGGTCTGCCTTAAAATTAGAGCAGTGAGACAAACGCCCTTCCAGACCAGCTGGCGGTCAAGCTGTGGTCTGTCTGGCGTGGGGTCCACCTGCTGAGAGAGACTTTCCCGTCCTGTTCACTTACAGCACTTTGTGTTTGTTTTCCCAATGCGTGGTGACAACTCTGATGGCTTTCGGGCCATCCTGAAGGGAGAAATTATTTCCACTGACCTCTGTAAGTGTCCTGAGTAAATTGTGTCAGAGACGATTCTATCTTCATTTTCTCATATGGCAAAGACTACAGAGGAGGGAGAAAAAGAAACGAATGCATTTTTTTTCTTTTTATTAATGGAATTTAAGATTGCTAATCTTTGGGATCCCACAGGCCAATTAAATTGTTTTTTTTAAAAAATAGGGGAAGGGGGCACCTGACATGTAGCTCAGTTGGTTTGATCCCTGGTTAGGGCACATTCAAGAATCAACCAATGAATGCATAAATACGTGGAATGACAAAAATTGGTGTTTCTCTCTCTCTCTCAAATCAATAAATAAAAATTTAGCCTAATTTTGTTAATTTAGGCTATTACCCCTCATGCCATCTCTGACCCTACTCTATTCCTCTCCTGAATACGGGCACTGTTTCTGGGGTTCCCATGGGCCGCTTGCCTGCCTCAGCGTGGCTCAGTGGCGAGCATAGGTCTATGCAGGCGGTCACCGTCTGACTCCTGGTCAGAGCACGTGCCCGGGTTGCAGGCTCAGTCCCCTGTAGGGGGCGTGCAGGATGCAGCTGCCCAGTGATTCTCATTCATCATTGATATTTCTAGCTTTCCCTTTCCCTTCCTCTCAGAAATCAATAAAAATATATTTTAAGCGAAACTGGTTTGGTCCAGTGGATAGAGCATCGGCCTACGGACTGAAAGGTCCCAGGTTCGATTCCAGTCAAGGGCTTGTACCTTGGTTGCGGGCGCATCCCCAGTGGGGTTGTACAGGAGGCAGCTGATCGATGTCTCTCTTTCATCAATGTTTCTAACTCTCTATCCCTCTCCCTTCCTCTCTGTAAAAAAAAAAAAAAAAAAAATCAATAAAAATATTTAAAATATATATATATATAAACATTTTTTTAAAAATAGGGGATGTGAAACAGGGAACTGTTTAGAGTTGTCAACTTTTTATTTCTAACAAGTTAGGGTGATTAACAAGCGTCTCATTCACATTCTGTTTTATTATCCACTCGGCATTCTGCACTTTAAAATGTTTATTTGTTTATTTTCTGTCTACCTTGTTAACATACCATATTTTTAAAAGGAGAAATCATGACTCCTACAAATATAAAATGGATCCGATTTTATTAACAGATTTACAACGGAGTCAAAGAATTGCAAGAACTCCCCGATGATAGGCAATCAGGAATGTTGAAGTGAATTTACAAATCCGGTCAATATCCACAGGGCAATAATCCACCACATTCCATGAGACAGAATTCATCTGCATTCCTATGGACAAGAATACTTTGTGTTACTATCAGTTTTCTCCACCTTATAGAGTTGTAAAATAGCTCAACTGACAATGACCGGCACAGGTAACCTTGCCCTTTTCAAAGTCATTTACAGCCTTCTCTAGGAATCAGCAGAGTCCTGGACACCAGGAAGTGGCGTTGTGTCTCTCTTGGTAACCGTATCCCCAGGGCCTGGGACCCTGCAGGTTCTCAGTGAAGGAGTGAATGTTCTGTGGAATTTCCCTAAACTCCCTATTCTTTTTGGAGGATATCTTTGCTGTGGAACGCTCTTTTTTTTTTTTTTTTTTTTTTAAATATATATTTATTTATTTCAGAGAGGAAGGGATAAGGAGAGAGAAGGAGAGATAGAAACATGAATGATGAGCCCGGCCAGCATGGCTCAGTGGTTGAGCCTTGGCCTATGAACTAGGAGGTCACGGTTAGATTCCAGTCGGGGCACATGCCCTGGGGTTGCTGGCTCGCTGGGGCATGCAGGAAGCAGCCAATCAACGACTCTCTCTCGTTATTGGTTTCTATTTCTCTCCTCTTCCCTTCCTCTCTGAAATCAATAAAAAATATCTTAAAAAAAAAAAAAAAGGAGAGAAAGAAACATCACTGATGAGAATCACCAATCAGCTTCGGGAGGGAGGGGGGTGGAAGAGAGAGATTTGCAATTATTTATGCATTCATTGGTTGCTTCTTTATGTTCCCTGATGGGGACTCAAATCAAACCTTGACCTCATGGTTCATCTGGCCAGTATGGCTCAACCACTGAGCCACACCAGCCGGATACTTACAGAGTTCTTTTTCCAAAAAAGAGGGGTGGGGAGATGGGATTCCTGTTACAGCCACAGCCTTTACTAGGGGCTTAAAAATTATTCCACACCACATGCTAGTCCAGCAGGTCTCAGGCAGGGACAATTTTGCCCTCCAGGAATCATTTTGCAATGTCTGAAGACATCTCTGCTGGTCACAACTGGGAGGGGTGGGCTGCTGCTGGCACCCGGTGGGCCGAGGCCAGGGATGCTGCTAACAGCGATGGCCCCACAAGGAAATATTCAGCCCAAATGTCAGTAAAGCCAAGGTTGAGGAACTGCTCTTGGGACTACCCAGAGCATCCATTCAGAGAGAATCTTCTAGGCACCAAAAGAACTTCATTACTCCTCGCCAGCCTGAGTTTTTCCAAAGCATTACTATTGGTTGAGTTCCCACTTTCCCCAGCTGGCACCCTCGACTTCTTGTCCTCCCACATTTGATAGGCAGGAGCCCCCAGCTTGGCCATCTATGGAAATAAGGCTAATGGTGTAGCTGTCATCTGTTGACGAGGGTGGGCAACATCCATGGGCCTCAGTTTCTCTGATTTGTGCACTTTGTTGGTTTACCCACTAAAGCCCTTTCCACCTGGCTATCTAGGAGTTGGCAGCTTACTGCAACCAGGGCCTGAGGTCAAGGCCATGGGAAGGGGTTGCTCCTCAGAAGTCAGAACTCTGAGGTGACCATTCCTAGCACCATGAGCAGGAGGCAGGGCTGGGCCAGGTGCTGCAGCCACCTGAGTAGGACCCAGTATTACCCCTCATGCCATCTCTGACCCTACTCTATTCCTCTCCTGAATACTGGCACTGTTCCCATGGGCCTCTTGCCTACCTCAGGCAAGCATCTAGATCTCTCTCAAGGTGAGATAATGCTTTGGCCAGATGGCTCAGTGTGTTAGAGCATCTTCCTTTTTTTTTTTTAAATTTCTTTATTGATTAAGGTATTACATATGTGTCCTCATCACCCATTACTCCTTCCAATCCCTCCCCCCATCACCACTTGTGCCCTCATCCCCCTGGTGTCTGTGTCCATTGATTAGGCTTATATGCGTGCATACAAGTCCTTTGGTTGATCTCTTCCCCTTACTCCCACCCTCCCCTACCTTCCCTCTGAGGTTTGACAGTCAATGCTTCTCTGTCTCTGGATCTGTTTTTGTTCATTAGTTTATGTTGTTCATTATATTCCATAAATGAGTGAGATCATGTGATTCTTATCTTTCTTTGACTGGCTTATTTCACTTAGCATAATGTTCTCCAGTTCCATCCATGCTCTAGTTTGAAGCAGCCACCTTTTTCTTCTTCTTAAAGCATACCTTTCAGCATTTCATATAATACTGGTTTGGTGTTGATGAACTCCTTTAGCTTCTTCTTATCTGTGAAGCTCTTTATCTGACCTTCAATTCTGAATGATAGCTTTGCTGGATAGAGTAATCTTGGTTGTAGATTCTTGCTATTCATCACTTTGAATATTTCTTGCCACTCCCGTCTGGCCTGCATCGTTTCTGTTGAGAAATCCCCTGACAATCATATGAGTGCTCCCTTATAGGTAACTAACTGTTTTACTCTTGCTGCTTTTAATAATCTCTCTTTGTCTTTTGATCTTGGCATTTTAATTATAATGTGTCTTGGTGGTGTGGTCCTCTTTGGATTCCTTTTGTTTGGGGTTCTGTGCGCTTCCTGGAGTTTTAAGTCTATTTCTTTCACCAGGTGAGGGAAGGTTTCAGTCATTATTTCTTTAAATATGTTTTCCATATCTTGCTCTCTCTCTTCTTCTGGCACCTCCATAATTCTGATGTTGGTGCGCTTGAAGTTGTCCCAGAGGCTTCTTACACTATCCTCAAATTTTTGGATTCTTTTTTCTTTTTTCTTTTTCAGTGGAGTGTTTTTGGCCTCTTGGCATTTCAAATTTTGTATAGTGTTTTTGAATTATCTCCCAGAGTTCCTTATTGATGAGAGAATTGCTTGGAGTCTGATACCGCATCCACGCAGAGACCCGAGGACGACAGAAGGGGCAGCATAGGTTGTCCTTCTCCACAGTCGATTGGAAGCATGCATTACAGAGAGTATGGTTACAAGGCAGTGTCACGGCTCCATGCAGATTTCCATGCCGCACTGGCATTCTGACAAGGAAGGATGGCATCTTCAGGCACCGCCATTTGAATATGCAGGTGAGGATGCTCCCGCCGTCCCGAGGCTGCCGACTCGGGGTCACCGTTCTGGAAGGGACCCTGCTTGCGAGGGGACTTCTGGCTCCGCTGGAGCAGGACTTCTGTTTTACCATCGCAGTGGGATCAGCGCACGAGCCCCCATGTCCCAGCTTTCTGGCATCTGGAGCCCTCTAAGGCCGCCGCTCCCCTCTCTAGAGGCAGCCAAATTCTAGAGCATCTTTCTGATACACCAAGGTTGTGGGTTTGATCCCTGGTCAGAGCATATACAAGGAGCAACCAATGAATGCATAAATAAGTATAACAACACATCAATGTTACTCTCTCCTTTTCTCTCTCTCAAATCAATTAAAAATAAAATAAAATAAAAGATGAGATAAAAGCTTTTTTAGGTGCCTCTTGCCCTGGCTGGTTTGGCTCAATGGATAGAGTGTCTGCCTGTGGACTAAAAGGTCCCAGGTTCGATTCTGGGTTGCAAGCTCAATCCCCAGTAGGGGGCGTGCAGGAGGCAGCCGATCAATGATTCTCTCTCAGTCTCTCCTCACTGATGTTTCTATCTCTCCCTCGCCCTTCCTCTCTGAAATATTTTTTTAATTTTATTTACAATATAACTTATAATTAATAGTAGTACATATGTTTTCCTCCCCCTCCCAATATCCTCCCCCCAGCCTCCCTTACCCCCCAGCACATGTCCCCACCTGCCCCCCTCCCCGCCCCAGTGTCTTTCATTCATTGGTTATGCTCATATGTATGCATACAAGTCCTTCGGTTGATCTCCCCCAGCATCTGCCTCCCCTCCACTCCAGCCTTCCCCCTGTAGCTTGACAGCCTGTTCAAGGCCACCCTGCCTCTATATCAATCACTCTCCCCTGTTTCTTTTCTTCAAAAATATCATGCCTCTGCATACTGAAAACAAACGTATAAGAGCAAAAAAAGTTTGAGTGTCAGTTTCAATGTCCAACTGTTCTGAGTCCCAGTTTCAATGTCAAATAGTTCTTCATGTGTACATGTCAGCAGTGGTATCCAGATGGTGGACACATCGTGGCAATGCAAGATCTATCCTCTCTGGTATGGTCCTGGGCTGCCTGCAGCCACGCACAGCTGCCGACTGCTAGCAAGGCAAGGTGTCGTCAGCGTCCCCCATCTCTGGACCGTCCTTGTGGCTGGAACAGACCCGTCAGTTCCTCACTGTCGCAGGAACCCACATGGTCTTGGAGTTGTTCTCTGCAAACACACAAACACATTCTCGACCAAAGGTTAACAAAGGGATCCTCTTTGCAAAATAGACTTGGGATTCTTTTTATTTTTGCCTAAATGATTTTCCTTTGGCTTATTTTGACACCATGTGTGTTTTTTCATGGGTGTCCTGCAGTTGGTTTTACAAATGGAATTTTCTTTTCTGGAGTAAGAATTTTCTACATGTATTTTACTTATAGAATATTTTTCCTTACATGATATTACCCCACTGTCCCCCGCCCCCCTTTTTTGGTTAATAGGGGCTTTTGGAAATTTTATCTTGCAGTCTTGGTAATTTTAAATTTTAATTTTTGCACACAAATATGACTGCTTTAGGTTCTTTGGATGTTAAGGCAATTTTGCAGTGAGATGAACTACTAATAGATATTTTAGTTAATGTTTAAAAAATCTTAAAAAAAATATTTTTTTTAAAAAGTGCCTTCTCCAGCCTGGTGGGTGTGGCTCGGTGGTTGAGCATCAGCCTAGGGAGCAGGAGGTCATGGTTTGATTCTTAGTCAGGGCACATGCCTGGGTTGCGAGCTCAGGTTCCATGGGGGGCATGCAGGAGGCAGCTGACTGATGATTCTCTCCCATCACTGCTATTTTTCCTTTTCTCTCCCTCTCCTTTCCTCTCTGAAATCAATAAAAATCGATTTTAAAAATAATGTCTTCTCCAGAGGTTATAAAAGTGCACTGAAGAAAAACAAAAATGCAAAGGCAATAAAAATCACCCTTCTCTTAATATGAAAATGTTAATACCTTTGGAGATTAAGAGGGGGCTCTTTGGTTTTTAAAACTATATTTATTTAAAGAAAAGCACTGTAAAAATGATACATGCTCACTAGAAAAAAATAGAATATTTACCATGAAGCGTGCATTGTACTAAGAGCTTTATCTGTTCCCATTACTGCTCTGAATTCTTCTAACAACCCTGTAATAATGACCTTTGACACTACTTCCTTCGAGTAGGCACTCTTCCAATTGCTTTATATATATGATTAACTCATGTAATCCTCCCAACAATCCAATGAGTCCATTTTACAGATGAGGAAACTGAGGCCTGATAGCTTTTATGTGACGAGGAAGCCATGGTTATTGCTCCAGATTTCAGAAAATGAGGGCCCAGTCAGATGAGGGTGGCCACAGGGGGCCCCACAAGGTCCGTAGGGAGCTTGAAAGTATTTGGGATCTGGATTAGTAGGTACCTGGGGTGTCATGATCACTGATTCCATTGGTCACAAGAGGCCATTTTTCCTGCCTTCTGGAGCCCAAAAGACCAGGTCGGGAGCCCAGCCTGTTCCTAACCACGTGGCTTTGTGCAGGCCACTCGGAGCTGCTCGTTCCTCACCTGTGAAATGGGTGCGGTTACTTAGATTTAGCTGCCAAGCCTGTTAGGAGGGTTTTAGGTGCTTGGCAAAAACAGAGCTCACAGTTACTGAACCCCAGCTATGTGGGGACCCGGGGTTAAAGGGTCATCATCTGGTTGGTCTTGTTACCACACGTGGTAGGGGGGTGAAGAAGAGGGTCTGCAACTGCTCTGAGGTGTGTGGGGGGGGGTTGAGATGGGGCTGGTGGTAGAGCGTGGGGCCTACGCTGTTGCCCTAATTGGGAGTCAGGGTGTTAGTACTTCCCCCACTTAACAAATACTGAGTGCCCACTGCGTGCCATGAGCTGTATCGATCACCACCCCAGGTGCAGAGAGAAATCAGAAAGCAAAAGCAGACCAGAATGCGCTTCAGAGCAGTACTGAGAGCAGATAAAGCTATGAATACAATGCATGCTTCTTGGTAAATCTGCATCAAAGGTTAGCCCACGAAAGCTCTTTTCCCTTCAGAGGTGCAGGGCAGCAACTTCTAAGGACATGCTTCTTTCTTGAGGAATTTTATCAGAACATGAGGCAAGTCACACTTTGGTTTGGGGTCCACCCAGCACCTCCTTCTGTCACCCAGAGCCCCAGACTCTTATTTCTGGTGGCTCCCCCATTATTTGTAGCAAAGGAATTGAAAGGTAGGAGATATACAGGTGTAACCACTTAAAAGTTTACTTTAGTTGCAGTAGGTTAGTTTGTAAGGTATTACATTTAGGGATCTTCAGTTACATAGTTTTGATTGCCCTCTCTCCCTTCACCACTATACATTTTCTTTCTTTTCTTGTTAATCCTCACCTGAGGGTTTTTTCCCCATAGATTTTCAGAGAGAGAGAGAGAGAGGGAGAGAGAGAGGCAAAGTGTGTGAGAGAGAAACATTGATGTGATAGAGCTACATCCGTTGATTGCCTCCTGCACACACCTCAATGGGGATCCAGGATCAAACCTTCAACCCAGGTAGATGCCCTTGACCAGGAATCAAACCGGAGAGCCCCCCATGCACAGTGAGTGCTCCAACCACGGAGCACACAGGGCCACCCCTGCTCATTTTCTTTCTGTTCTCAACATTCTATCAGACCCTTGGAAAGTTGGTAGGTCTTAGACACTGTGAGAGAGTGTGTGAGGCCGGGGTTGTGCTGAGGGTCTGGGTGAAGGAGTTTGGGTGTGAGATGTGAACAGGTGTGGTTGAATGTCAGTGAGTGAGAGGGCACATGGGTAAGCCCCAGAGTTCCTGGAGGAAGTGTGAGAATGAGAGTGTGCAGGTTTGTGTGTGTGCACGTGTCACGTGTGTGACTGTGACCCCCCAGGGGTCCAGGTGGAGAGTGACAGTGAGTGAAGGATGGTGGGGAAGCGAGGTAGGGTGTGCCTCTGAGTGAACTGTGATTCCTAGGGGCACACATGAGTGAGAGTGAGGCCGGAGATCCAGGAGGGGTACATGACGGTGAATATTGGGGTGTGTGCATGTGTGATCGGAAACCTCAGTGTTGGGAGTGAGGTGGGAAGATGGCTGTGTGCTTGTGTATGTCCGATGGTGGGGGGTGAGCAGCTGGGAATGAAAGTGTGAGTAGGGCTAGTGTGTCAGTGCATGTTGGTGCAAGAGTGAGCATGTGAAACAATGTATATAACGTGATGCTTAGCAGCGGGGTTGCGTGTGCGCTGGTGGCTGTCGGGCGCTGGTGGGCGGGCGCGCGCGCGGCCAGGCGTGGGCGGGGGCGCGTGGCCGGGTGGGCGCGCGTGGGGGGCGCGCGGCGCGGGCCGGGGACACGGCGGCGGCGGCGCGGACACAGCCGGCCGCCCTCCGTGGCAGGCGCGGCGCGGGCCGAGTGGGCGCCGCGCGGAGCTCGGGCCCATGGTGCGCCCGTGTCCGTCGGTCGGGCCGCGCGGCCGGCTCCGCGCGTGGCCCGGCGCTCGCGAGCTCGCCCCCTCGCAGCGGGCCCGGCCCGCCCGCTGCCGCCGCCTCCTCCCCCGGGGCGGCGCGGCGCCGGCGGGCGGCGGCGCGGAGGCCGGACCGGGCGGCGGCCCAGGCGGCGCGGGGGGCGCGGCAGGCAAGGCGGGCGGCGCGGGCGACATGACGGACAACATCCCGCTGCAGCCGGTGCGCCAGAAGAAGCGGATGGACCGCAGGCCCCGCAGCGGGTGAGCGGGCCGGGCCGCCTCCGTGGGCGCGCGGCGGACCCGGCCGGGCCTGGCAGCTTGGCCGCGCGCGGCGCCATGAGCCCGCGGCCGGGGAGGCGGGCGGGGCGGCCGGCGGCCGGGAGGAGGGCGGCCCGGGGCGAGGCTCCTCTCCGCTCCAGCCCGGGTCGGGGCCCCCGCGCGACCCCGTCCTCTTGGGCCCGAGCGCCAGGCTCTCTCGCGCCCCGTCCACCTTTGGGAACCCGGAGAAGCTGGGCCCGCCCGCGCTGTTTACAGTCGCGTGCAATTAGGGTCAGCCTTGCCTTGGACCCTTTTATTGTTTTCTGGTTTCTCCTCGTCGCCGTGACTGATGTGAAACCGTGCTTACTGGGGTGGGGCACCGCTCCTCCTCGAGCCCGCCCGGGGTCCCGCGGCGGCGCCCCCGGGGTCCAGCTCCAAAACGGCCCCTCCAGTTCCCGGCCCTAGGCGGACCCGAGCCGGCAGCCGCAGGACGGTGGGAGGGGCTCTAACTGGCCGATGTCGGACCCCTCCCGGCTCTCCACAATCGAGGGAAGGAGCCCCCAGGCGGGCAGGGCTGACGGAGCCGGGGCCGCCTGGGAGTGGGCTTCCCTCCCTGGGAGAGGGGACGGGTCGATGTGTGCGCCCTTCTGTCTTCCCACTGGGAGGCTGACAATGACCTGTTGAGGTTTTGAGGGACTGTGGCACCAACTGCGACAGATTTACCTAGGGGTGAAGGTTGAGGGGAGCTGGTTAAAATGCACATTTTCAGCTCAGACCCCTCAATCAGTTCTTGGGGGTGCGGTGGAGCCTGGAAATGTGCATTCCCCTGGGCAGCCCAGGTGAGGGCCTGGCCTCGGAAGGCTGAGACCGGCAGCTGGGCGGGGTTGCGCCAGGGACCAGCCTTCGCCCTGGTGTCCTGTCCTGTGCGTTCTGGGCACTTCCCTGTGGCTGTGGTTTGCGCAGGTCTGTTGCCTGGTGCAGTGGGTGGGGAGGGTAAACGCCTAGGGTGGCTTCATCAGGTGTACATGGGCGGGGGTGGGGGGAGGTGAAGGAAGGGCTGATGCCAGCTGCCATTTTGTGGGGTCTTTGTTTCTGCTTTCCTTGAATCTTCCGGCGAGGAGGCCCGTTGTAACACAGAGGAAACAGCTCAGCGAGGTTGAGGACTGCTGGGAAGACAGATGCAAAGGGAGATTGGATTAGGATGGCCTGACCCAGAGACAGACAATCCTCCAGCCCTTCCTTCACTGTTCTGTGTTTTATTCCTGACCAATCAAGGCTAAAGAGTGATGTCAGCGTGAGCTCTATGCCTGGCACAGTGCCTGATGCAATATACAGTGCACCCTTAGTAAATATTTTAGTGAATTTTTACATCAGTGCACTCTAACGTTTAGGTAATTCATGCTGCAAACAATTACGAAATTTTGCCTACTGGGTGCCCGGTCCCTGCCAGGTGACTGGGATGCAAAGATGAATTGAGCAAGACGTGCCCAACAGGTGCAGGTGTCCTCGCCCTGCTGTGCATCGGAACCATCTGCGGGAGTTTCAGCAGCTCCGGCCCCTGCCCCGTTTCAGACTTTGGAAATAAGAATTGGCAGTGGGACCCAGGAATGTATTTACTTTTTCAAAGCTCCCAGATGATTTCAGTTGCAGTCGTAGTTGAGAACCTCTGATTCACTGCATGAGAGAGCATGCAAATAATTATTTAGCAGTGGTCGTCTGGAGAAGCCAAGGTTGGGGGTTCGATCCCCGTAACCCGGTCAACTAGTGAATGCATAAATGAGTGAAACAACAAATCAGTGTTTCTCTCTTCCTTTCTCTCTCTTTCTCTCTAAGTCACAAATAAAAAATAAAGATAGAAGTGGTAGTTACCAAGAAAGAAATATGCACTGTTAATGTGGAGATCTAGAGGGAGTGGTGCAGACAGTTAACAAAAACAAACAAGATTTCTGTGTGATATTAGAGTGGAGTATCACACCTTCTTTAGAATTTGTCACTTTGGAACTAATTTATTTCCTAAATAGTGACATGGATTCAGGTTCAAATCATCAGGGAGTCAGGCACTTGCAAATGTGGTCTTGTATTCACTGGGCAGTTTCGGAAGCAGCGTGTGGAGGTGGGAACGTTGGTGTATAGAAGTTCTGTGGAGCAGCGGGATGGGAGGCTCCCTGAAATATAATAGGGGTGGGGGTGGGGGGCAAGGGGATGGAGGGTAAAGGAAGAAGAAACGAACATGTGACAGGTCAGGCAGGCTCTGGCGGGGATTCAATGGACCTGTTTTAATCCTCATGATTACTTTGAGTTTGGGGAATTAATGTCCCCATTTTATAGACCAGAAAACGAAGATTCATCAATGTTAAATAATTTGTTGGAGGCAATAGAGCTATTCCTTGTGAGGGGCTGAACTCGAATCCAGTTAGCTCATTTCCCCCACTGGCTCTCAGCTGTCGGGGTGGTTGAGGGTTTTTGTGGTTAAAAAACCAAAACCATAGGAGGCAGGCAGGAGTCCAGGGAGACAGAGTGTCCCTCAGCGTTGATGATGTTGCGTTGCCAAGAGGTGAAGGTGACTGGCGGAAGGAATCCCGTGGTCCCCATGTTCTCGTGAGGAAGTCCCACATCCTGCTGTTGAAAACACTGTCGCTGAGGTTTTAGGAAACAAGGCATTTGCCCCGTGTTGCGGGAGCCCATTTCTGACGTCATGTGCTTTGCGTTGGCTGAATGGAGTTCCTTTCTTCTTGGTGAAATGCCAGTGATTGGTTGTGACAAGCATGGGTTTGGGCATTGAGGAGCTGGGGTGGAGCCTAGCCGCCCCGCCTTCCTAGCTGTGTGACTTGGGAAAATTTCTTGACTTCTCTGGGTCTCTCAGGTTTCTCATATGTAGAGTGGCAGTGACAATGACACACACCTTGTAGGATTGTTTTGAGGCTCCGCCCACGTGAAGTTTAGAAGACGAAGCACCCAATACACCTTAGTATTGATTGGTGTGGTGAGCAGAACGATGCCCTTCCAGATATCCACATGGCAGAGGGCCTTTCCAGATGTGATGAAGTTGACTGTGAGATGGGAGGCCATCCTGGATGACTTGGGTGGGCCGGGCAATCACCAGCGTCCTAGAAAGAGGCAGGAGAGTGAGTCTCAGCTGGAGGGAGACTAAAGGATGCCAGGCCTGGAGGCAGAGGCAGGGTGAGTACAGGAGCACAGGGGGCGTCAGAAAAGTTCAAAGAGATTCTCCCCTGGAGCCTCAGCAGGAACTGGTCCTGCTAACACCTTGACTTTAGCCCCCCAAGATCACTCTGGGCTCCTGATCTCCAGAACTGGAAGAGAATACACTGTGGTGATTTGTTACAGCAGGAGGGGAAGCCAATTCAGAGGGTGTGTCCTGGAGGCCTGGGGAACGGATTCTTCCTCTCCCACTGGGGCGATGGGGGCCACCAGCCTGTGGGTTCAGCAGGGGCATCTCACGTCTTGAGGGTGCAGAGTTGAAACTGGTGCGCTGCGTGCCTCGTACCCTGACCACAGAAGGGGGAGCACAGGTCTTTAGGATCTGCAGTACTTCGCTCTGAGCTAGTGTTTCCTCACTCCTGCTGCAGGGTGGCCCTTGGACATGGGTTTAATTCTTATCCGGGTTTCACTGATAAGGAAACCGAGGCCCAGAAAGATTAAGCAGTTATTTGGGGCCAAGAATCATGGCCGACACTGATAAGAACTCAGGTGAACCTGACTCTAGATGAAGAGAAGGGGGGAGGGTTTCTTGGAGCAGCCGAGGGCTGGTAGGCAGAAGGCATTTGGTCAGCTGTGTCCCCAATGCCGTGTTTCTCAGTGTGTGTGTTTCATTTTCCCTCCAGTAACAGTGCGCTATAATTTTGCAAAGTGACCACAGGATAGAGAATATAGGAGTGGCTGTCAAGGTATATCACATTTTGAAAACTGCTGTGAGAGTGAAGATAATATTGTAGGCTATCATTTTATTTATTTACGTATTTTATTTATTGATTTTTAGAGACAGGCAGGGAAAAGAAACATCAATCCATTGCCTCCCTCATGTGCCCAGACTGGGGATCAAACTTGCAACCTGGGATATTCATTGACTAGGAATGGAACCCACCACCTTCTGGCGTAAGGGACATTCCTCCCACCATCGGCGATACACTGGCCAGGGCGTAGGCCTTCCTTTTACACCCCGGCATGCGCGGTGCTGGCTGCCTTTTGTGGCTAAGGGTTTGGATTCCAAGACCACGCAGACTTAGGTTCCTAAACCAGCATCGCCATCTCACTGCTGGTGTAACCCCAGGTCACTGCCCTCCCCTCCGTGCTCCGATTCCTCTTCTGGAAGCGTGCCTGTGTGGTCGGGCATCATCCACACCCAGCAGCGTGTGAGTCATCGGAGAACATCAGAAATTGTTCTTCTCCGTCTGAAGGCTCGGCCTGGGCCCCATGAGGACGCCATCGCTTCTTTCTAGATGTTGTGGAAGGTGTCGTTGAGTAAGAACTTGGCTGCAAAATGCTCACAGGAGACTTGACTTGGGTGGCAGCTGTTGCATACCTCGGATTAAGTGTCTAGTGACAGGATGGCGGCAGGCCGTGTGCTCCTTGGTGGCTGTCCTAGGCCACAGGCCAGGGGCGGGGTCCGAGACCCGGAGTGCACTGTTTGTGGAAACTAAGAAAATAATGCCGCTGTAGGGAGTTGTTCATGCAGATAGTCATCACTGGATATAAAAGTCTGAGCTTTTCATTGAAGCTGCCACTTCTGGTTTGTGGGGTGAAAGTGCCTTTTCTCTGCTGAGTCGGTGGGGGCCGTATCCGGCTTATAGCGTCGTTGACCCTCCTCAGTCACTGTGGTGACGCCTGTGAGGCCCCTGCCAGCCGGGAAGAGCGCGCAGTGAATTGCTGCTCCCAGGGTAGGGTAGACAGTGAAGAGGACACCTTGCTGCCTGAGAGCCCGGTGGAAGGCGGGGCACCGCGCCGGCCCTGCTGGGAATGCGGCCCTGCTGGGAATGCGGGTGGGCGATTAGAAGGCTTTGCACCCTGCACTCCTGTGAGTGGCCACCAGGCTGCTGTGGTGCTGGTTTGGAATTAACCCTTCGAGGCAGAAGGGGAATTCATGAGTACCAAAACCATGATCGATGAGGAGTGACTGTATACAGGCGTGTGCGGTTTTTCAGGGTCTTCCCATTGACACGGGAGGTGGGGTTCGGTATACAGCGGAGTGTGTGTTTGGGGTGTGTTTGGGGGTCCATGGGGGAGCCTGCTTGTGATGAAACGCAGAGACCCAGCTCTTCTCCTGACCGAGGTGGACGCACGTTGCGTAAACAGCTCCTTGGATGAGAGCAGCCAGGACAGGCCTTGGCAGTGGCCCATCTGGAAGTGCTGTCGCGCCCCTGCCAGCCCAGCTGTGTGTACTTATGCCACCGTGCGTACCAACCCCTGCCCTGGCCCCGCCCCGGGCCCCGCCCTGTGCTGAGTGACCCCACAGCGGTGGAATTCCAGACCCAGCGTTGATGCGGAAGTGTGTGTGCAGGAGCCAGGCTTTGCCAGGCTTCCTGACGAAGGCCATTGAGGGGTGGCCTGCATGCCAGTCCCCAAGGCAAGAGCCAGGCCATTTGACCATGACCTCAGCCAGGCACACAAGCCGGAGGGAGGAAGCAGGGTGTTGAACAGCCCATCTTTGGGCTTTTGTGTGTGCTTTTCGGGATGTTCTGTCGCTGTCTTTCCCCGCAGGCCGTGAGGAAAGGCGTTCGTTAGGACTGGCCGCTCCCCGTGGCCGCCTTGGGAAATGGCACCAAGGGCCTCTGGCCTCGCTTGGGACAGGGCGAGGACTTTGGTTTGATTGAGGAAGGAGAAGGCTCCCGGTGAGGATTTTGTCAGTGACTTGCCCCTAAAGAGTTAGGGGGTGTTGGTTTCTTCCCTTTGGGACCCTTTGAGGGACTGGCAGGGGTTCGGAGGTTGGCCTGTGGGAAACCCCCCAAAGGTCTGGAAGGCAGCTCAGGGCCAAACACGGAAAGGTTAGCAATTGTTTTTATGGTTCCTTCTGTTTGTCCCGAGTGACACTCGTTTTCTCTTGTTTAAGTAAGAGGGAGCAGCAGCTTAGAGAGAAATAGGAAGTCAGTAGTAGGTCGTGAGGTTTGTAGAAGGACCCCAAGTCCCGGCAGCCATTTAGGAAGCGATGGCCTAGGCCACAGTGGTGCTGTCTGCCTAAACATGTGACATCGTTGCTACCAGGGAGGATCTGGGGGAGCTCATATATTTAAACGATGTTATTTTGCCATGTTACCGGAGAAACGTGATTTTTTTTTTTAAACTTAAACTTTTTTTTTTTTTTAATATCTTTTATTGATTTTTTACAGAGCAGAAGAGAGAGGGAAAGTCAGAAACATCAATGGGAGACATCGATCAGCTGCCTCTTGCACGCCCCCTGCTGGGGATGTGCCCGCAGCCAAGGTACATGCCCTTGACCGGAATCGAACCCGGGACCCTTCAGTCCACAGTCCGACGCTCTATCCACTGAGCCAAACCGGTTTCGGCAGAAACATGATTTTTAAAGAATGAGTAGGCCCTGGTTGGTAGCTCAGTCAGTCAGAGCATAATCCCAGTTCACGAAGGTTGCGGGTTTGATCCCTGACCAGGGCACATATAAGAATCAACCAATGAATGCATAAATAAGTGAAATAACAAGTTGATATCTCTCTCTCTTCCCCTCTCTCGCCCTCCCCCTCTTTCTCTCAAATCAATAAATAAAAATTAAAAAAATACACACTCTAACACCCCCCCCCCCCCTCAGTAGTTAACAGTTTACCAGGTTGATTGAGGATCTTAATGTTGTTTCTATCATCGGCTAAAGAGTTGGAGGGGATTATGGGAGAGTGCAGTTGGAGGAGTCCCCTGGAAAGAAAGGCTTCTGTGGGAATTGGGAGGAGGGGGCGGGTGCTGGTGCCCCCTCCCTGTGAGATCTCTGTTGGCTGCCCTCTCTGAGGAAGAAGCAGGGTGAAGTGTGGAGAGTGTCCTCCTCAGGGAGCTGGGCCTGGCACTGGGCAGGCTGCTGTGATGGAGTGAAGTCAGACTTGGCCTGGTTAGACCTCGGGGATTCGCAGCCTTGGCACTATTGTGGTTTTGGGTTTGATCATTCTCGGTTGTGGGGCTGTCCTGTCCATTGTACCATGTTCAGCAACATCCCCGGCCTCCACCCTCTGGATGCAGCAGCACCTCCCTCCGGCTGAGACAACCACAGATGTCTCCAGACATCGACAAGTGTCCCCTGGGTTGGGAGGGAGACATGGGGGGTGGAGGGGAAGAATGGGAAGTGGGAGTCGGCCAACTCGTACCTGTTAGGAACTCCTTGACTGATAGAACGAATATGCATTGAGTGGCCATGTCCCTTATTGTCTTTTTCTTTTTTAAAAAATAAATCTTTCTTGTTGAAAGTATTGCATATGTCTCCCCCCCACCCCCCCCATTGACTGCTTCTAGCTTGCGCCCATCCCCTGCCCTAGGCCTTCTCCACCCTATTGTCTGTATCCATGGATTATGCATATACTAGTATGCACATATGTTCTTTGGTTGATCTCTTCCCACCCATCCTCATTTTCCCTCTGAAATTCCACAGTTTATTTCATGCTTCTATGTCTCTGGAGCTATTTTGTTCATCAGTTTATTTTTGTTCATTAGATGCCATTTATGAGTGAGATCATATGATACTTGTCTTTCTCTGACTGACTTATTTCACTTAACATAATATTCTTCAGGTCCCTCCATGTTGCCTCAAAGACTGGGATCCTTCTTTTGTTACTGCTGCATAGTATTCCATGGTGTAAATGTACCACAACTTTTTTGTCTACTCACCTACTGATGAGTACTTGGGCTGTTTGCAGACCTTAGCGATTGTAAATACTGCTGCTGTGAACATAGGGGTGCACACATTCTTTCTGATTGTTTTGTTGAATCTCTTGGAATGTATTCCTAGAAATGGGATCACTGGGTCAAATGGCAGTTCCATTTACAATTTTTTTTTTTATTCTCATCTGAGGATATTTTTCATTGATTTTTAAGGAGAGTGGAAGAGAGAAAGAGAGAAACATAGATTCGAGAGAAACACATTGGTTGGTTGCCTCTTGCACATGCTGGGGAGGAACCTGCAACCAAGGTATGCGCCCTTGACTGGAATTGAACCTGGGACCCTTTGGTCCTCAGGCCAGTGCCCTGTCCTCTGAACCAAACCAGCTAGGGCTCACATTTAGTGTTTTGAGGAAACACCATAGTCTTCACAGCGGCTGCACCAGGCTGCATTCTCACCAGCAGTGCACTAGGGTTCTTTTTTCTCCACATCCTCACCAGCATTTGTCATTTTTTTTATTTGTTGATGGTAGCCGTTCTGACAGGTGTGAGGTGATAACCTCATTGTCGTTTTAATTTGCAATCTCTGATGATCAGTGACTCTGAGCACTTTTTCATGTCTCTTGGCCATCTGTGTGACTGCTTTGGAGAAGCGTCTATTTAGTTTCTTTGCCCATTTTTTAATTGAATTGTTTGTCTTCCTTTTCTTAAAAAAAAAAAAACTTTATTGTTGAAAGCATTACATATATCCTCCTTTCCCCCCATTGGTCCTCTCCAGCCCGACCTGCCCCCACCCCGGGCCTTCATCACTCGTTTTTGTCTTCTTTTAAGGTATAGGAGTTCCTTATATATTTTGGGTATTAACCCTTTATCAGATGTATCATTGCCAAATATGTTCTCCCATGTAATGTACTCCCTTTTCCTTTGTTGGTTTCTTTTGCTGTGCAGAAGCTTTTTATTTTGATGTAGTCCCATTTGCTTATTTTCTCCTTAACTTCTTTTGTCTAGAATGTATCAGTAAACATATTGCTGCGAGAGATGTCTGAGATTTTGCTGCCTATGGTTTCTTCTAGGATTTTTATGTTTTCACGACTTACACTTAAGTCTTTTATCCATTTTGAGTGTATGCTTGTGTATGGTATAAGTTGATGGTCTGGTTCCATTTTTTGTTTACGTGTATCTGTCCAATTTTCCTAACAGCACTTATTGCAGAAATTGTCTTGATCCTACTGTATGTTCTTGTCTCCTTTTTCAAATGTTAAAATTGAGTGTAATGTTTTGGGTCGATTTCTGGGGTCTCTGTTGTTCCACTGATCTACTGAATATGTCTGTTCTTGTGCCAGTACCAGGCTGTTTTGATTACTGTGGCTTTGTAGTATAACTGGATATCTGGTATTGTGATTCTCCCAAATTTGTTCTTCTTTCTCAAGATTGCTGTGGCTATTTGGCGTCTTCTTTTGGTTCCATATACCCATATACATTTTTGGAGTATTTGTTCTAGATCTGTGAAACATTTCGTTGGTATATTAATAGGGGCTGCATTGAATCTGTAGATTGCTTTGGGTAGTATGGACATTTTAATTATGTCAATTCTATCAATCCATGAACACAGTAAGTTCTTCCACTTGTTTATTTCTTCCTCCATCTCTTTTTTCAATGTCCTATAATTTTCCAAGTACAAGTCTTTTACCTTCTTGGTTAAGTTTTTTTCTAAGTATATTACATTTTTTTTTGTTGCAATGATAAATGAGATTATGTGTTTAGTTTCTCTTTCTGAGAATTCATTATTGGTGTATAAAAAGCCATAGATTTTTGGGCATTGATTTTGTATCCTGCTACATTGCCAAATTCTTTTATTAACTCTTAAGTAGTTTTTTGGTGAACTCTTTTGGATTTTCTATGTACAATATCATGTCATCTGCAAATAATGAGTTTTACTTCCCCCTTTCCAATTTGATGCCTTTTATTTCTTCTTGTCTGATCACTGTGGGTAGGACTTCCAGTACTATTTTGAATAAGTGTGGTGAAAACGGACATCCTTGTCTTGTTACTGTTCTTAGGGGTAATGCTTTTAGTTTTTGCCCACTGAATATGATGTTGGTTATAGGTTTGTCATATATGGCCATGTTGAGATATACTCCCTCTATTCCCACTTTGCTGAGAGTTTTTATAAAAAATAGGTGTTGGATTTTGTCAAATGCTTTTTCTGCACCTGTTGACATGATGATGTGATTTTTGTCTTTCAATTAGTTTATGGTGATGTATCACACATTTACTAGTATTGATTGCAAATATTGTATAAGCCTTGCATCCCTGGAATAAATCCCACTTGGTCACAGTGTATGATCTTTTTAATATATTGCTCGATATGATTTGCTAATATTTTGTTGAGGATTTTAGCATCTGTGTCCTTCAAGGATATTGGCCTATAGTTCTCTTTCTTTGTAGTGTCTTTATCTGGTTTTGGAATTATGATAATGCTGGCCTCATGCAAAGAGCTTGGAAGTGTTCCTTCCACTTGGATGTTTGGAATAGTTCGAGGAGGAGAGGTGTTTGTTCTTCTTCCAAGGTTTTTGGTAAAACTCCCCTCTGAAGCCATTGGGACCAGGGCTTTTGTTTGCTGGGAGCTTTTTGATTACTGCTTCTATTTCATCTGTTGTTATTGGCCTATTCAGGTTTTCTCAGTCTTCCTGATTCAGTTTTGGAAGATTGTATTTTATTTTTAGGAATTTGTCCACTTCCACATTGTCCAGTTTGTTGGTATATAGTTGTTCATAGTATCTTCTTAAAATCTTTTTTTATTTCTGTGGTGTTGGTTGTTACTTCACCACTTTCTTTCTGATTTTATTCATTTGGGTCCTGTCTCTTTGTTTCTTGATCAGTCTGGCTAATGGTTCATTAATCTTGTTTATCTTTTCAAAGAACCAACTCTTGGTTTCATTGATCTTTTGTACTGGTTTTTATCCTCTACGTCATTTATTTCTGCTCTAATCTTTATTATTTCCTTTCTTCTACTTACTCTGGGCTTTTTTGTTGTTCTCTTCCTTATTATCTTTTTAAGGTGACTCATCCAGCCTTTAAAAAGGAAAAAAAAAAAAAAAGAAGAAGAAAAGAAACTGGTTGGGCAAGAAATTCGTGTTTGGACTATTGTTCTTATCTATGAGGTCAGCTTTCTGATTTAATAACTATGGAAGCATTGAGCTTTTGGAAGAGACCTTTCTGGGAAGTGTTATGAGCTAAGTTGTAACCCTTCTCCCCCCAAACTCCCCCAATTCAAATGTTGAAGTCCTGACTCCCAGCAGCACCTCAGAATGTGACTATTTGGAAGTAGAGCCTTTGAATAAAGGGTTACCTTAAAACTAGACCGTCAGGGTGAGCCTCATTCAGTGTCACTGGTTGCCTTATGAGAAGGGAGATACCATCTTAGGAGACAGTGGGAAGGCCGCCATCTGCAAGCCAAGGGGAGAGGTGTCAGAAGAACCAAACCTGCTGACACCTTGATCTTGAACTGCCAGAACCTAGAGAAAATTCCTTTCTTTGTGGAAGCCACCCAGGTGCTGCTCTTCTGTCGTGGCCACAGGAAGCGAATGCAGAAAGCACCTCGTGCGGGGCCAGGCTCGCAGGTGTGGCATCGCTTGGTGTTGCTGATACATAGTGAGGAGTCCTTCCGCAGTTTTCTCCGGAGAGTCTAGTCTCACGAGCCCTACTGGTATAAGCATCTTGCAAAGTCATGGGGCCTGGAGCTGACGCTCCCCCATCTCCCACCTTAACCTAAAACACTCCCCACGTTCTGCAGGGTGGCCGCCCCGGGCGGGCACAGCCCCCAGGGCTTTCCCTGTGGTTCAGGAGTTTACAGTGGTCACGTTTCCAGCTGCACGTTGTGTGGTGGTGGTTGGCTCTGGACACTTGAACTGTGTAGGTCAGTAAGTGAAAGCTGCGGCCCAGGGGGCCACGCCTGTGAGTGTGACCTGCTTGGTGTAGACCAGTGGTCGGCGAACTCCGTCAACAGAGCCAAATATCAACAGTACAACGATTGAAATTTCTTTTGAGAGACAGATTTTTAAAACTTACACTTCTTCTAACGCCACTTCTTCAAAATGGACGCGCCATAAGCCATGGTATTCTGTGGAAGAGCCGTACTCAAGGGGCCAAAGAGCCGCATGTAGCTTGCAAGCCAAGGTGTAAATGAATTTGATGAGCACTGCAGTCGCCGCTCAGCATTAGGTGGCTAGCACTGTTCTGAAAGTTTCATGTGGATCCCCCCATTTAGTCCTCCTGGCAACCCTGCCCTGACCGGTCTGGCTCAGTGGATAGAGCATTGGCCTGTGGACTGAAGGGACCCAGGTTCCATTCCAGTCAAGGGCATGTACCTTGGTTGCGGGAACGTCCCCAGTGGGGGTGTGCAAGAGGCAGCTGATCGATGTTTCTCTCTCATCGATGTTTCTAACTCTCTATCGCTCTCCCTTCCTCTCTGTAAAAATCAATGAAATATATAGTTTTAAAAAAAAGAATGGTTTTGCTTTAGAATGACAAAGACTCAGCATTTAAAAAAAACCTCATTTCCCCTCAACATGAATGTGTGCAGCGAGTTGCTTTTTGCCACTGGCCTCACCGCCCTTTCCCATGTGAGTTTTGCTATGCTGTCTGTTCAGAGCAGGCGGTTTTCGTCCAGGGCAAAGGAGTTGGGGTTTGGAGGCTTCTGTACTTTGGAGGTAAGTATGTGTGTATTCTGTGATTCCCAGTGAAAGCTGATAATTAGCAGACATGATGATATGACAGCAAAGTTCTGGAAACTTTCAGTTATCCTAGTAAGTATACATTCTTCAGAAACATGGTAACTGCTTTCAGAGTTACTTATTGCTCAGCATTTTTCTCTCTCACCCTCTTTGTGTGAGACACATTCATGCTAAGCGGGTGGGGGAAGGGAGGAAGTTCAGAACACCTGTTTCTAAAATGACCTCATCCCGTAAAAGGAAGTCATTTGAATCTGAATATGTTTTAGCATTTATACAGTCAGCCTCCATAAAAATTCAAACAAAATGTAAAAGTGGAGACCTTCATCTCTCCCCAGCCCCTCCAGTCTTCTCTCCTCATTTTCCTCCTCCCCAAACGAAAGGCAATCAGAGGCTCTCTTACAAGGATGACAAACCCGCCAGGTAAATCAAAGGACCATGTAGTAAACAGGAAAGGCCGTTTGCCCCACGTGGTGGATTTTGTTCCCTAGATAAGCTGATTTTAAAAGATTATGCACATTGCCCTAGCCCAGTCGTCGGCAAACTGTGGCTCGCGAGCCACACGGGGCTCTTTGGCCCCTTGAGTTTTTAGCAAAGGCCAGCTTAGGACTACCCTAATTAAGTTAATAACAATGTACTTACCTATGTAGTTTAAGTTAAAAAAATTTGGCTCTCAAAAGAAATTTCAGTTGTTTGTTGTACTGTTGATATTTGGCTCTGTTGACTAATGAGTTTGCTGACCTCTACCCTAGCCGGTTTGGCTTAGAGGGTAGAATGTTGGCCTGTGGACTGAAGGGTCCCAGGTTCGATTCTGGCCAAGGGCACTTGCCCGGGTTGTGGGGTTGATCCCCAGTAGGGGGCTTGCAGAAGGCAGCCGATCAATGTTCTCTCTCATCATTGATGTTTCTCTCTCTCTCACCCTCTCTTCCTCTCTGAAATAAATAAAAATAAAAAAAAGATCATGCACATTTACTCACATATACATATACATTCACACTCACTGAGGAGCACAACTCATACATGCACAGCTCAGTGAATTTTTGTAATGTGAGCACACTCCTATAGCTCCTGCAGCTAAAGAGACAGGCCCGCCCCTGCTACCCCTCCCTGACCTGGACCTGACTGCTGACTGCAGGGGTTCCGCTGGCCTGATTCTGAACAGACGCATCAGACAGCAGGTGCTCCCTGGTGCCTGGCTTCACCCGCTCCGTGTTCTGTCGGTAAGGTTAGACCGTGTCACACAGGGTGAGGCAGAAGTCAGTGTACCGTTCATACGGGAAACAAATACATAGTAAGACACGCATGAATGCTGTATCTCAGGTACCCACATCTGTAAACCTGCTTTTACCCCACCCTGTGGTTGGCTCGTCCCTGTGGCCACATGTAGACATTGTATGACATGTCATCTCTGGTTCCTTCTCCTCATGCTGGGCCCTGGGTCTGTTTCCAGGGTTGGCTTTGGGGTTAGTGCTGCTGTGAACGTATCTCGGGAGTCCATGTACGGTGTGGTTTTGCTGGGCCCTGCGGTGTGTTTGTTTCAGCTGGAGTGGAAACGGATAATGTTCCAATGTGCTGGTGCTCCGTGGTGTGTCCCCATGGGGACAGTTCCTGTCGCTCCAGCTCCTCACGGACACTGGGATCGTCGGCCCCTTTCATTTCAGCCATCCTGTGGGAACAGAGTAGTGTCACAAGAATGCATTCCTTCCTTATGATATATTGGAGAGAGGCTTCCCTTTTCTTGACCTGAGGTTAAGTTTTGAGATACAGGTTAGCCCAGTGGTCGGCAAACGGCGGCTCGCAAGCCGCGGTTTGCCGCTCTGTTGACTAAAGAGTTTGTCAACCGCTGACCTAGACTCTGGATTCCAATAATTACAGGCTGTTGTTCCTTGTGATTAAGCCCCTATCCCAGTGGTTGGCAAACTCATTAGTCAACAGAGCGGCAAAAGGCAGTTTGCCGACCACTGGGGTTAGCCAAGTCACGTGAAACCTGAAGGTAAGCTGGGCAAAATAGTCCCACCACAGCAGCTGGCACCCTGTCCTTGAGGACTTTAATTATAGGAACAGTAAAAACCTGTGAAGTTTACTTATACTCTCAACATTTATATGTGTTTATATTTCTTAGTTACATACAATTATAATTAAGTGCCCTCTGCAGTGAGAATCTCACCAGCCGGCTCTGTACATTTTTAGGTTTATTTGTACTTTATAAGTATAAAATATAAAAGTTACACGTGTATTAAAGAAAAACTGTAGAACAGAGAAAAGTGCCGACTATAATCCTGGAATTAACTTTCCCTTCAAAGAAATCACAACTGCCCTGGCTTGGAGCATCGCTCCAATGTACAAAGGTTGTGGTTTGATTCCTGGTCAGGGCACAGAAATAAGTGGAATAACAAATTGATGTCTCCCACTCCTCTTCCTCCCCCTCCTCCCGCCCCCCCCCCCTTATCAATAATAAAAGGTCGGGGCCGGTTTGGCTCAGTGGGTAGAGTGTTGGTCTGTGGACTGAAGGGTCCAGGGTTCAGTTCTGGCCAAGGGCACCTGCCCAGGTTGTGGGCTCGATCCCACTGGGGGGGCATGCAGGAGGCAGCTGATCAATGATTCTCTCTCATCATTGATGCTTCCCTTTCCTTTCCTCTCTGAAATCAATAAAATGTATTAAAAAGAAAAAGACAACCACAACTAACTTTAGCTTATGCTGTGTTTCTGTGCCTACATCGCCTTGTGCATTATAACATGTAGCGTGTGTTTTTATCGCCTACCTTGTTCACGTAGCATTGCAAGCCAGGCCTTTTCTGTATCCCGAGAGCCTTTGTAAACGGCACTTTAAATGGCAGCAGGGTATTTCTCTGAAAAGACTTTGCTGATTTACTTAATCCCGGGCCCTATATTTTCACAGATTGATTCCGTTTTCACTTTTTAAATAACGTTTCCATTCTGAAGGCTGGCCCTCCAAAGCAGTCACCCCAAAGACACACAAACACAGACCCCAAGATCCCAGCAGGCGCCTGTTTGGGGTGGGAAGAGCTCCACCTGCAGTGGGAATCTCACCAACCATCTCTGCTCATTGCCTCCAGAACAGCACATAAGGGTAGCCTTCCTCTGTCTTGTTTACATGTTCCAGAGCTTGGCACGGATTCTGGCACATAGTAGGTCAATGAATATTTGTTAGTGAATGATGAAGAATAGGAGCCACAATTCCAGTCAGGTCTGCCTGCTCCCAGTGCCCTTAGTTTTATTAAAAACATTAAAATCTCCAAGGGACTCCGGGTTCCCAATTCATGTGGGGTGTTACTGGTGTTCGGGGCACACGGCGGCTCTCAGTGCAGGTGTGTGCGGAGTGTTGGAGCCCGAAGGCGGACAAGCAATGGAACAACTTTATGCACGGAAAGAAAAGGGAGGCCTCTTCCGCGCCCCCCCCCCCGCCCCTGCCCCCCTTCTCGAGACTTCTTCTCCTCCCTCCCCCTTTAAGGAATTAGCCATAGAAGCAGCTTGTCCCAGGCCTGGGTCACAGATCTCAAATTGATCCCAGATTTGCTGCTTGGCTGTATCTGCCCCTGTTTCAGTCCTCGGGGCTCCCAGCAACTTCTGCTGCATCACCAAGATTTCTAACGTCCTCAGGCAGTGAAGACGGGCTGAGCTTTGTCAGGTAGGCAGGGGCATCCCCCCTCAGCAGCAGTGGGCTGTTTGGTGCCAGATGATGGCACTGGCAGGTTGTGGGCAGGGCACGCCAGACAAAGCCCTGCCAAGCACAGAGGCCCCGTGGCCCGGAGGGACCCGCCCCACTCAGAGCCGAGCCTGAGCCCTCTCCCAGCTCTGGGCCCTGCACTCGACTTTCAAGCTGTAGAGTTTTATTTTTCCACAATGAAAATAATTTCTTCTTAAGAAAGTACTGGTTCCTGTTACAGAAAACTTAAAGAGGCAGTAGCTAGCATTATTGAAAGCCCTCATTCCTTTGTTAACATTGAGGTGTGTTACCTTCTATCTATATTTTTATCGAATGCCTATGAATGATCCCATTTCAGTTCATTTTTGCTATTATAAGTTAAAACTTAGTCTAGAGAAGATATCTTTTTAAAAATTTTTGTTGATTTCAGAGAGGAAAGGAGAGGGGGGGAGAGAGGTGGAAACCTCAGTGATGAGGAAGGATCACTGATTGGCAGCTTCCTGCACACCCCGCCCTGGAGATGGAGCCTGCAGCCTGGGTCCGCTGCCCCCACCGGAGTCAGACCGGGACCTCCTGCTTCGTAGGTTGGCATCAACCACTGGGCCACACTGGCCGGGCTAGAGAGGGTGTCTTGATGGATGCACTTTATTCCTTTTGAGGGTTCTCCTAGGCGAGGCTCTAAGGCCACTGAGATGAATGGGCCCCGGGGCGCTCCGGGGCTTTCTGCAAGGCCTCCCTCGTTTCACTCCCTGTGAGACCCAGAATGTCCCCCGCCTCCAGGGTTAGGATATGGGCGATGCCCCCACCTGCCGTTTTAGTTTTGCTTATACTCAGTGCACACCCGCATATTGGGAACGTCTGAGAGAGAGAGAGAAGTAAACACATGTGCTTTCCTTCCTCTGCCTGCCCCTGGGCTTCCTGCTCATGAATGAGCGAGGTGGTGGGGGTGGAGGACGGCTGTGGTGGGCCGAGGACACAATGCATGCTCTGTGGATGGGCCGGGTGACCTTAGCCCCTCGGGGGGTGGGGTGTGTGTGGTAGTTACGTAAGACGTGTTGGAGAGGCTAAGCCTTCTTTGTTAAGCGGACAGAAGAACGTCTGCGTGTAGTGTCTCATGATAAAGCTGTGTGCAGGCCACAGGGCCGCGAGCAGACTGTCCGGCCTCCCTGCCCAGGGTGGAGGTGGGCAGCACGGGGGTCGGAGCCCAGGGAGGCATCCCCTGCGGCACCAGCGTCAGAAAAGGTGGGACCGTGCTCCCTGGTGAGTGCCCGCCTGTGAGCGGTCATTGTCCCAGACCCCCAGCACCGTCCCGGAGACACCGCCATGGCCGCCCGGGGCTGTCTCAGCGCCAAAGCCACACCCGAGGCGGGGCGCCTATGGCGCTGCCCCGTCTCCCTGGGAACGGGAGGAGCCGGATCTGGGAAGGAAAAAGGTTACTAACACGGTGGTGGCTCCCCAAGGCCGGGGCTGGCCGCTGGTGCCGAGGGGTTGAGAGCGTGGATTAAGCAGGACGGCCTCGTTGGAGCACTGCCGGCTGTGTGCCCCGGGGCACGGAGTTCACCTCTCTGACGTGGCCGGCTGATAGTGCTGAGCCGTTCCGAGGACTCTGAGTCAGTGTGTGGAGAGTGCATAGATCCCAAAGCCCGTGGCCCGTGTGGCCCGAGGAAAGCACAGTCGCAGTGTTAGCCGTTGCTAAGGCTACCGGTGGGGTGGAGCGGGGGCGGGTGTCACTGGGAGCCTTGCTGTGTCTCTGAAATTGGATTTTCTCTAGGTGGCTGTCTAGATGGATCCAGAGGCGGCTTTCATAGTCTGCCATGGACTGAGGTCTCCAAAGGCTGTGGTTAAGACTGCTGGACCAGCTGTGGGATAGTATGAGGCAATTTATCCATCTGTGAGCACTGCTTGTAGGACCATTTTTTTTAAAAAAACAAAGCATTCCTTTAAAAAAAAAGCGTGTGTGTGTTTGTGTGTGTGTGTGTATATTATCTAATAAAAGAGTAATATGCAAATTGACTGTACCTTCAATCAAGCTGTGCCCACAACCACACCCACCAGCCAATCAGGAGCAAATTATGCAAATAAACGCCAACCAAGATGGCTTTGGCCACTGAGAGCAGGAGGGAGGCTTGGGTTCCCCTGGCAATGGAGGAAGCCAAGCTTTCTGCCTGCTGTTGCCATACTAGGCTCCCACTCAATGCTACAAAGTTTCAATTATAGAAGATACACAATCCCAACAGAAATGGCGGCATCCACGGAGCTGGAGAGAGCAGAGGCTAGGGTTGCCTGGGCGATAGAGGAAGCCAAGCTTCTGTAGCCCTAGGCCTCCACTCTAGGCTACAAAATTTCAATTATAGAATTAAAATAAACCCAAACAGAAATTGCTGTTGTCACAGAACAAGCAGAAGGCTTGGCTTCACTCCAGGCTACAAAGTTTCAATTGTAGAACATAAATTAATCCCAGATCTCAGGACCTCCACTTGGGTTGCTGGGGGGCGTGGCCAGCCTGCAAACCACACAGGCCCCATGCCCAGGCCAACCCATGCCCCAAGGGAACCCCCACCCTGATCTGGGACACCCTTCAGGGCAAATCAGCTGGTCCCTACCCATGCACCAGGCCTCTATCCTATCTAATAAAAGTAATACACAGATTGACCATCACTCCAACACACAAGAGGGCTGCCCCCATGTGGTCAAAGATCCTGCCCCCATGTGGACACAAGATGGCCGCCACAAGATGGGAGGGACCAGGCCTGCAAGGGAGGGCAGTTGGGGGCAATTAAGCCTGCAGGGGAGGAGAGTTAAGGGTGACCAGGCCGGCAGAGAAGGGAAGTTGGTGGCAAACAGGCTGGTAGGGGACCAATTAGACATCAATTAGGCTGGCAGGGTAGTGGTTATGGGATGATCAGGCTGGCAGGCAGAAGCGGTTAGGGGCAATCAGGGAAGCAGGGAGGTGAGCACATTGGAGCCAACAGTCCTGCATTGTGAGAAGGATGTCTGACTGTCCATTTAGGTCTGTTCCTGCCTGGATTGAGCCTAAACGGGCAGTCAGACATCCCACAAGGGGTCCCAGATTGGAGACAGTGCAGGCTGGGCTGAGAGACACGCCCCCCTCCCAGCACCCTACGCATGAATTTCGTACACTAGGCCTCTACTGTATTTATAAAATCATTGATGTGAGAGAATCATTGAGTGGCTGCCTCCTGCATGCCCCACACTGGGGATTGATCCCACAACCCAGGCATGTGCCCTGACTGGGAATTGAACCCCGACTCCTTGTGCATAGGTTGATGCTCAACCACTGAGCCACATCAGCTGAACGACCTTTTTTTTTTTTAATCCTTACCCACGGATATTTAGAAGAGTGGAAGGAAGGAGGGGAGAGACAGAGAAACATTGGTTGCTTCCCACATGACTCAGGCCAGGGATCGAGACTGCAACTGAGGTACATGCCTTTGCCTGGGAATTGAACGTGAGACCCTTCAGTCCATGCTCTAACCATTGAGCAAGACTGGCTAATTGCATGTAGGACTATTGTGAGCATTAAGGGAAGTCGCTCACACTGAGGCCTTCACCACAGCACTGGGCCCACACTGAGTGTTTAAAAATGTACTTACTTATTGTTTTGGTGTTTGAGGAATCACTTAATTCCATTCTCTGGCATTTTGGGGGCTGCTGGTGCTGGCTGGGTGCTGTGGACCAGACCTGTCTCAGAACCGTGAGCCAGTGACTTAGGACACCTGTAAATGCATGAGGTGAGGCAGAAGGGCACGAGTGCTGGTGGCTTGGGGCCTGGGAGAGAGTCATCAGCCCTCCCAGCCTGAAGGAGCACCTTCCGTGAAGCAGGCCTGACCCGCGCGCGAGCTCACGCTGGGAGCCGAGGCTGCACACTGAGTGCTGTGTGCTGCTTGGGCAGCAGGGTAGGGCGTTTGTCCTAAACGTTAAAGCTGATCAGTACACAGTCACATAGTGCAGTGTTCTGCACATGGCAGACTCACTCGCCATCCCACCCCCTCCATTCAGCTACCTGTGCCCCTCCTGAGGCAAGCAGACATCCATCGGAGAAGGCCACTCGAAAGACTTTCAAAGCGTTTATAAATAAGCCCATGCAGCCTGGCAGATTCGGCTCAGTGGACAGAGCATCAGCCTGGGGGCTGAAGGGTCCCAGGTTTGATTCCAGTTGGGGGCATATGCTCGGGACTGTGGGCTCGATCCCCAGTGGGGGGCATCGATCAGTGAGGCAGCCAATCAGTGATTCTTTCTCATCATTGGTGTTTCTCTCTCTCCCTCTCCCTTCCTCTCTGAAATCAATTAAAAAAGATTGTATTTTTTTTTAATTCAGCTTTATTGTTAAAAGTATTATAGATATAACCCCCCCCCCCCTTTTCCCCTTGACCCACTCCACCCCACACCCTCATATGGGAATATCTTGAAGAAAATTTACCAAGTCAGAGTGAATGTGCATTTGTGATTCTGATGTTATCACCAAGTTATCCTCCCTCCAGGCAATCCTATTAGTCCCCTCCCGGCTATGAAAGTGTCTGCTTGGCTGGCCTGACCATCACAGGTTATGCTTTTTGATCTTGGCCATCGTGCCAAATAAAACATGATATTTTGGTATGGGTTTTGCTTTGCATTGAATTTAAAAATTGCACCAGTTGCCAAAAAAATGAGTGTTTGCACATCCAAGTTTGTATTTTGTCTCTGTCTTGAAGAATCAGATGTGCGGGCTTGTGTAGGAACATATCCTGGCAGGAGCTGGGGGCGGCCACTTCCTTCCCACAGTGTGCTCCATCCCACCAGGTCTGGTGTGGATTTTCGTTTATTTATTCTTTCGTGTTGCTTGCTAGGCTTCTGTACCTGTCTGCTTGCCAGCCCTTGTCTGGAGAGAAACCAAATACAGTGTAGGGGTGCTTCCTCAGAGCTGCTTCCTCTTCTCTTCGAGAAGAACTCAGAGTTGGGTTTTGAAGGGTCAGGGGGCTTGCTGTAGGAAGTCCGGTGTGAGTGAGCCTTGCAGAGGGGCTGGGACTAGCGAGGGAAGGGCGGGACACCAGCATTTGGTACTCACCTGCCTTAGCTAGGTCGGTGGCTTGCTAATGGAAGATCTGAGATGCATACGTCAAAGGCTTGGACTTGAGCCTGTAATTATTGAGTCATAGTGGGGTGAGGAGCTCTGTGAGTCTTGGTGCACTGCTGGGCAGAAAGAGACCAATAAGGAGAGACATAGGCAGGAGAAGTAGGGAAGGGGGACAGTTCCCATCCATGCCTGCCCCCTTCTCCCAGGAGAACCAGAGATAACCACCGAGGTGTGTATATTTGCTTCCCAGTATTTTCCCCAGGCATAGGTATATTAGCATGCGCTTTTAATTACAATATCCTATCTAATAAAGAGGGAATATGCTAATTGACCATCACTTCATCATAAAGATGGCTACACCCACAGCTGAGGCCAGGTTCCCATAAGGAGCCTTAAAAGCAATCAGCAGGGACCTGAGGCTACACCCTCCCCCACTCCCATGGGGCTTGACAGGGGACCTCAGGCCACACCCCCCTCTCTGGTGCTAGGCCAGGGGGCCTGATGGAGGACCTCAAGGTGCACTTCCCATCCTGGTGCCAGGCTGGGGGACCTCAGCCCGTGAACCCCACCAGGTAGGGCTTGACAGGGGACTTTAGGCTGTGCCTCTCACCCTGGCACCAGGCTGGGGGACCTCAGACTGCACCCTGCCCAGCAGGGCTTGACAGGGGACCTCAGGCTGTGCCCCCTGTCCTAGCACCAGGCCAGGGGACCTGAGGCTATTTACAATGGTGGACTAACATTTAAGTTTCACATTCTGAGTACTTAGTAGTCACATGTGGCTAAGGGGCTACTTTCTGACAAGGCGGATATAAAACATTTCCATCCTTGCAGGCTTGTGTGGGGGATGCTGCACTGGACCAGGTTCTCAAATCAGGGTGATTGACGTTTGGGCTGGATCATCCTCTGGGTGGTGCTGTCCTGTGCACTGGAGGATGTGCTGTGCGTAGCAGCATCCCTGGCCTCCATCCACTAGATGCCAGTAGTACCTCCCTTTCCTGCACCTGCAATTGGGACAACCAAACAGCCCTCTAGACTTTGACAACTGCCCCTGGGGGTCAGAATTTGTCCTCGGGCGGAGCAGGAGGGAGGAGTTAACCTCTCCCCGCAGTGCTGTAGACTGTTTTTCCCACATTGCCCCCAGTTTTTCTTCCTGGGTCTTCCCAGTGTCAACAGTGAGACGATCGCTTCCTGGGCCCTGGCTCCCGGCAGGGTTGGCGCGTCAGGCCACGGCTCAGCAAGTATTTACTGAGGGGGCGCCGACTGGCGCACCGAGAGCAGGCGTGACCCCTCCCCGAGGCCGGCTCCTGTTGCAGTAGTCACCTTTCTAGAAACACGGTTGGCTTGGCACTTCCCCTGTAACACTTGCCTTTTCCTTGCTTTGCCCGGCCGTGTGAAACCACTGCACATCCGCGGTCATAACCTGTGTTTGTTACAGAGTCAGTTTGTCAGAAAAATCTTCTTGGGCTTTTCTTTGTTTAAGTGGTTTAAGCTGAAAGCAGTGCAGACTAAGTTATCTCTAGCCTTGCATCTTTTAAATTTAACTTTATTATATTTTTATGGATTTCAGAGGAAGGGGGAGGGAGGGGGAGAGAGAAATATCAGTGATGAGAGGGCGTCATTGACCGGCTACCTCCTGCATGCCCCACACTGGGGGCTGAGCTCACAGCGTGGGCGTGAGGAGGCCACTGGAATTGAATGGTGACCTCCTGATTCACAGGTCAGTGCTCAACCACTGAGCCGCACTGGCCGGGCCTCGCCTTGCATCTGAACCTCGCTGAATATCTGTCGGTATCAACGGGTGAGAAAATTGTTTAAATCTAGAAAAATAACTCGAGAAGTAATATCTACTGTTTTTAAAAGTATATTTATTTACTGATTGATTTTAGAGAAAGGGAGAGAGAGAGAGAAACATCGATTTGTTGTTCCACTTACTTATGCATTCACTGGTTGATTCCTGTATGTGCCCTGACCAGGGAACCAGCCTGCAACCTTGGCAATGTTGGGCCAGTGCTCCAACCAGCTGAGCCGGAGCTCAAGATCCACTATTAACTGAATGCCTGTTATGTGCTGGGCCCTGCTCCGTCCCTTCTCTGTATGAAATCTTTATCCTCCTAGTGATTCAGCAAGGCAGATCTTGTCTTTTTTCAGGGAGGAAAAGTGAGGTCACAGATGAGTAGCTGGAAGGCGCACAGCCGGTGTGGAGTAGGGCTGGGATGTACACAGTCCCGCTGGCTGCAAAGCGTGTTTCTGACGCTGTCCACGTGGTCCTGCTGTGTTGAAACGGTGGCTCTCACCTGTCACTGCCTTTTCAGCCTCTTAGGGATTAATTTCTCCCTCTTAGGGATTCTATGCGCAGCCCGCGCCAGCCTGCCTGGAGCGTGGGGTGGGAGTGACTTTGCCCTGGCATGTGACGGCCAGGCCCGTTTGGTATTAGGACACAGCAGTAGCAGTCCACAACACCAGGTGACAGCTGTCACAACATAGCTCTGGGCGCCTTCCTCCCAGACCGTGGAGGGGGGGGGGCCTGGCATCCACCCACTAGACAGATGGGGTCTGGCAGCGGCCAGGAGGGGAAGAGAGATTTGAGCAGGAGCCTCGCTACCACCTCTTCTGTTTGGACGGGTCGAGGGAAACTTGGTTACTTGTAAATTTGCCACCACGCCCAAGGCTTCTATTGCAGGACATTAGTTCCCAAGACACGTTTCTAGAGGCTGCGGTGATACAGTCAGCGTAATTCAGGGACAGGAGCTAAATCACACTGAGACGTGTAGCAAGACACCCACTTCCTTTTCCAGTTTTCCGTCCAGAGCGCTCACCTGGCGGGGCCCCTTTCCACAGCAGACCTTTGCCGGCGTCTCCGCGCCGCGGGGAGGAGAAGCAGCCTGCGGGTGGGCCGCCGCTTCAGGCACGGCCGCTGGGGCCAGCGGGACCCCAGAGGGCCTTGTTGGCGTCTCACTGCGTTGATCATTGCATTGACGTGGGTGTTTGCCTTCTTGGTCTGACACGAGTGATGCTGGTTTTCCTTTTGTGATCGCGGTGTGAGGTTACCTTTTAAAATACATTTATGTAAAGGGAGTCCTGTACATTGGAGGACATTGAGCAGCCTCCTGGCCTCCTCTGCCCACTGCCTACCAGTGGCTCACCTCCACCCCTGGTTGAGAATCACTGATGGAAGGTGTGCAAATTTAGGCACAAGTATGAGTTTAGAAGTAGAGGTAGTTGGATATCGCAGAAATCCTGTGTATGAAAATGGCCGTAGTTTGGGAAACTGCTTAGGAGAGTCCCTTCAGTGTCCTCATCTGTCTTCTTTGGCACCGACATGGGTTCGGTAGTCAGGCGGACCCCGGGCTGGTGCGGCTCGGCTGGCTGGAGCCTTGTCCCATGGACCACAGGTTTGATTCTCAGTCAGGACACGTATCTAGGTTGTGGGTTCGATTTCTGGTTGGGTCGTGTTCGAGAAGCAGCCGATCGATGTTTCTCTCTCACATCTGTGTTTTTCTCTCCCCGCTTTCCTCCCTTTGTAAAGGTAAAAACTAGAAGAGTCGGGCGGGGCGGGGTCTTGGAAGGGGAGAGAGAAAGCAGTGCTGTCTAGAGAACTTCCCGTCCTGCTGGAGTGCTCTGTGTCTGCACAGCCCGGGCCCAGCACTGGCCAGCAGGCTCCGAGAACTTCCGTCCTGCTGGAGTGCTCTGTGTCTGCACAGCCCGGGCCCAGCACTGGCCAGCAGGCTCCGAGAACTTCCCGTCCTGCTGGAGTGCTCTGTGTCTGCACAGCCCGGGCCCAGCACTGGCCAGCAGGCTCCGAGAACTTCCCGTCCTGCTGGAGTGCTCTGTGTCTGCACAGCCCGGGCCCAGCACTGGCCAGCAGGCTCCGAGAACTTCCGTCCTGCTGGAGTGCTCTGTGTCTGCACAGGCCCGGGCCCAGCACTGGCCAGCAGGCTCCGAGAACTTCCCGTCCTGCTGGTGTGCTCTGTGTCTGCACAGCCCGGGCCCAGCACTGGCCAGCAGGCTCCGAGAACTTCCCGTCCTGCTGGAGTGCTCTGTGTCTGCACAGCCCGGGCCCAGCACTGGCCAGCAGGCTCCGAGCCTGACATGTGGCTGGTGAGAAAGAGGAACTGAGTCCTCGCAGTTCTCTTACTTTCGCCGACTTAAAGGGTAAGCAGCCGCCTGTGCTAGCAGCTCCCGTGTGGGGCAGCACAGCGCCAAAGAGCTCAGGAGAATGGAGAGGTCAGGATGGCAGAACCCAGCCTTTAAGGCATAGCTGGAACTCTCTCTCTCTCTCTTTTTTTTTTTAAATCTTTATTGTTGAAAGTATGACATATGTCCCTTTTATCCCAATTGACCCCTTCTAGCCCGCCCCACCCTCTGCCCCCTACGCCCTGCCCCCGGCCTTCAGCCAGGTCTGTGTCCATGGGTTATGCATATATATAGATAAGTTCTTTGGTTGATCACTTCCCACCCCCACACACCTTTTCTCTGAGATTCCATGTTTCCATATCTCTGGATCTACTCCGTTCATCAGTTTATCTTGTTGCTTAGATTCCACATATGGGTACGATCATGTGATACTTGTCTTTCTCTGACTGACTTATTTCACTTAGCATGATACTCTCCAGGTCCCCCCATGCTGTCTCAAAGGGTGAGATTCTTCTTTTTCACTGCTGCATAGTATTCCACGGTATGAATGTACCACAGCTTTTTTATCCCCTTGTCTACCGATGGGCATTTGGGCTGTTTTCAGATCTTAGCCATTGTGAATTGAGCTGCTATGAACATAGGGGTGCATACATTCTTTCTGATTGGTGCTTCCGGTTTCTTAGGATATATTCCTAGAAGTGGGATCACTGGATCAAATGGCAGTTCCATATTTAATTATTGGAGGAAACTCCATACTGTTTTAATGAAACTCCATAGTGGCTGCCCCAGTCTGCATTCCCACCCGCAGTGCTCGAGGTTCCTTTTTCGCCACGTGGTGGCCTAGCGGGAACTCTTTAGAAGCCTGGGCTCTCAGACACATAAATCCGGTGGGGTACATCTTTAAGGAGGGCCCGGCCATGTGGCAGACAGGACCGTCAGATGGGAGGTTTGGCGGAGTGGTTAACAGATGCCCAACCAAAACTGGCTTGAGCAAAGTAAAATAAAACAAAACGGGTTCATTGGTTCTTAAGACAGAAAGCCCGGGGAGTGGATAGACCATCAGGGAGATTTTTTTTTGCCTGTGTAAGTCTGTATCTGCACACCTCTCAGCTCTTCCTTTCTTAAAAACATGTTTTTATTGATTTTAGAGAGAGGAGGGGAGAGCTGCCTCCTGCCTGCCCCCTACAGGGGATGGATTCCAAAACCCATGCTTGTACCCTGACTGGGAATCGAACCAGCAACCTCTTGGTACATGAGACAACGTTCAAACCACTGAGTCACACAGGCCGGGGCTCCTGGCTTTTCAATTTAGCGTCTCTTCCAGCAGGGCCACCCGGCCCATGCAGCTCTCTCTCAGTCTTCGCAGATGATTGGGAATTCTGTTTTGTGGAGGTCCCTGTTCATTTAGACAGCCAGGTTTGATGACCGGTCAGGTTCATTTCCGGGCTTCTGCCTCCACAGTGCAGGCCACCCTGGATGTCCTGCCGCTCCGGCGCCTGCACGCACCTGCCGGTGAAGTCACGAGCAGTTGAGCCTGGCAGGTTGCTGGGCCGAACCTTCTGCTAAAATTATAACAGACAAAACCTTGTAACCAGCCAGCCCGACTGTATGTGAGTCCCTTACTAGCAAATTCATTCTTTAGTCTGTTCAGTACAGACAGACAGAGGTGGGACGCATCATTATAGGGTTATTGTAGGATGGGGAGAGAATTTCCGGTTCTGCAAATGGAAGGGGGTGCTTCCTATCAAATGAACCAGCCCTCTGGCCCTCCCTCTGCCCCTCCCTCATTCGCTCAGCGCTTAGAGTGCCCACAGGTGGCCAACATGGGCAAGTCACACCCAAGAGCGGGAATGGGTTGGACTCCTTGAGGCTTCTCTGTGTCTCTGGCCGTTGGACAACTCAGAGGGGCGCCAGCACGGATGAGTTGCTGGGAGTGAAGCGTCCTATCAGAGCCACACTGCTCCCGGGCAGCAGTTTCCTGGAACGAGGATGCTGTTTTTAAGAACCGGCATTGTGTTTCAGCGTGGAAATTTTGAACATCCGAGCAGGCAGCTTGCTGGCTTGCTAACCTTTGGGGTCCTGATGCCAGGGACTGTGTTTGCTCAGCCTTGGACTCCAGCACCTGCCCTGGGCCTGCTCGGCCTGCAGGACGAGTGGAGAAGGAGTTCCTCCGTGACAAGTAACGATGTGAGTCCCTTCTGGCTGGTTTCACTTCTGCTGGTTGTCGGCTGGGGCCGGCAGGGCCGGTGCCTCCGGCCAGCCTGTGTGTTCGGGCTGTGAGGTGGCCGTGGGGTGTTTCTGTTATAGGGCTTGTGGCTCTCCTGCAAGACAAACTGCCTTTGGGGGGTGTCTCAGAGGCTTTGTTTTGCCAGAGCCGGCCACGTTCCCAGGTGTTCCCTTAGCTTGTGCGTGGGCGATCTGGACGGCCAGGTGGGTTGGCTCTCGGGGCCAGTCCGCCTCCCGCCCGTCCGCTGGCCCGTGTCCAGGTCACGCTGGGTGAGTCTCCGTCTTTCGGTGTCGCCAAAGGGAGCGCTGGGGAAGGTAGACTCCTCCCGTTCTCCTTTGCACAGTGAGCTAAGCCGCAACCTGAACAGCAGGGCTGTTGGAGGGGATGGACATGGTTCAGAGCCAGACCCGGCTGCTTGGCACATCTCCTCAAACCTGGGGGCTGCACCCCCACTCCCGAGCTCTTCTCTCATCTGCAAAATGCAAAAGTACTAACAGTCTGGCCAGTGGACAGATGAATTCTGTTTTTTGAAATAAATAATTTGGGCTGGGGGCAAAGCATCTTTGATTGCAATCCCAGCTTCCTAGGAGCCCCAGTTCTGTTTCCGATCTCCCCCAAAGATGTGGCCCCAGGTGCGCCCCCCCCCCCCCCCCCCCACCCCGTGCCGAAGCTTTCGAGAAAAACATGCTGAGCCGGGCGAGGCCCTAATGCCGTGGCGTGTCTCTCCCGCAGGTGCTGTGAGTGGCTGAGATGCTGCGGTGCGGGGGAGCCCAGGCCCCGCACCGTCTGGCTGGGGCACCCCGAGAAGAGGGACCAGAGGTACCCCCGAAATGTCATCAACAATCAGAAGTACAATTTCTTCACCTTTCTTCCTGGGGTACGTATGGGCAAGGACCGCACCAAAGGGATGCAGTGGAGCCAGTCTTAGAAGCCTGAGGTCCCGTGGCAGATTTTGTGAGCACACCCCTTACCGCTGGTGTGGCTGCCCCCTGTCTGTACGGCGGGGAGACCGCCTGATCAGTTAGATCAACTTCGCATCTACTGAGTGTGTCGTGCGTAAGAGAGGAAAAGGTATCGCGGGGACCTAGCATCATAACCAGAACACCAAAAAAATGCCGTGCTTAAATATTCCCCTCCCCCCCGTCATCAAGAAACACATATTTAACTGTAGGAAACTTGGGGCATAAGAGTATAGAGGAAAAAAAAAAGATGCATTTTAATCCTTTCACCCAAAGAATTTCTGTTAATTTTGCTCTGCTCACATTTTGCTGATGACTTTCGGGTTTGCTTGGTGAGTGACTCTGCAGCCATAGCACTCCCCATTAACTTGTGCCCACACATGGCCTTGGGCTCCTCCAGCCTCCCCCAACCACGAAAATCAGGTGCCGAATTCCATCCACGCGGCTCCAGGCACTGACGGGCTTGCAGTGGCAACCAGTTCCAGCGCTGGGAAGGAAAAACGTTACTAACTTCCACTTATTCCGAGATAATACGGAAACACACATACGTTATACTGTAGCTTAAGGTCCTTTTTTCTTTTAATCCAAGTCTATACCTTTATGCACAAGGCTGTTTTACCTCTGAATAGGCTAACGATGGAATCTCATTACCTTTTTTGGGTAGTCTACAGTTGCTGCTTTCTTAATTTTTTAATTGCATAGTTTCAATTTTTCTTTTTTAAAATTATCTATATCGTTGAAAGTATTACAGATGTCCCCCTTTCCCCCCATTGACCCCTTCCACACTGCACGTACCCTGAATATTTTAAAAAATTTTTTCTTTATTAAGGCGTTACATATCTGAATGATTTTTTAAGGGTGATTTTGACTACATTCATTGTGTGCTGTCTCAGCCCTCCCCGACCCTTCCCCCAAACCTCAGAAACTTAAGCCAAGAGACAGTTTATTTCCTGTTCCTGGGACTTACGAGGCAGACGTGGCCGCTGTCTTCCCTCTGGGAGCTCTGCCGTCTGGAGCTCTGGCCACCGGCGTCCCCGGGGCCGGGCCAGAGCCGTGGCCCAGCGACGGCTCCCAACCTCCTTAGCCTGGGAGAGACTCGTCCTTTACTTCTTCTTTTTAAAAATATATTTTTATTGATTCCGGAGAGGAGAGAAACATCAGTGATGAGAGAGAACCATTGGTCAGCTGCCTCCTGCAGGCCCCACACTGGGGTTCGAGCCCAGAACCTGGGCATGTCCCCTGCCCCGGAATCGAGCTGTGGGCCGACACTCAGCCGCCAAGCCACGCCAGCGCGCGAGACTCCTCGTGTCTTCAGTGCCCGTCCCCACTCGTGTGGCATCAGATTCCTCATGTCATCCAGTGCCCGTCCCCACTCGTGTGGCATCAGACTCCTCATGTCATTCAGTGCCCGTCCCCGTGGACATCAGACTCCTCAGTGACATCAGCACGTCCCACTCGTGTGGCATCAGACTCCTCATGTCATTCAGTGCCCGTCCCCGGTCGTGTGACATCAGACTCCTCATGTCATTCAGTGCCCGTCCCCACTCGTGTGGCATCAGACTCCTCATGTCATTCACTGCCCGTCCCCACTCGTGTGGCATCAGACTCCTCATGTCATCCAGTGCCCGTCCCCAGTCGTGTGGCATCAGACTCCTCATGTCATCCAGTGCCCGTCCCCACTCGTGTGGCATCAGACTCCTCATGTCATCCAGTGCCCGTCCCCAGTCGTGTGGCATCAGACTCCTCATGTCATCCAGTGCCCGTCCCCAGTCGTGTGGCATCAGACTCCTCATGTCACTCAGTGCCCGTCCCCACTCGTGTGGCATCAGACTCCTCATGTCATTCAGTGCCCGTCCCCAGTCGTGTGGCATCAGACTCCTCATGTCACTCAGTGCCCGTCCCCACTCGTGTGGCATCAGATTCCTCATGTCATTCAGTGCCCGTCCCCAGTCGTGTGGCATCAGATTCCTCATGTCATTCAGTGCCCGTCCCCAGTCGTGTGGCATCAGACTCCTCATGTCATTCAGTGCCCGTCCCCACTCGTGTGGCATCAGATTCCTCATGTCATTCAGTGCCCGTCCCCACTCGTGTGGCATCAGACTCCTCATGTCATCCAGTGCCCGTCCCCAGTCGTGTGGCATCAGACTCCTCATGTCATCCAGTGCCCGTCCCCAGTCGTGTGGCATCAGACTCCTCATGTCATCCAGTGCCCGTCCCCAGTCGTGTGGCATCAGACTCCTCATGTCATTCAGTGCCCGTCCCCAGTCGTGTGGCATCAGACTCCTCATGTCATCCAGTGCCCGTCCCCAGTCGTGTGGCATCAGACTCCTCATGTCATTCAGTGCCACCGGGCGGGCTTCTTCTGGGTATGTTGTACGGCACTGCGATCACATCGTGGAAATGACATTTACCGTACTTTAAATTCAAAAACCTCTTCTTAACTATCCTGCTTTTTAAATCAAGTTTACAGCATAAGCGTGTCCCACTAATACTTATTCGTAGAAAGAACACGACGAGGGGCTTACCTACGCTTACAGCGTAGATGGTGTGAGAGAGAAACAGCAGACCCGGTCGAGGCCCTCGAGGTCCTCAACCCCAGAGGGGTCCCTCCCACCCCAGAGGTAACCATGGTCTTGGATTTGGTGTTTACAATTTGCACATATATTGCTATTTTCATTTTTACTTTTTTTTTTCTTATTACACAGAGAACTATTTAAACTTTATGGGAAACCTATCATGCTGTGTTCTTTTGTAGGAAAGTTTTCTTTCATAATGTTTACCTTAGGATATGCTTTTTAAAAATTGATTTAGAGAGAGAGGAGTGGGGAGGAGAGGGGGGAGAGAGAGAGAGAGAGAGAGAGAGAGAGAGAGAGAGAGGAGAGAGACAAACATTGATCTGTCTGCCCTGACTGGGGATCGAACCTGAAACCTTCTGTTGGATGGGATGATGCTCCAACCCACTGAGCCACCGCCAGGGCTGTAGGAAAGTTTTAAAACATTATTCACCTCCCGCTCCCCCTGCCCAATCCGGTCAGATAAGCCTTGAATGTCTCCTCTCTCTTCTCTCCACATTCCAGGTGCTGTTTAACCAGTTCAAGTACTTTTTCAACCTCTATTTCTTACTCCTCGCTTGCTCCCAGTTTGTACCTGAAATGAGACTTGGTGCGCTCTACACCTACTGGGTCCCCCTGGTGAGTACCCCACTTAGTTTGCTCAGTGCCCATAGAGGCTGGGGACAGACAGGCTGTGTCTGTCTCCCTCTGGCTTGTGGAATGGGGGAGTAGCCCTGTAAGGGAGAGGGCACCCTCAAGCTAACACATTGCGTGCGCCCAAGATTTTAAGATTGCAGCTCCATTTCCTACGTCAGCAGGGTCAGGTGATCGTAAGTTCTGTGCCATTCCTTCCTTCTGTCACTCTGTTCACCTGCCATCCACTGTCTCAGCAAACAGAGTGGCAAACGAGGCAGACCAAGCTCCTGTCTGTGTGTATACTCTGGGTATACTATTTAGTGGGAGGGCTTAAAAAAGTAACAGATCCTGTGCTTTTGTGTATACGAATGTGAGAGAACTGACCAGAATGCCCCTCCATTCCTTCTCTTGCCTGCTTTTCATTCTTCATTTCCTTTGGTCAATGGTAATTGAGCACCTACTATGTGCCAGGCACTGTGCTGGATGCTGGGGGTGCAGCGATGAACAGAATACATAAATTCTTTCCCTCATGGAGTTGATTTTCAGAGGATAGACAATAAACAGATTAATAAAGTTGTTTCAAAATTGTGGGATGTTCTGTGAGGGTAACAGATAAGGTCATAGGACAGGCGTGATATCCCAGGCTCCTGGAGTATTTGTTGAATGGATGAAGGTGGGGGTTGTGGAGGGGCAGCCTGGCTAGGGTGGCCATGATGGGCCTCTCGAGGAGGTGATGGGAAGGAGAAGAGGAGGGTGGGAGGACTCCGGGCCGATGGCAGCCATGCAGAGGCCCTGTGGTAGACAGGAGCTCGGAGGCCGTGGAGAACAGAAAGGAGCTCGGCGTGATGAGCATTGGAGAGGGCAGAGCTGACGTCTTTTTCTCCAGAGACATTATGAAGTGTGATTGCTGCCTGTTTTTCTCTCAGCTGGACTTACGGGGTGGGGGTGGGGACACTTCGATCTTCTTTTCGCAAACATGGTTACATTAAAAAAACACTTTTAGTGATTTTAGACAGGAAGGGAGAGGGAGAGAGAGAGATAGAAACATCATTGATGAGAATCATTGATTGGCTTCTTCCTGCACGCCCCCTACTGGTGATCAAGCCTGCAACTTGGGCATGTACCCTGACCAGAATCAAACCCAGGACGCTTCAGTCTGCAGCTGAGGATGCTCTATCCCAGTGGTGGGCAAACTCATTAGTCAACAGAGCCAAATACTAACAGTACAGTGACTGAAATTTCTTTTGAGAGCCAAAATTTTTAAACTTCTTCTAACGCCACTTCTTCAAAATACTCTCACCCAGGCCATGGTATTTTGTGGAAGAGCCACACTCAAGAGGCCAAAGAGCCGCATGTGGCTCGTGAGCTGCGGTTTGCCGACCACGGCTCTATCCAAATTGAGCCAAACCAGCTAGGGATACATTTTTAATTGGAAGAAATTTGTTGTAAAATTGATAGAGAGGGGAAAGGAGAGAGAGAGGAACTTGGATTTGTTGTTCCACATATGAGAAACAACCAACAAATGCATAAGTGGAACCACAAATACATGTTTCTTTCTCTCTCCCTTCCTCTTTCCCTCTCTAAAAATTAATAAAGAAAATTTAAAAAAGAGATACGCAGTTCTGAGTAATGTTTCTTTCTAATCTTCAGCATCTCTTCCTGTTTTTTGAAATTGACAACTCTTTAAAAAAATGTTAAAGCACTGTGCGAATTGGACGCACCCTGCCCGGTGCTCCGCTAAACATTGCAGCAGTTCCTCAGCACCTCCGCTAGGTGGCTTTGTGCTCAGGCCGCCCCCCCCCCCCCCCCCCCCCCCCCCCCCCCCCCGGGCTGTGGGATGCTCCAGACCCTACCTCTCTAGCCTGTGTGTTCGTTTCTTTGCAAATCCAGATGTGCTGCTCTCTACTGCCTCCCGAGGAGCTTCTGTTCATTTTTCTTTTCCTTTTTCAATGACAAAGAGACTCTTTATTATTGGGAAAAAATTTGAAGAACCAATGGGGGAACCCCCCCCACACACACACACGAGTGCTCCAAGACACCCCATTTATGTTTCTGGTCAGTCTCCTTTTTGTCTCTCAGATGTGCCTGTGTTTTATACGCACTCTAACCTACAGTGTAGTAAATCCTATATATTATGTAAATGCATATGTTTTGTAAATTGAGATCCCAAGTGCACATGAAGATAGCTAGCTGTGTGTCTCCCCCTCTTCCCTGCCTCTTGCATCTCAAGCGTGATGTGTGACCTGGCGTGTGTCCTCGTTCCTCACGGTATCCGTCTGCCCAGCCTGTGGTATAAACCCATCATCCGAAAGGTTCTTGGGGTACAGATCTGTTCACACGCCTACTGCTTCGTTTACCTTATCTTGGCATCTATGGTGGGGAGGGGACTTAGCCACATTGGGAATGAGCTTTTCATTCTCTTAACCAGATCCATGTCGGTACGACTAAGGGGATGGGGGTGGATTTATACAGGAATTCACATGCCTGAGAAAGTTGGTGGGAAAGTAGGTCAGCCCTGTTGAATTCTTCCAAAGGCAGTCATTGAGGATCCTGTGGACTGGAGGCAAAGCGTGCTGCCAGGGAAAAGGATTCCTCGCTTGATAAGGGAGAACTCGAGGGGCCAAGGAGACTCGGGAAGTCGCTTGAGGCTGTGCTAGGATGTGAAGGGTTTCGGTCTCAGAGAGACAGAGCCCCTCCCTTTTCCGAGGAACGGTCTTGGGCTGCCAGAAGGGCTTTGGGTTGCACGGAAGGTGTAACTGTTTTTCCTGACGGGAAAAAGCAAGTTGCAGAACAACATGGACCATATGCTTCTATTTTTATGATCCTCTCCCTCCCCCCAACAAATACAGGGGTGGGAAAAAGTAGGTTTACAGTTGTGAGTACCCCAAACAGAGTTTATTCTTTTATTATTATTTATTAACTGGTGGCCCGGTGCACGAAATTTGAGCATGGGGGGTTGGGAGGGGGGAGTGTTCCTCAGCCCGGCCTGCACCTTCTCCAATCTGGGACCCCTTGAACGATGTCCTACTGCCGGTTTAAAGGGATTGTGCCTAAATCAGCAGTGGGACATCCCTCTCACAATCCGGGACTGCTGGCTCCAGCTGCTCACCTGCCTGCCTGTCTGATTGCCCCTAACCACTCTGCCTGCTAGCCTGCTCACCCCAACTGCCCCCCCTGCTGGCCTGCTCGCCCCCACCCTCCCTCCCCACTGGCCTGCTCACCCCCAACTTCCCCCTTGCTGGCCTGCTCACCCTGCTGCTCTGATTACCTCCAACTGACCCCACTGACGGCCTGCTTACCCCCAGCTGGCCCCCTGCTGGTCTGCTTGCCCCCAACGGCCCCTGCTGTCCCATCCTAGCCTGGTCACTCCCTGGCGATCCAAGGTCCCAACCCCGCCCCTCCTTTTTTCCTTTTTTAAAAAATTCAGTGCCTCCTTGAGCAGAGGCCCAGGCAGGCTGGAAGTAAGTATCTAGGATTATTTGTCTTCTATAATTGAAACTTTGTAGCCTTGAGTGGAGGCCAGGGTTGGCAGAAAGCTTGGCTTTCTCCATCACCGGGGACAACCCAAGCCTCCTGCTCTCTCCAGCTCTTTGGCTGCTACCATATTTGTTGGGATAATTTGCATGCTTGTTCCTGATTGGCTTGTGGGTGTGGCTTGTGGGCATAGCGAAGGTACGGTCAATTTACATGTTTCTCTCTTATTAGATAGGGGTAGGGGCCCAGTGCACGAAATTCGTGCACTGGGGGTGGGTGATCCCTAAGCCCAACCTGCCCCCTCACACATACTGGGAGCCCTCAGGGGATGTCCTACTAACCACTCACCCAGCCTGCCCAAGGCCTAAAGCCTCTGGCTGAGGCTTTAGGCCTTGGGCACCCAGCCATCGCCTTGAAATGGGGCCAATGGCTGGCTTTGTCCCAGCCAAGCCCCCTCCTCTGACCCAGGCCTTCACCCTGGCCAGCGCACGCTGGCCGCCTTGGCCCAGCCCCCCATGGCCTGGCTGCCTCAGCCCTGCTCCCCAGCCCCAACTGCCTTGGCCCCGCCCCCTCCATGTCCTGGGCTGCTTGGCCCCACCCCCCGCTCCTGATTGGCTGGTGGGCATGGCTGGTGGGTGTGGCTTGTGGGTATAGCAAAGATGTGGTCAATTTGCATATTATTCTTTTATTAGATAGGATTAGTGTATATTTGTATTACAACTGGGATGAGGCAAGGGGGCTGGGGGAGGGGAGGGAGCTGGGGTCACCTGGCGGGCTCCCACCCCTTCCAGTCGTGTCTCCTCGCCGAAATGTCACTGGGATTTTCCAGGAGAGCCAGAAGACCTGGTTTTCAAAGAAAGCCACTGATTCCCTGGTTTTCCTGGGACCCGGCCATAGCTGGAAGCTGGCAGGTTAACAGCGGCTCGGTCCATCCTGAGGTTTTTGACCATCCCCGGTATCGCCAGCTGGGATGGTTCAGGACCCAGAGGGAATGTTTGTCTTGTAGAAGTCCTGGCTTTCTTTCCAGGGCCTGCAGAGCAGGGAGTTTATGGTCAGAGATGAGTTGGACACCACCTGTTTCTAGGTGACTGTGGCTGACTTCCCCTAATGCCCGAGGTGTCTGTGCAGGGAACCAGTGTGCAGTTCTTGGCTAGAGCACGTTCTGAAAGGTCTCTGGCCGTCTGGAAAGTCCTGGCCTTTCACACCCAGGTCTGAGTGCAGTGGCCAGCGTGAGGGCTGTGGAGCGAGTGCTTGGGCACAGCACAGGCCTTTAATGCACTTTGATGAGCAGTCCTGTCCTCTGAGCAAACTGCTGAGCCTCAGTTCCCACGTCTGTGATATGAGTGATCATGTCCATTTCCTTGGCTCGTTGGGAGGATTACAGGAGATGACAACACGTAAAATGCTTCCGATAGCTCCTGGCGTATAGAACATAGTCTCATTTTAATTTTTAAAACCTGCACCAGCGACGCTGTTATTCACTGTCTGGATTAAGTTCTAGCTTTTAATACTTTTTCTCTTGGTACTAACATAGTAGAGGGAGAATTTCTTCAGGAGATAACAGAAATAACCCATAACGTTGTATGAAGTCCAAGTAATAAATCTAGATGTTTGTGTTATTAAGATATAATCTATACACCATAAAATACACAGACAAGGAGTTTCTGACTCCGTGAGTGTTGACCTTCTTCAGCGCTCGCGTAAACACTACCCCAGTAAGACAAGAACACTTCCATCACTCTGGAAGGTTCCCGTGCCCTCTCCTGCCGGCCCCTGCCCAGCCAGAGGCAGCTGCTTTTCTGAATTCTCTCTCTCACAGGTAGTTTTGTTTCTGCCAATCGACTTCTGATGTTCAGCATCACCAAAGAGCCTTACTGACACCCTCACCGTTCCTTGTCTGTGCGCTGCCGTCGCCTGCAGGGGGGTCTCTATAAGCTCAGTGGGGCTGGGCAGCCCAGGCCGGCTTTCAGTCCTCTCTCTGGATGTCTGTGGGAAGGGCTCCGCAGGTGGACGGATGGAACTTATTTCTGGACCACATTTGCATCACGCTATAAACACATGCTAGCCCAGGGCGTGGCGTGTCCTCCAGAATTAATGAGAACTGTGTGTTTGGGGGCAGGGAAGGGTAGGTCGGATGAACTTGGGAGGCCGTGTCCATTGGCAGCAGGGAGGTTACAGCTTCTGCCGTTATTTATTTAGTTAGTTAATTAATCCTCACCCTAGGATATTTTCCCATTGATTTTTAGAGAGAGTGGAAAGATACATCAACATGAGAGAGACACGTCAACTGGTTGCCTCCTGCATGTGCTCCGACCAGAGCTGAGGATCAAGCCACAACCTGTACATGTCCTTGCCTGGAATTGAACCCGGGACCCTCAGTCCACAGGCTGATGCTTCCATCCACTGAGCCAAACTGGCTAGGGCGCAGCTCCTGTCTCTGCACGAGCACACACTTCCACTGCCGTCCGTGGGACTGAGCCAGGCCGTGCAGGGGGAAGAGAAACCAGAACGTTTGGAAAAAACAAACACCAACAAAAACCTGGCCTCTGGCCCAGAACAACAAAACTGCAGCATGCGGGACGGGTGTGTGTGTGTGTGTGTGTGTGTGTGTGTGTGTGTGTGTACGGGAGAGGGCTCTGCAGACTGGGTCTGTGCTGCCAGAACAAGCGTTCTCTCCTCCATGCGAGGACTGCGTTACGTTTGTTCTGAACCCGCTCTTCACACCTGACTGGTGGCAGGAGGCAGGAGGAGTCCTGTGACTGTAAAGATGTCTGGGGCTTTGGAGGAGGGTCACAAAGCAGCGTCTCTGTGGCAAGATTTACATAAGGATCTGAGTCAGAGTTAATGTATTTCACAGGGTCAGCCGCAGGGACATGAAGTCAGCAAAGAATCCCTACTGCTCCCCTCCGTGGGACTTTTGCTCTCTGTGTTTTTAAAAGGTGATTTTAAAAGGAGGAATGATGAGGGCATCTGCAAGAAGAATGAATGAGGTCCTGGCCAGGTAGCTCTCTTGGTCAGAGCAACGTCCTGATTCTCCAAGGTTTGGGGTTTGATCCCGGGTCAGGGCACATACCAGAAACAACCAGGGAATCCATAAATAAGCGGAACAGCAAATCCTTGTCTCTTCCCCGCTCTTTTCTCTCTTCCTCTCTCTCTAAAAAAAATCAATAATTAAAAAGAAATTATCTTTAAAAGAAAAAAGAAAAATGGATGAGGGTTCTTGCCTTTGTGGATACAAAAGTAAAAGCTGGATGTTGTCCATGCTGAGGACAACACACACACCCTCCCTGAGTTTGAGTTGGGGTGCCTGGCTCAGGAAGATCAGTTTAAAAATTTTTTTTATTAGTTGGTAGTTACACAGCGAATGCTTCATAATGTTTCTTTAAAAAAATGTAGGACATTGCAGACATCCTGCAGTCCATCCCACTCCTTCCTTGTCCCTCTTAGAGAGGAATCTAATCAGTAGTTAAGGAAAAGTCTTTCTTTAAAAAAAAGTCTTTATTAATTTTTTAGAGAGAGGAAGGGAGAGGGGGAGAGAGAGAAAAACATCCATCAGTTGCCTCCCATGCATACCTCGACGGAGGGTTGAACTTGCACCCTGGGTACGTGCCCTGACAGGAATCGAACCAGCAACATTTCGGTGCGTGGGATGACGCTCAGCCAACTGCACCACACTGGCCAGGGCAGAGTCCTCACCAGTGTGTGGAATCTGTTACTCTGAATGGTGGTCCGTTTTATGTTCCATTGGCCCTGCCTGTGCAAGCAGGGGTATCTCATTCCTTTTAGCGCCTACTGGTGGTCCATCTCCTTGGCCCTGCCCACTGGAGTTTCTCTAGATGCAGAATAAGGTGGCTGTTAAGATCTCAAGCCAGATTTCCTGTGTTCAAAATTACTGCTTATATAGCTACTTGGGGCCCAGTGCACGAAATTTGTGCACTGGGGGTGGGTGGTCCTTCAGCCCAACCCACCCCCTCTCACACAGTGGGAGCCCTCAGGGGATGTCTTATGGACCAGTCATCCCCAGCATGCCCAAGGCGTAAAGCCCCTGGCTGAAGCTTTCATCCTTGGGCAGGGGACCTCGGCCAGGGGACCCCAGCCAGTGGTCGTCCTGCAATCTACTATCGCTGGCTGGGTTGCCCCAGCCCCGGCCCAAGCCTGCCCCAAGGCCCGGGGAGAAAAGCCTGTTGGAAGATGCTTTGTTCCCCCAGCCTTGGCAACCCAGCACATCACCCTGCCGTGTGGCTGCTCCGCTGCCTGGCCCCGGCCCCGCCCCTACCCAATCCTACCCCAAGGCCAGGGGGGAACCCAGCAGATTGTCCTGCAATGTGACTGATCCACTGCCTGACCCGGCCCCATCCTCTGCCCGCCTCAACCACCTACAGCCGGCCACTGCCGCTGCTGCGATCGATCAGGGGTCCCGCTATCGCTGCCCCGCCTGGCCCTGCCCTCTGCCCACCCTGGCCGCCTACAGCCAGCCACTGCCGCTGCTTCGATCGATTGGGGGGCCTGCCATCACTGCCCAGCCCAGCCCCACCCCCCTGCCTCGCACTGCTCGGCCCTGCCCCTGCTCCTGATTGGCTGGTAGCGTAGTGAAGGTACGGTCAAATTTGCACATTACTCTTTTATTAGATAGGACTAGAGAACCTTGCAGGAAGATTCCTGTAAGAATAGAGCTTCCTGCGGCCTGAGCAAAGCCTTCTCCCTTCTCTGTTGCCTTGCTCCCTTCTCCATTACCTCCTCTCTCCTGTCTCCGCTGCCTCTCTCGCTCCCTCTCTTCTCCCCCACCCTGCTTGCTTGCTCCTCTACAGCTTTTCTCCCTTCTGCAGTGCTTGGCTTCCTTCTACACTGTCTTCTGTGTGCGGATATGCAAATTAACCCCATCTTGGTTGGGTTAATTTGCATACTTGCTCTGATTGGCTTGTGGGTGTAGTGAAGGTACAGTCAATTTGCATATTACCATTTTATTAGATAGGATACTAATAAAAGGGTAATATGCAAATGGTTGGGACATTCTCACATGTAACAACTGATCAGCCTGAAGCTATGTGTGCAGCAGGCACAGGTGGGCGGGGACTTGCAATGTCGGGGACTTGCATCACGCCAACACAATCCATCACCAGGAAGCCTGGGGCCCAGTGGAGGCCTCTGCACCGTGAGGCCTGGGGGTCCCATGGCTCCGTGTGACAATGAAGGTGGGATCCCTGGCTTCAACCTACCTCTTTAGGGCAATCCATTGAGGAGCGCCAGAAGGGTGGGCAGGACCTATCTCTTTGGGGTGACGGATTGTGGGGTTCCTGCACTGTGTCAGGCTGGGGGACCCTACCCCCCTGAGTGCATGAGTTTTGTGCACTGGACCACTAGTATATAAATAAATTCCTAGGAGCTTGATCATCCAACTTCTTAGTGCCTAGTTTCCTTATCTGCAGCACAGCAATCCTATATGGTGGATCTGTCCATAGGTTTGTTGTGAGGGTGGAATGCACTAATGGAAGGAAAGCACGTCAAGGGAGCCCAGCACATGGTGAGCGAGGTACGGGTGTCAGTGTCACCCTCCTTCAGCCATTGTCTGGTGGACGGTGTGGGTGTTTCGACGTCGTCTGCTCTCAGAAACCATGCGGAGGTGGTGAACAGGGCTGTGCTTGTGCAGGCGTGTCGACGAGTGTTCCTCAGCGCGTGTGTAGGAGATCCTTGGAGAAGCGGGTTTGCTGGGCATGCACATTTGGGATTCATAGCAGGCCCTGCCCTGCTGCCCTCTGGCCTTTTCTTTCCCGGGCCCCAGGAGAGGAAGGTGGGTTTCAGCCGGGCTCACCCTGTCCCCTCTCTCTGCAGGGCTTCGTGCTGGCCGTCACCATCATCCGAGAGGCGGTGGAGGAAATCCGATGCTACCTGCGGGACAAGGAAGTCAACTCGCAGGTCTACAGTCGGCTCACTGCGAGAGGTCAGCCGGGGCCCCACTGGGACCGCCCCCTGCGCCGGCCTGGGCTGCAGGCCTCAGCTCAATCACAGGCCGCTGACAGTCAGGGAGCAGAGTTCAAGGCCTGGGGCTGGCGGGGTGTGGGCGCCGCGTGGCAGGATAGCCACTCCGTGGCTGGTACCAGGGAGGCCAACCTGTCCCCCGGGGCTCCGGGAGTGTGGGCTGCATCCCCAGCTGGCCAGGCTCTCCTAGAGCTGTCCTGTGGGCTGACTTGTGCGTCATCAACCTGGAATGAATTCTGTGCGTTTGGTGTCCTCTGCCCGATAGTGCCTTGTCCTGTGAGGTCTGGCGGCAGAGGGGAGCGGGGAACTTTGTCCTCTATCCCTTTCCAAAGGCACCGCTTTAAAAGATGCTCTTTGAACACTACAACACTAACGCTACCGCTGTGCGGCACTGGTTTCTGTTAACCTATTTTTTTGTATATTTTTACGTTGAGTGTTTGTGGACATACAAGATGAGCCACATCAGTTTTCTTAAAAGGCACCAGTGTTCCGTAAATATTGCGTCCGTGAAGACTTTCTTGTTGGCATCTTCTCAGTCCTCAGAACTGAAGGGGAAGAGCCCATAGTCTGACCCCGAGAGAATGGGAGCTAGCCTTTAGTCCTTAACCCCAGGCAAGACACAAATGGTGGAATTTAACCCCCCCCCCCCCCCCCCCGCAAGCCCCACAGAACTACCCGCCAACGTTGACTTCCGTTTCCCACTCCCAGCCCTAGATTTCCTGTGAGGTTGTGTTCGGAAAGGAGAGAAAGTTACTGTCTGCAGTCCCCTAAGATGACTGATCCCGTTCAGGGATTCATCATGTTGTAGGGGGGGTGGAGGGAGTCAGAGCTGTGCCTCGTCTGCAGGAAAGGGAGGGTTCTGACAGAGACAAGCCAGGTGCAGGGGGAGCTGGTCCCTGGGCCTGGCGTGACCTGCTGCTGGCCATCCATGTTCCCGGATTTTTGGTAGAATTTTCCCTTTTGGGAAAAATGTCACAGGAATATATTTTGGCCTCCTCTTCTCCTCCCCACCCCCACCCCCACCCCCAAATTGAAATTTTGACAAAATTCCTTGAGGGCATGGATGTGTTTCATTTTAGTGCATTGAAAAGATTTTCATAGTTGGTGGTCTGAAAAATTTGCAAGTCTCTGGGAGAAGGGGGACTTCAGAGCGGGTATAGAAATACGGGTTTTGTTATTGCTAAACCACTGTATTTAGGACATTTTGCAAACTAAAGAATCAAAACCCAGTATAATCTTTGCAAAGGCAGGTGGCTTGGGGGTTCCACGTGGGTAATCAGAAGACCCCTCTGGGAAAGCGTTTTGTGTGGTTTGTGTATATTAAACCCTCCCTTAATAACATATTCTGACGATGACATTTGCAATGCTTGGCAACCAACAAAAGCCTGGGGCGGGAGGGCCGCTGGGTCTGTTTAGAGGAGGGGCTTTGGGAGGCCTTCCATTCATCTGTCCAGCGCCCGCCCACCCTTCGGTTCTTTTCATATTGCAATTGCCCCCCCCCCCCCCCCCGCGTGGTTTTCCTGCCCTCCCCTGCAGACCCCCTCTCAGCTGCTGCCTGAACCCCTCTGTCCCGGCAAAGGCCCTAAAGAGAATTGGCAGATGGCTCCAGCAGTAAAAACATGTCTTCCTTTGTTGGCCTCCTTTTGGGAGCCAAGGTTCCCATTGTCATGCCAATTCGACAGGGGAGGCCGGAGCCGAGCTCTGAATATTAACCGAGGCCCTCGCCCGCAGTTTGTTTTGAAAGGCCCGAAAAGGGCGCCTGGAAAACTGTCAGCCAGGGACGTGATGGAGGTGAGTTTAGTTATTTGATCCGCTTTGGGGGGAAGGGCGGGAGAAAAGCCCAAACAGAAGGTTTCAGGGAGAGGAAGAGAAAGAAGGCTTTTTTGACCTTACCACACTATTTAATGACTCAATAATATTTTCTTGAGTGAGACATTTCACCAAGAATTCAATGAAGTTCGAAAGCGAGATGAAACACACAGGGACATGTATGTCCACGCAGGACTGTTTTCTTTTTTTGATCACTCGACATCTTAAAACGGACTTTTCAACACCACTTCTGGAGTTCAGAAATGCTGAGAAACCAGAATCAAGTCCTCGGCCTCTACATGGTAGGCCATGAGATTTCCCTGCACTCAACGCCATTTCTGGTTAAGAAAACAGTGCTTGGTCTAAGTTAAATTTTTTTGGGGGTAATAGTTTCTAACTAGCAAAACGCTGCAAACCTCCTGCAGAGAGCTCTTGCAAGCTGCCACCCGGTTCCTTAGTTGGCAGCGTGTTCCCACTTTGGTTTTGCTTGTCTCTGTCTCAGCCATTAGAGATTTAAGATGAGGATATCATGCCTTTTGCCCTTAAACACTTCAGTGTTTAATTCCTAAGAGGACGCTTACCTTGCATCACACAGTGCAATGAGCCAAAGTCAGGAAATTTAACATTGAGGCATTACTAATTAATCAGATCTAGAATCCTTACTCAGAATTGGCCATTTGTCACTGAAATGTCCTTTGATAGCGCTGAAGAAAAAATTGATTTTAGAGATGAAGGGAGAGAGAGAGAGAGAGAGAGGGAGAGAGAGAGAGAGAGATATCAATTTGTTGTTTATTCACTCATTGGCTGAATCTTGAATGTGCCCTGACTGGGGATCAAACCCGAAACCTTGGCATATGGTGGTGACACTGATCAGCTGAATACCCGGCCAGGGCTGCAGCTTTTTCTGTCTTGGTCCAGGAACCAATCTGGGTTGCTAGTTGCGTTTATCGGCCCTCTCTTTCTTCCTTCACCCCTCCAGCCTGGCATAGCATGAATTTTGTCCACTGGACCTCTAGTATTCCTATCCTATATAATAAAGAGGTAATATGCAAATTGACTATCACTCCAACTAACAAAGATGGCTGCCCCCATGTAGTCAAAGATGGCTGCCACAAGATGGCCAGCAGGGGAGGGTCATTGGGAGATTCCAGGCCAGCAGGGGAGGGCAGTTAGGAGTGGTCAGGCCTGTGGGGGAGGCATAAGGGCATAGTTATGCTAAAAAAATTCCTTATTTACCTGAATTTCAAACTTAACTGGTGTCATGTACATTTTTGGGGTAAATCTGGCAACCTGACTCAGGGCATGGGTTTGGGGTGTGGGGCACGGGCCAGGTGGGAGCTGCCCTGGGCCCAGCGGGATCTTGGGGATAATCCTTCCAGGTGGGCAGGGGAGGGCATTTGGGGGTGACAAGGCTGGCAAGGAAGGACAGTTAGGCGTGACCGGGCCAGCAGGGGAGAGCAATTGGGGGAAACCAAGCCTGCAGGGAAGGACAGTTAGGGGCAACCAGGCTGGCAGAGGAGGGCAGTTAGAGGTGACCAGGTTAGCAGGGGAGGGCAGTTAGGGGCAATTGGCCTGCACAGGAGCATTTAGGCATCGATCAGGCTGGCAGGGGAATGGTTAGGGGGTCATCAGGCTGGCAGGCAGAAGTGGTTAGGGGCAATCAGGCAGGCAGGCAAACAGGCAGGCAGACTGGTGGTTGGGAGCCAGCAGTCCTGGATTGTGAGATGGGGCCCAGATTGGAGAGGGTTCAGGCTGGAGTGAGGGATACCCCCCCAGGAACCAATTTCGTGCCTCGGGCCTCTGGTAAAAAATAAAAGGGTAATCAAAATATCTGAAGTATATGAAAAATGACAGAAAAAATATACAAATGGTGAATATACATATGAAAAGATCTCAGGCTGCTTTCAACATTTTAGATCCTCTTATTTCATTCAATGTGTATCTAAAACAACAGACCAGTTGGATTCATTTTTAATGTAATTTTCATGGTCTAATGAGTATTTGGAGTATTTTGTTAATATAATTAGCCATATAAAAGGGAGTGACGTTTTATTCATTCTTTTAAGAATATTTGAGACTCCATTTTGTCCAAAATCTACAATCGACTTCTGTTTTTTTATAAAAATTGGAGAGCTTTTATTAGTTACTACAGTGATTTGGATTATTTATTCACTTATGAATGCCATTACTTTTTTGGGGAAAAAAAATAGTGAGACTTGATGGAATTTTCTCTCTGCTGTATAAAGTATCTCTAAAGATTAACTATTGGGACTTTAATATATGTTTCTTAATTTTAATATACAATAATCTACAATAGATTTGTTTTACAAAGATAAACATAAGGGACTGGGCTTAGGTAATTCATGGTCCAGTGAGGCATCCAGGCGTGTAAGTAGATACTTTAAAAAAATTTATTGATTTTAGAGAGGGAGAGGGAGAGAGAAACATCAATGATGAGAGAGAATCATTGATGGCTGCCTTCTGCACGCCCCCCTACTGGGGATCGAGCCTGCAACCCAGGAATGTGCCTTTGACTGGAATCTAACCTGGGACCCTTCAGTCCACAGGCAAACCCTCTATCCATTGAGCCAAATCAGCTAGGACAGTAGATACTTTTAAGAAGCTAACTATAAAGAACTTACATGCATTGCCCATCAATACAGACAGTAGGGAGGTGAAGGCCTGGGGCTGGGTGGGTACCAGGTGGTGGGTGGGGGGCAAGGAAGCAGAAAAGAGAGAGACATTTGTAATACCCTCAACAATAAAAATAAAAAGTTAACTAATAATTATACTTTACTAGAGGCCTGGTGCATGAAATTTGTGCATAGGGGAGGAGGTGTCTTTCAGCTCAGCTTGTACCCTCTCCAATCTGGGACATCCCTCTCACAATCTGGGACTGCTGGCTCTCAACTGCTCATCTCCGCTTCTGCCTGCCAGCCTGGTCACCCACTAACCAATACCCTGCCAGCCTGATCAACACCTAACTGCCCCCCTGCTGGCCCAGTTGCCCCCAACTGTCCTCTCTTGTTGGCCTGGTTGTCCCCAATTGCCCTCCCCTGCTGACCCAGTCACCCCTAACTGCCCTCCCCTGCTGACATGATCACCCCTAACTGCCCTCCCCTGCAGGACTGGTCACTCCCAACTGCCTTTCCCTGTTGGCCCTGTCACCCCTAAATGCCCTCTCCTGCAGGCCTGATTGCCCCCAACTTCCCTCTTTTGCAGGCCTGGTCCCTTCCAACTGCTCTTCCCTGCTGGCCTGATTGCCCACAACTGCCCTTACCTGCTGGCCATCTTGTGGTGGCCATCTTGTGTCCACATGAGGGTGACCATCTTTAGCCACATGGGGTGGCCATCTTGTGTGTTGGAGTGATGGTCAATTTGCATATCACATCTTTATTATATAGGATGGCATGAGTGTGGGGTCCCTATGAGGAAGATCTCCTTTCTTGACCACTGCACTCCTGGTTCTGAGCTTGTACTGGATTCAGAACTTGGGGTCCTCCTCCTCCCTGCTGTGTGGACAGTCCCTTAACCTGTCAGTAATTGGAGGTGATAGTAGTACCTACTGCCTACGAGTTGTTTAAATGTTACTCCTACACGGGAAGAACGCAGGACTGTGCCTGCTGTTGGATGTGTCCTCAAGAAAGGCAGTGCTTGGTGGTATTGCAGCAAGGGTCCGTTAAGTGTTGGTGGATGAATCAGTGGAGCTATTAGTCAAGGTCGATGGGAGGTTATGGGAGCCCACCAGAGAGCAGTTGATGATGTCTTCCAGCAGAGAGAACCTTCATCCTGAGTCTCACAGGATGGAAGAGAGCAGGACTGGCTACATTAAAAAGTGAAAATGTGATGAGACCCTTGTTCAAAAATTAAGGTTTTCAAAATGATGACAGTAGATCACTAAACCAAGTCAGGGGCCTTATGCTCAGTACTGGGATCACATGCCCGTGACGTTGCCCTGATAAAAGTTCCCCAAAGGCCCCGGCATGATTGCTGGGAGGGCCGCACATGGAGCCCTAGGTCCTGGCTCTAGCTTGCTCTTCCCAATGTGGCTGCCGTCCCTGAGCCTCTCTCCCCTGGAGAGCAGGAGAAAAGGCCTCAGGCCAGTGAGGACTGGGACTCTGGGAAAGGGGAAAGGTGACTCTGTGATCCTGGAGTCTGTAGAAGACGTGCTACAGGGAGAAGGGGCCGAGGGGCTGTTGGAAAAACGCTGTCCGCTTTGGTGACTTACCGTAGCCAGCCAGGTGCTGAAGGGCAGGCCTGTTGTTTTTAAAGGGCCCGCCGAGGGAGCTTCTCGGGGAACTGGGGCGCAGAGAGGAAAAGCACCCTGTCTGGGTGCTGCAGCTAGCTAGCGTCTGGAACCCTGGCCTGTCTGAACGTCAGCCCTTAGTCTGTAAGTCCAGGAACCTACTGTGTGCCAGGAGCTAGCTTGGCACTTTGCTGTAGACTATCTCAACGATCACCTGTGTTCCTCTTTAAATCAAATGCTGCAGCTGGACTTCTAAGATTTAAGGCATTTTAAAACACACGTTTTTAAAAATTGATTTGAGAGATAGACATCGATTTGTTGTTTCATTTATTTGTGCATTTGTGGTTGATTTAAAAAAAATTTTTTTTATTGATTTCAGAGAGGAAGGGAGAGGGATAGAAAGAAACATCAGTGATGAGAGAGAATCATTGATTGGCTGCCTCCTGCACACCGCACACTGGGGACCGAGCTCACTACTTAGCATGTGCCCTTGACCAGAATAGAACCTGGGACCTGGTTCCAGTCTGCAGGCTGACACTCTATCCACCTAGCCAAACTAACTAGGGTTGATGGTTGAGTCCTGTATGTACCCTGACTGGGGATGGAACCCCAGACCTTGGCATGTTGAGATGACGCTTTAAACCCCTGAGCCACCCGGCGAGGGCCCATTTCTCAGTCCAAAGAAATGTCTCTATCCAGCTTTCTCAGTCTAAGGTGGGCAGACTGTTGAAAGCCATGCCAAGATAATGCTTTCAGATAAAGGAAAGCCCCCTCTTTCCTCCTACTTTTCTTGGGATCAGAGACTTAAGAGAGATTCCTAGACTTTTATGAGTTTTATGGCTCTAATTATGGAGCTGTCTCCCCAGAGTCACACCATTCAGCGACCCTGGAAACCCCAAAGGCCATGAGGAGAGGATCTTGAAGTTGGAACAGAGTGAGCAACACTTAGTTACTTGGAAGATTTGGGTTGGGTCAGAAAGAAAGAATGAGTAAATGAGTAATTTCTCATTATGCTTATCTTCCCCAAACCAAAAGTTTAATTCTGGAGAGGGGGCCCTCTGCCTTGATTATCACAGGAGGGGGTGGGGGGCAATGGGATTTGCATTTTCACAGGATGAATTCCAGGTCCTCATACCAGGTATGTTTCCCAGACTGACTTGTGAGCAGGGGCTAAAGGAAGGGAGCAGATAATTAGCCTTGAAAGAAACTGCAAACAGAGCACAATTAACACAACCGCTGACGTGTCTTTCCTGCTGGGGACATGTGGGCTCCCCGGGAACCATAAGTCATAAACCAAAGGTCTGCACAAAAGGCAGCGAGGCTCGCCCGTCTGAGCTTTTTAGTAGATGTGGTGTGAAAACCAGGCCTCTGCCGTCCCCGGCTCTGCCCCGAGAGCTCTGCAGCTACAGAGTCACCTCAAGGAGCCCTCTCAGTTTGAGAGTGACATCTTTTTCTCCAATTCACTTCAAAACCCACATCGAACCATTACTGAGGATTGCAATTAACGCAACGAACCGCTGAGGTCCAAGATCATACGTGTGTTTCTTTTGGGGAGTTCTATTTTGCTGCACTTCATCAGAAAGTCGGATAGTGTCGGGAAGATGCGTTTATTAATGGGGAGTAGTTTAGCTGCTAGTTAATGAACGAAACTCGGTATTCCTAAACAGAAATACCACTTAGGTTTTCAAAGTATAAACTCTGTTCAGACATGAGAGAACACTAAGATACGCTTTCTACGTTTTTTAGAGAAGAGGGCCACAGTGCTGGTCTTCTTTATAGATAGCATTGCCACAGAAGTTCTTTCCGAAGGACCGCAGATACAGTCGGGTAAGCAAGGACCTCCTCCTGGGCCCCCCGGGTTAGGATTCAGAGCGTCTGCTTTATGACACTCATTCAGAACAGATCCGGCCACTCACTCTCTGGCACTTGCAAGTTATTTCAGAGCCCTAAGGTTCTTTTTTTTTTCCTTCCAAAGTACTCAGTTTCACTTTATTACCAATATTGGTGAACTCATTTATTGTTTAATTAAAAAAAATCACATGCAAATTATACTGTTATCTTTCCCAGAAGGGTCCCCCCTCCCCCCGTGGGGGGGGTGTGGGTCTGTTTCATCATTATTGGACAAAGAAGCAATGAGAACCATTTATATATTTATTTTAAAAGCCTCTGTTGGGTATAAACTTGTCACACAGAAACTGCAGCCTTTCGTTTTTAAGTTCCCACTATTTTAAACAAAAGCCCCAGGAAGTGGCCATGGAATTTCCAATAATACCGTTTAACCCTTTGCCTGTCTTCAAATAACAGTCTTTTCTTAGGCTTTGGGGAGCGCTGACGGCTGGATGAGAATATGAAAATCTCACCTTTAAACCCTCCGTGTGCACTCTGCTGGGTCTGCGGAGACCTTTAGTGTCCACCCCAGGAAATGTACACAAGCCACAGAATTTACAACTCGTCACTGTCACAGGCAGATTAGAGTGTGAGCTGGGGAGTAAAACGTTAGCCAGGGTCCGCGCCCGGGGGTCGCTGTTGGAGCTCTACAAAGCAATGCGGACGCTGCATGCACAGTGAAAAATGGAGTATACTAGTAGCTGGCAGGGCCCGGGGTCAAAAAAACAGGCCCACACATACTAGTGCCCAGAATTTATTAAAAAAAATTTTTTTTTCCAGGCTGTTCTGCATTTTGACTGCATTGTCATTTGCTTGTTTCCACTCCAGGGAAACATCTGGTTTCTGCCCCCAGTGTAGACAAACTGCTCTTATTCCGAAGCCGTCATCCATGAAGAACAGGGTTTAGGCTCGATGGGTTTGCTTAGGAAAGGCTTGGGGTCCGTGTCTACAGAAATAAACAGCGGCGGTAATTGGAAGTTCACTCCCTGTTATAAACCCCGGCTCAGAGGCGGCTTGGGCGAAGTGGCGAAAGCTGAAAGGATCACATTTACTTTATAGAAAGCATTTAATGATGGCAGATGTGGCTGGTGGAGCATGTTCCACTTAACCTTTGTGAAAATCCCCAGCCAGCTCCCGTGCAGCCTCTGCCGGGGCGTTGGAAGCGCCAGCGCCCAGGGGCTGGAGGTGGGTTGGCGGGTGCACGGGGCGAGCTCTGAGGGGGAGGAGGGTCCTTTGGCTTCTGCTCTCAGAACCAGGCAGGTTTCCCTGGGCACTTGGCAAAGATGAGGTCACGGGGTGTTTTTATGTCTCTTCAGCACCAGCTACATAATCCTTTGGGCTCTGCAGATGAAACCGTGGGAGCCCCCGTTCAGAAGTGATTAAAAACTGGAAAAAAAAAAAGGTTATTAAGAGTTGTCATATGTCCACAATTAGTCGTCCACCCAAGTTTGGGGGTGCGGGCTGTGGGTGCGCAGGTTGCACGCCTGTTCCAGGGATATGTGGGCGGGGGTGGGAAGGAACAGGAGACTTGGGAGGAGGACTGCTCGCTGCTCCCGGGTTGGGGGAGAGCTGGGTCAAACCCCTGTGCTGTTTTCGTCTCCACGTTTCTGTCGGGAAGACAGAGCTTTGCCTGGTGCATCTGTATTTCCTGGTTTCCGTGGGAATGATGGTGGGAAAGTCAGGTCGGCAGTTACATAAAGATTGGGAATCGTGTTCCGGTCCTTCCCACCACTGGAGACTTTTCTGTCCTGAGTTAGTCCCAGCCTCTGGGTGCTCGGCTCTGTCCCAAACTTGGGGCCCTCCCACCTCGCTCAGCCTGTCCCTGCACTCCGAGCCCCGGGACGGGACATTTCACTTGGCCGCCTGGGAAACCACAGATGTTGGAACATCCGTACCAGTGCCTGCGTCCCTCCTCCTCTTCCCGCTGGGTTTTTTCCTTTCGGTTCTTTCGGTTTTGTGTGTTTTTTCTCATTCAGACACATGCCAAACACCAGCCCCTATACAGGCCTGAACTGCCCATTTTTTGATCGCCAGATGTGACAGCGAAGGGGAAGGAAGGTGCATTTATGATCAGGAACCGCATGTGAGCTCAGAAGAACGGGGGACTGAGGGTCTCCCTTTGTTGAGGCTGCAAAGTTGAGGTTCATCCCTTCCCCACCCCCAAATACCAGCATGCTACTGGGGGAACCTTGGTGAAGAAGCACAAGTGACCTCTTGATGGCGTGGTCTCCCCCGACCCGCCCCCACTTCGTGGCTCCTGTGCTCCACTATGGCTCGTGACCCTCCTCCTGAGAGGGAGCAGGCCGTTGGCTGCCCCGTCCCCCAGTAGGAGTGCCCGTCCCCCAGTAGGAGTGCCTGTCCCCCAGTAGGAGTGCCCGTCCCCCAGTAGGAGTGCCCGTCCCCCAGTAGGAGTGCCTGTCCCCCAGTAGGAGTGCCTGTCCCCCAGTAGGAGTGCCCGTCCCCCAGTAGGAGTGCCTGTCCCCCAGTAGGAGTGCCTGTCCCCCAGTAGGAGTGCCCGTCCCCCAGTAGGAGTGCCCGTCCCCCAGTAGGGGTGCCCGTCCCCCAGTAGGGGTGTCTGTCCCCCAGTAGGAGTGCCTGTCCCCCAGTAGGAGTGTCTGTCCCCCAGTAGGAGTGCCCGTCCCCCAGTAGGAGTGCCTGTCCCCCAGTAGGGGTGCCTGTCCCCCAGTAGGGGTGTCTGTCCCCCAGTAGGGGTGTCTGTCCCCCAGTAGGAGTGTCTGTCCCCCAGTAGGGGTGTCTGTCCCCCAGTAGGGGTGTCTGTCCCCCAGTAGGGGTGCCTGTGTGCGGTCAGCCCGCTGGGGCTGCACAGACTGCCCTGTAGCACGGCGGATTAAAGGGGTTTTGTTGAGGCAGAGCAGATGGACAGAGAGCAGCAGAGTTCAGATTAACCCGTCATAAATCAGGACGCCCTGTAAGAAGGGAAAAATCTGGCAGGGGGTCAATGGGGAAAAGAAGGGACATCTGTAATGCTTTCCACAATGAAGGCTAAAAATAAAAAGAAATCTGAGCCTGGTCACTTAGACGTTGAGCTAACTTAATTTATTATTTTTCTTATTAGAAAAGCACCTTGTGCCTGTTTTAAAAACCAATGTGAAGAATTAAAAAAGTGTGTGTGCCAGACAGAAAGATAAACCCCACATGCCCAGAAAGAATTGCTGCCACCCCTCAGTCGAATCCTTCTGATTTTGCCGACTCCTGCTAACACACACACACACACACACACACACACACACGCACGCACGCACGCACACGCACACACACACACACACACACACACACACACACACACTCACACGCATGCCTTTATTATTTAATAGGAATAAACATACTGTCACCTAGAGATTGACAGAGGTTGTATCCAGGCCTCGAAGACCAGAACACCAGCGTGAGAGTTTGGGTCAGGCCACCAGCACCAATTTGAGTAATAAAACCAAAGACAACGTGTAAATTCACGTTTGGGAAAGTTGGGGCAAGCTCCAAGGGAAAGTGCCGAATTGAATGCCACGCCGGAAGCTCCCCAGAGGAAGGGCTGCGCAACTGTGTGCGGTTGTCCTCTCGCCCCCTAGTGGTTCGAGGAGAACTGTTCAGGCAAGAAAAGAATGCTGCGCTGGACCCTCTCTAGGCCCAATTCTAATGATCCGTTTGGATCAGTGGCCGTTCTTTATTCCCTGTCGGTATTTGCCAGAGCCCAAGACAGGCCGAATGCTTGAGCCTGGTAGGTTGGCTAGCCATCACCATCTGCGACGTGCTTTCTGGAAGTCATTAGTGTCCGTGGACAGTTCTTTTAGTGTCAGTTCTACTTACTATAACAAAATCTAATTAAATATGGAAGTTATCGGAAACCCAACCCAGTGGAACCTACTGCAGTGGTTTCAATAGGAATAATTGGAATGCTTTAAAAAGTCTCCATGGTGCTGACTTACTAAAAAGACACTGGGGTTAAGTTATGTGAAATATTGTAAGAAATTGTAAAAGTCTAGAGTTGAGCACTCAAATTATTCCCGTTAGTGTCTTTAAGTTATTCTCAATGCTGAAGGAACAAAAGCTAGAAATCCTCATTGTGTTGAATGAATGCTGGAGTCAGTATTACTATTTCTTTCCTCTCTTGCGAATAACAAGATGCCAATAACAAAAATTTTATGGTGTTGCTCCCTCGCCACGATGTGGTGCTGGACACAGGCCCTGACAGGCCAGTTCCACCTTCGTCTCTCTGTTCCCTGCCTTCAATCCACGTTTTTGTACTTGCTCAGGGAGCACACATGTGCCCCACTCCTGTGCTCTCACACCTCTTCCTTCTACCACTGGCAACCAGGACCCTTCGTCTGGTTAATTCTGGCCTCACCTCTCCTGTGGAGCATTTGTCCACACCTCTCTGCCCCCCATCCCCTTCACTCATTATTTGACTCTCGCCTCCACCCAAAGGTGAGTTCCATGGATCCCCGCCTCAGACTGTGCCTGGCATACAGCAGGTGACCAGTGCATGTGCTGGTATGTTGATTGGACAGTCAGTGCCTTCTATGTGCTGAGCACTATTCTAGATCTTTCTTCAAAGGGGGACTTGGCTTCCTTCCTGGCCCCTCAGCTCACTGACTCACTCCCATCACTTCACACACTGTTTGCACCAGCAGCCTCTGTCTGGCTGTCTTTCTCACTAGCACATGGATTAGGGAACTACAGCTGGTGGGCAAAGTCAGCCCACTACCCTTTATTTTATTACTAGAGGCCTGATGCACGAAATTCATGCACTTGGCTGGGGGAGGGGGAGATGCCCTCAGCCCGGTCTGCGCCCTCTTGCAGTCCAGGAGCCCTTGGGGGATGTCCTCGGCAGTTGGACATCCTTAGTGCTGCTGCAGAGGCGGGAGAGACCGCCACCACCGCCTCTGTGCTCCCTCTGTGGGAGCACACTGACTGCCAGGGGACGGCTGCTGCGTTGAGCGTCTGCCCCTTGGTGGTCAGTGTGCGTCGTAGTGATCAGTCGTTCTGCTGTTGGGCCGAAACCAGCTCTCCGACATCCCTGGAGGGGTCTTCGATGGTGAGGGCGCAGGTCAGGCCGAGGGCCCCCACTGTGCACTATTGGGGCTGAGGAGGGGCCCGGGAGGTGGCCAGCCAGGGAGGGATTGCAGGCAGGCTACATGGCACGTCTGGCCCATCTTGCTCAGTCCCAACTGGCCAGACCTCAGCAGCAAGCTGTCCTACAGGTCGGAGCGTCTGCTCCCTGGTGGTCAGTGCACGTCATAGTGAGTGGGACACGTGTGCTCCTTTAGCAAGTACAAAAACGTGGAATGAAGGTTGATTGGTTGAATGGAAGACTGGCCATTGGACACTTAGCACATTAGACTTTTATTATATAGGGTGTTTTTCTGTATGGCCTGGGAGCTGAGAATGGTCTTTGCATTTTAAAATATGCAATGCAGAACAAAGACTGTAGCCTTGGGCAGGGAGAGGTGTTGGGAGAATTGCAAACATTGTCTCTTGGCTGGGCGCTGCTTACTGTCTGGCCCTGTAGGGCACGCGCTTGCTGACTCCTGCCTGAGGCCCGGGTTCAGGATACGGGGACACACTTCAGTCTCTGAATCCCCAGGTGCAGCACTCAGTAGGTGTTTTTAGAGTTGAACTGAACTCACTGTTTCTTATTCCTTCCTCCGGAGTCGGATGTGGATGAGAATACCTGTGAGACTAAGGGCATCTCTGAGCCTTTGTCCTCATTTGAAGACGAGATAATCATGCCTTCTCCTGGTGGCCGCCCTGAGGAGTAAACAAAGCCATCCACGTTCCAATGTCTATTCAGTGTTTAGCACAGAATTAGCACTTAAATAAAATTTATTTTATTTTATTTTCCAGTTTAATCCTCATCGAAGGATGTTTTTTTAAATTGATTTTTAAAGAGTAAAAAAGGGAGGGAGCGAGGGAGGGAGAGAGAGAGACATCCATTCGAGAGAGACATCCATTCGAGAGAGAAGTATTGATTGGTTGCCTCCCATACACACCTGGACTGGGGATCGAACCCGGAACCTTCTGGTGTACAGGATGATGCTCCAACCCACTGAGCCACCCGGTCAGGGCAGCACAGAACCGGCCTTTAATGTTAAATGTACCATTTTTGTTCAGATAAACATCTAGCAAAAGTAATCTGATCATAACCATGTAAACCAAACTATATAGCAGTTGCAAATTAAAAAAAAGTAATTAGTCTTTTGGGGTTAGCTTCTTTCTTTTTGAAAATTAAGAGCTGCCCTTCTGCCCTTTTCTCTCTCTTCCCATATCTGTATGGGTTTTCCTTTTGAGGCCGAGTGAGTTTCTTAAGGTTCGGACTTAGGAAGGTTTCTAAGGCACCATTAAGACAGAAGATCTCCCTTGAGGGGTGTGGGCACTTCCCAGGGCTGGGGTGGGGGGTGCTCCTTTCTCAGAGGGGCAGGAGGTGATGCTGGGGAGGGGGCGGGGGGCCAGCCTTCTGTTTGCACTGTCTTTGAAGGCCGCTGGGCCCTCTATAAAGACATGGAATTGGGATGAGTTCAGACACGTGAGTCTTGGGCCTGTTTCTTTGCAGGGACCGTGAAGGTGAAGAGTGCCAACATCCAAGTGGGAGACCTTATCATCGTTGAAAAGGTGAGGGGTCTCTGCTGTGTGTGGAAAAGGAAGTCCTACTCTCACACCACGAGCTAACGTGCAGCCTGTGGCTCGGATCGGATGCATGCGGTCTGCAGTCCACGCAACAGCTCTGCTGGAGAACAGTCTCTGTCTTTCCTGTGAGGGACACAGAATTTAGATGTGTTGGTTAGCTAGAAATTCTACACAAGTTTTGATTTCCTGTTTGATGTGTTTGCTGTTCTTTTGGTTTCATTTATTTACATGAAGTCTTTGTTAGAGGTCTGTTAACTACATAAACATGTTTGTCACTTGCCTTTTGAGCAATTTTAGCTTGCATTTAAAATAAATATATGTCTGTATTTTATTGATTTTTAGAGAGGAAGAAGTAGGGAAAGAGAGAGAGAATCATTGATCCACTGCTGCCTGCAAGCCCCTCCTGGGGACTGAGCCCACAGACCGGACATGTGGCCTAAGCAGGACCGAACCAGTTTGCGGGACACGGCCCGACCGACTGCGCTGCACGGGCCAGGGCTTGGCTTGCATTTTTTGACTTAAACATCATGCTTTTCAACCATGTTATGGGGAGTACAGGTTACTATGAGAACAGTAAAACGGCAAAAAATACATTTTTAATATCACTGCTGATTTGCGGATACTCACATCTGTCTCTTTTTAAAAAATATATTTTATTGACTTTTACAGAGAGGAAGGGAGAGGGATAGAGAGTTAGAAACATCGATGAGAGAGAAACATCGATCAGCTGCCTCCCGCACACCTCCCACTGGGGATGTGCCCGCAGCCAAAGCACATGCCCTTGACCGGAATCGAACCCGGATCCTTCAGTCTGCAGGCCGACGCTCTATCCACTGAGCTGAACCAGCTAGGGCCTCACAGCTGTTTTTACTGTGTTGTTTGAAGGTACTGGATTTTGAGGGTGGTCCTGGAAAGTCTCGGGTAATATTTGATTAGGAAAGGAGTGTGTCTGGACTGGGTTCTGCAGGAAGCCAACTGTGCTCGTCTGGAAGGATCAAACTCTGGCACTCAGAGTTGGTGTGCGGGAAAGCGAAGCCCTCCGGGGCAGCAGCCCGGAGGAACCGCGCCCCTGTGCTCGCACAGTCCCCTCTTCCTGATGAAAGGAGGCTGCCGTCGGCTCGCTCTCCTTCTGAGAACGGCTTTTCTTCCTTCCTGTGACTTGACTTCCTTATTAAAACCCCCCGAAGCCCAACCTCCAGCCGGGAAACAGGGAGAAGCACAGAGAGCGGGAGCGGGGAGCGTGAGTCTTTCCTTTCAGCGGACAGCCCAGGCCGAAGCCAGCGAGGGTCGGGCGTGAGGCCGGGCCCTGGCTGGAATTTGGGGGGTGATGGTTGCATTCGCCAGGGAACGAGCAGCTCTTTCTGAGACAGGCTGTCAGCCGGGGATCAGAGACGTAACAGCCGCGTGCGAGAGGGTTCCAATTCTGAACAAAATAAACCCGCCGGTCTGTCTTGGACAAAGGCAGACACTGAAAAACGCGGGGGTTTCGATGGCTCCCGCCCCACTGAAAGGCTGGAGTGGAAACCCACCCAGGATGGTCCCCAGTAACAGCCCTTCTTCTGGTCACAGAACCAGCGGGTGCCTGCTGACATGATCTTCCTGAGGACATCAGAAAAGAATGGTAAGCATCTGGGATCAATTTTGAAAATAACCATTAACCTTTCAGTGGCAATTTGGCAAAATAATCATTCGAAAATGTAACAGAAGTAGATGATCATTTTGGAGCCACAGAGGCGAATCCAAACGGCCCTTTTAATAGAGCAGTCCTAAAAAAATGTTTTCGGTGCTCGCAGGTCAATAGATTGTGATCATTACAAAGATTCAATTAGGTGGCCCCCTGCTGAGCCCGGCTGGTGGAGTCCCGCACACGCGCACACATGCACACACACACACGTGTGCGCGCGGGCACACGGATACAGGCATGCTCACACGTGCTGCTTTCCCTCCCCGGGCTTCGTGAGGCTCAGCTTCAGGAGTTGGTTGGAGAAGGAAGAGTGTCTGACAAACAGAAATTCTCTCTCTCCTGGGAAAATGCCGGGAGGTGTGTGATGAGGGGGTGGGCAGTAGGGCCCGGGGAGAGAGGTAGGTGTCCCTTTGTGCCCTGAGACATGAGTGGCAGGGCCACCCTTGCCCATCAGTCTGTTGTTCCAGCCCAGTGGTCGGCAAACCGCGGCTCATGAGCCACATGCGGCTCTTTGGCTCCTTGAGTGTGGCTCTTCCACAAAATAGGATGGCCTGGGTGAGTCTATTTTGAAGAAGTTTAAGTTTAAATAATTTGGCTCTCAAAAGAAATTTCAGTCGTTGCACTCTTGATATTTGGCTCTGTTGACTAATGAGTTTGCCGACCACTGGCTCGAGTACCGCTCCCACCTTTACAAGCCCCTCGCACTGCGGTCCCCCCTCGTGGCTGCCGCCCCCCGCCTGCCCCGTCGTCCGTTGGCTCATGCCTCCTTTCTCTGTATTTTTGATATTTAAGCTGCTCTGAGGAAACAAGGCTGTTTTTCTCTCGCCTATCAGGCACAATCAGAGATCTTTGAGCCCCCGAAAGATTCGCATTTATATTCCTTTGAGGTTACTGCAGCCTATTTTATTACAAATTGAATAAAAGCACGGATGAAATCTTACACTAATAATATATGAAGTAATGCGGGGGGTGGGGTGGGTGGAAGGCATAGATGAAAGCAGCCTTCTTTTAAAAAACTGCTGTTTTGTCCTCACATGGGTTCTGTGTCCTGGTCCATGAAAACGGAATGCTGGGGATTAGGTTCCCTGAAGGGCTCTCCCTTTCTAAAACCCCCAAGCCTCCCCAGAGATAAACTTCCCAGAAGCCTTCACTGCAGCGCCAGTGAGGTCCCTGCGTTCTCTGGTGAGACACGGCGACCTGGGGCTGGGCTTGCATCAGGCCCACACGTGTGCCCGCACAGAGTGCGAGTCGGTGGTAAGAGCCGACCTGCCCAGCGCGCTCTGCTCTGTCCGGAGCGGTTTGGCTTTCCCACCTGAGGCTGGTGCTGTGACTCCATTCTCACACCCGAGGAAACTGAAGCTCAGACAGGATTGTGGCTAGCGAGTGTTGGAGCCCGGACTGGAACCTGTGAGGTCTGGTTCCTGAGAAGGTGCTTGTTATCCCGGCCCAGAACAGACTCGAATGCTGGTGATGTCAGGCCGCCTCCATGCCGGGGCTTCTGGCACCGCCGAGTGCCGACAGCAAGCTCCGTTTTATGGAGAGGACACACTGAGAGTTAACAGGGTGGACAGGCTACCCACGCTCCCACTGCAAGTGAGTGGGGGAGGGAGGATTTGAACCCAGATCCTTCTGACCCTGGAGCTTGAGGAGGAAGTGGGAAGTCGGGTGTTTTTCCCCTTTGGGTGGCTGGCCATTTGCTGGCTGCCTTTCCGGGGACCAGGCAGGGCTGCCCAGAGCTGCCACGCAGAGGCCTTTTGAGCTGCTGCTGAGCAGAGGCTCTGGCTTCCTTCCGCAGGGTCTTGCTTCCTGCGGACAGATCAGCTGGACGGGGAGACGGACTGGAAGCTGCGGCTCCCGGTGGCCTGCACACAAAGGCTCCCCACGGCCGCAGTGAGTACCTCTTCCTGTAGAGGCACAAATGGCCACTGTCCCGGCAGGCTGGCAAACTCCGGCCCCCCCCTGGCCCAGGCATGGGGGTCAGAGGTGAAGTGGGCTGTGGGGTGTTTTGGGGTCCTAGGAGCCCTGAGTGCCGGTTGGTTCCACGCACTGTGGCCATACGAAACACAGACCCTGCATGCGGGCGGAAGCTCAGGATCTTAAGAAACCTTGACCGGGACCTAGTGTAAAAGTAAAGATAGGCCAGAGCATGTCCTTCCTCTGCTGAGAACTCCAGAGGCTTCTCAGCTCTGAGAACCCATCCCACAGGACTTACTGGCACCCTTAAATCCCGTGTCATCTGTACATTCTCTCTGTGGACGCCCTGCCCTCGCTTCGGGCCCCCCCTCTCCCCACGCTGCAGCACACTGGCCTCCCTGTCAGGCATGCCTCTGCCTCCCAGCACCTGTCCTTGCCGTGTCTTCCACTGGGGGCAGTCAGGCCTATTGTCTGCTGGCTGGGCACCTGCCTCATATCCTCACGTCTTGTACACCCATGTCCTGAAGAAGCATTTTCTGGCCACCTTCTCCCGGCATCCCCACTCCACTCACATGAAGGCAGTATCTTTGGGGGGGGGGGTCTGCCTGGTATATATATGCATTGCTGCATTCCTAGTGCATGGGACAGCATTTAGAACAGCCTGTGGAACTGCATATAGTGTGCGGAGGAGCTGTGGAAAAGTGCATGAAATGGCATAAAACAGTGCGTGGAACAGTGTATGCCGTGTGTGGAGCAGCACACGGACTCTCTCTGAGAAGGCGTGGTCTAAGTAGTGGGAACCGGCAGGTGCTCACGGCTCCCCAGACCCTAGAGTTCCCTCTATCACCATGATTTGTGGAGTGAGGGAAGGAGAAGGGAGGGAAAGCGTAAGTTTAAACACAAGTCACAGGGGTTGAAGTGGCCTGTGGACTAGTTACAGAATCACAGAATGTAATTCAAATGCCTGGAGACCCACATATGCCCCATGTGTGGTCTGAAAGGGTTAAGCTGAAAGGGTTAAGCAGAACATGCCGGCTTTTCCTGGGCTGGCGGTCACAGTGGTGATGCCATGCCTTTCCTGGTCCTGTGGGGAAGGAGGAAGTTCTGTGTCTTTGTGGAGTTAGCGTAACAACGAGCGTGTGCGTGGCACGTATGATGGTTCACGAGTGAAATGGTGCTGTTGTCATTACTGCTCTTCCTGGAGTAGCAAGTCTCTAACTGGTCAGGGGCCCTGGGGATCTGTAGGAGGCACCGCTGCGTCCCTGAGAGGGGCTGGTCTAATGGGGGCTCTGACTTCATCTGGATGGCGTGTTCCACTTTCTGGTGAAGTTTCTGCCAAGAAAGGCTTCTGACCCTCAGAATGATTGAAGGCTCTCCTTAAGAGGCAGTCGAGAGCCGGGAGTCGTGAAGGCACCTGAACGAGAGGAAGGTTTTCCCTCTTCCCCACCTGCCCGTCCTGTAAGGGCCTGTTGGCTTTGGGAAAAGAGCAGCTGCCTCCTGAACTCTAAGCCGACTTTGTTCTCACTCCCTCATGTCGCCTCTGCCGCTCAGGATCTTCTTCAGATTCGGTCGTATATCTACGCGGAAGAGCCGAGCATCGACATCCACAATTTTGTGGGAACATTTACCAGGGTACGTAGCTCAGCTTGCTGTGGACTCTGGTCTCAGAGTGTGCATTCATGATGGAAGCCTGCAGACATGGTCCAGGGGCTTTGTCAGGAAGTATCTGTGTGTGTGTGTGTGTCGGGCGGGGGGGGGGGGAATGGGATTGAGGGGGAGGAGGGGTGTGGGCTGGGCTGGGGGGGCACCGCCTGACCTGTGACACATTGGCTCTCAGTTGGGGCCACACAACTGCAGGTTCTTCAGCCTCTGAACAGCTGGGGTCACCTGACAACCTAGCCACGCGCTGTTCTAATTCACGTTAACGCTGATGTCTCAACGTTACTCCGACTCCCTCAGATGAGCCTACGTCCTCTATTGTTTAGACAAGTCCTGCTGCCATTGGTGTACTTTTTTAAAATCCTCACCCAAAGATACGTTTGTTTGTTTGTTTAGCTTTAGAGAGGAAGGTAGAGACAGATCTCAGTGTGAGAGAGAAACATTGATTGGTTGCCTCCCATACTAGGAATTCACCCCGCACCACCTTGTGGTTTATGGGGTGATGCTCCAGCTGACTGAGCCACTTGGCCAGGACCATTGTTGTTTATATTTGGTTACTCTTATCCCAAGGATATTTTCTGTTGATTTTTAGAGAGAGTGGAAGAGAGGCGGAGAGACAGAGAGATGGAAACGTCAATGTGAGAGAGACACATCGATTGGTTGTATACGTTCCCCCCCACCCCACACCACTGTAGGCACTCCCCACAACTGTAGGCACCCCCATCACTGTAGGCACCCTGACTGGGGCTGGGGATCAAGCCTGCAACCGAGGTATGTGCCTTTGACTGGATTTGAACCCGGATTTTCAGTCTGAGGGCCGACACTCTATCCATTGAGCCAAACCGGCTAGGGCAGTTATACTTTTTTAAAAAAAAGTTTTTGTTGATGTCAGAAAAGGAAGGTAGAAGGGGAGAGAGAGAAATAATAATGCAAGAGAATCCCTGATTGGCTGCCTCCTGCATGCCCCCCACTGGGGATCGAGCGAAACCTGGGCATGTGCCCTGCCCGGGAATCATAGGTTGATGACACACTGGCTGGGCTGGGCAGCTATGCTTTTTAAGCCACTTCTCAACTTTTTGGAATAGAAATTAAGTTTGGATTCAAGTTGCTTTAGGAATCTGGGACAGGAGAGTTATAGAACCCAAATTAACTGTTCGTGAGCCTCGAGACTGCCCTGTTTGACTGTTAGCTCTCACCAGGCTTGTCCTCACATCAGGAGCCAGCCTTTCCAGGTGTTCCCACGGGGTGGACGCCCCACGGACAGTAGTCGATGGGCGTGGCCCCTCTCTCACGGCTGAGCTGTGGGCTTCTCACCAGGGGTCGCCCTTCTCTACTTGTGGGCTTTTCCAAAACCTTGCTCCATCGCCCTGGCTGGTTTCGCTCAGTAGTCAGAGCAGTGGCCTGCCCTCGGAAGGGTTGTGGGTTTGAGTCGTGGTCAAGGGCATGTACCTGGGTTGCAGATTTGATCCCCACCTCCTGTCGGGGCACGTGCTGGAGACAACCCATCAGTGTGTCTCTCTCATACAGATATTTTTCTCTCCCTCTCCCTCCCTCTCTTTCACTCTCTAAAAACCAATGCAAAGAAATATCCTCGGGTGAGGATTAACAGAAACCCCACAAAAACCAACCACCGAATGCCTTGCTGATAAGTGTGTATGTGTGTCTGGCCTCTTGCAGGAGGACAGCGACCCTTCGGTCAGCGAGAGCCTGAGCATCGAGAACGCACTCTGGGCGGGCACCGTCATCGCCTCCGGTGAGCGAGGCGCCCTGCCCTGGCCGAGGAATGTGGGAGCAATTTGAAGAGGGAAGAAAATCCTCTCGAGTAATTAGAATAATCATCTGTCAGTTGGGAAAATTAGTCCTCGGTCAAATGGTGTTTTCCACTTGTTCCAGCACCTCCAGGGGATTCTGCTGGCCTTTAATTGCCCCTCAGACACTTAGAGACGCCGAGCAGAGAAGCCGCTCTGGCCCGTGCACTCTCTGTAGCGCCCACTCCGGGAATAGCCCTTAATTGCCGCTGCAGATTGATGTCCTAATCTGTCCCAGAGGTTGGCTCAGCGTGCCCGTTCCGGCGGCGACAGGTCGTATCTGGGAGGCTGCTGGTTCTGGGGGTACAGGGCTCCGTGCACAGGAGAGGGCGGAGCCTCGACATTGAAACGCTGAGGTGACGTGGAAATCCGTGCCTTTCAGTGTTGAGCATGGCGTGAAACTGAACAGAAAGGTCCCGGGGGTTGAGCTGACCAGCAGCACTGTTGATATCTGTGGGGTCCGGCCCATGTGTCATGCCAAGTGACGAGCCCTTCACACAGTCCATTCAACCCTCCTAAAGGTGCCATGACAGTCAGTGCTAGTGTTGTCCCCATTCTGCAGATGAGGAAGCTGAGGCTCTGGGGGTTAAGTGACTTGCCCAAGGTAACACAGGGAAAAGGTGACTTGGGACCTGAACCCAGGAACTTTGCTCCAGAAGCAGAACTCATTGCACGGGCTGCTGTTAGTATGTAGTATATAATAACTTATACTAATAACATGTAATTCTGCTGCTGGCAAGTTTCTGACTTTATTATCGGAGGAATCCATTTCTTTCCCCTCTTCAGGAGTGAAATCTCCCTCCTTTCAACCTGTTTTCCTCTGCTTGTTGGTTCTTTGTGGCTCACAGGAGAGCAGACAGTCTAGATATTCTATGATAAGCATGTGAAATTCAAAGGCTAATGAGCCAAATACACTGAGTAGCCAGATTGTTATGACCTCTGAACGCATAATAATCTGGCCACTCAGTGTATATCCTATAGAATAAAAGGCTAATGTGCAAATTGTCCCCTCAACCAGGAGTTTGATCAGCCAGGTTGGCCCACCGCCCATGTCCCCTCCTCCCGGCCATGCAGGCCGGACCCCACCATGCACAAATTATGCACCCCACACCCCTGGCGACCCAAGCAGAGGCCCTGGTATTTGGGATTTATTTGTCTTCTGTGACTGAAACTTTGTAGCCTTGAGTGAAGGCCTAGGCTTGCCAGGGTGTGTGGAAAGCTTGGCTTTCTCCATCACTGGGGAAACCCAAGCCTCCCGCTCGTTCTGTGGCTGGAGCCAGCTTGGCTGTGTTAATTTGCATACTCTCTCCTGATTGGCTGGCAGGCGTGGCTTGTGGGTGTAGCAGAGGTAGTCAATTTGCATGTTAAGCAGGGTGGAGACACAAGCTCCCTGCTGCTCTGAAGTCCAGTTCTGGGCAAGACTCTGAGGTCCCAGACTCATATGGGGAAAAACTGGACTGTCTGGCAGTGGGTAAAAGTCGAGGGTGGCTTTCTCTTAGAGGTGCTTTCAGCAAATACTGCAGATCACTGAGGCCCAGGGGCCTCTTAGGGCAGGGCTGATGGGAAGCCATTGCTGTTTGCTCTGCCCTGAGATCCCACCCTACGAAGCCATTGTTGTTTGCTCCGCCCTGAGACTCCGCCCCATCCAAGCTGAGTTCAGAGGCTTTTGCATATGAATAGCCTGGTCCTTTAAATTCTAATCTTACCTAACAAACCACAGCTGAGTTAGTGAGACCCAGAACATCCAAAAGAAGGCCCAAGGCCCAGCAGCAGCTTGCATTGCTTCACAGCTGGGCCTCATCTGGGCACCTCCAAAACCCAAACAAAGAAGAGAAATCTGCAGATCTCTCTGTAGCTCCTGCTGGGTGGCCTCAGGCAGAGGCTAACTTAGCACCTTCTTGGAGATCCAAGAGCCAGTGTACCCAGGGGTCAGAGTGGGACCATCCAGATTACACCTCCTCAGATCCATAAAGGACACAGTCTTGTTTCATAAGGGTGTCTCCAGCACAGTTCTCCCATCATGGTCACAGCTGATCCTCACAACCAATTGGCCTGGAGGTCAGTTCCTTCCAGTGATACCAACAGCAATCAAGGCTTAACTACAACAAGACTGTGCACTCAGTCCACATAGGGGTGCATCAAGAGTGTCCACTTCAGGTAACTGGGGAGGCTGACCCACTGGGCCCTATAGGATACCTAGCACACAAACCACTCTATCAACTCAGGGAAGCAGCCAAAATATGGAGACAAAGAAATAGGTCACAAATTAAAGAAATGGAGGAAAGCGAATGACTGGATATAGAGTTCAAAATCACGGTTACAAGGTTTTTCAAGAATTTTCTACAAAAAGCCAATAAATTTAGTGAGACCCTCGAGGATATAAAAAAGACCAACTAGAAATTAAGCATACACTGAAAGAAATAAAAAATAATATATAGAGATCCAACAGCAGACTAGAGGATCGCAAGAATCAATTCAAAGATTTGAAATACAAAGAAACAAAAACCACTCAACCAGAAAAGCAGAAAGAAAAAAGAATCCAAAAATATGAAGATAGTGTAAGGAGCCTCTGGGACAACTTCAAGCATACAAACATCTGAATTATGGGGGTGCCAGAAGAAGAGAGAGAGCAAGATACTGAAAACCTATTTGAAGAAATAATGACAGAAAACTTTTCCTACCTGGTGAAAGAAATAGACTTACAAGTCCAGGAAGCACACAGAACCCCAAACAAAAGGAATCCAAAGAGGACCACACCAAGACACATCATAATTAAAATGCCAAGAGCAAAAGACAGAGAATATTAAAAGCAGCAAGGGAAGGTAGTTACCTACAAGGGAGCACCCATATGATTGTCAGCTGATTTCTCAACAAATACTATTAAGGCCAGATGGGAGTGGCAAGAAATATTCAAAGTAGTGAATAGCAAGAACCTACAACCAAGATTACTCTACCCAGCAAAGCTATCATTCAGAATTGAAGGTCAGATTAAGAACTTCACAGAAAAGAAAAAGCTAAAGGAGTTCATCACTGCCAAACCAGTATTATATGAAATGCTGAAAGGTATTCTTTAAGAAGAGAAAGAAGAAGAAAAAGGTAAAGATAAAAATTATGAACAACAAATACATATCTATCAACAAATGAATCTAAAAATCAAGTGAATTAAAAATCTGATGAACAGAATAAACTGGTGAATATAATAGAATCAGGGGCATAGAAAGGGAGTGCACTGACAATTCTCAAGGGAAAAGGTGTTGGGGGTGCAGGAAGAGATTGAACAAAAATCCCTGTACACCTATGGATGAGGACAGTGGGGGGAGGTAAGGGCAGAGGGTAGGGTGGGAACCAGGTGGAGGGGAGTTATTGGGGGAAAAAAGAGGAACAATTGTAATAAACTGAACAATAGAGATTTATTAAAAGGAAAAAAAAAGAGGGAAGGGTAGGGGGAGGCTTGGCAGAGGAGGTGGCCTGGATTTGACAGAGTCCGGGTGTTCTAGTCCAGTTCTTCCAAGACTCTTGATGGTGAGGGACCAGTTTGTTGGTCTCCCCCAGCTGCTCCGCTTCCCCTCCAAATCTGTAGCAGATGGATCAGGGTCCTGCTGTGTGTGATCAGCAGGCAGGTGATGCCAAGTGCACCTTGCCACACGAGTGTGATTATGTGTCCGGTTCAGCGGGGCTTGTCCTATGACCGCACACTCTGCATCACAGAGTGCCTAATTGACATAAACATTTCTGAACGCCGGCTCTCGTGGGCTCTCGTGGGCTCAGAATTTATCTTGTTGCTGACAGGGAACAAAGGGGTTGCAGAGAGGTCTGACTGAGACCACACTGCTGTGCAGGTAGGAAGAACTTTATGAAATGCAGACTACGCCAGCCTGGCTCCTTGGAGAAAGTGGCTGGGGGCCAGCTGGCAGGATGGAGAGGATTCGTGGTCAGCAGGCTGCAGAGGGTGAGGGACAGCAGAGGGGACAGCATGGGAGGCGGGGTCAGAGGCCTGGGCTGGAGAGGCTGGGGTCGCATGAGGAACGTGGACTCAGCATCACCAGATCTTCCAGTTTTCCAGGAGAAGCCAGAAATCTCCATTGTTTAAATGAAAGCTCTGGTCGTTAATAGCTGCCTGTGACTTCAATACCTTAAAGCGCCTGCAGACCAAACCAGCGCTCCGCTCAGGCCGGCGTGGGCGTTCTGTCTGGGTGGTGAGGCCACTTTGGATCTGGTGGTGACCGTTTGGGTCCTGAGCACAGGGAGATATTGGGGGGAAGGCCATTTCAGCAGCATCAGGCACTGAAGTTGGCTGGTGCCAGTGGGGAACCCTCCCTTGGGGAGCCCTTGATATTAACACGGGTTACAAGGAGAGGTGGAGGAAAGAGGAGAGTTCTGGGCATTTCCTGTGAAACTTCATACACCTGGACTTTGGACCTAGAGGCCAGCGTGGAGCGAGTGAGCTCAGCCCTGGCTCTGCTCCCACTGCCCGCCATCTGCTGTGGCTGCTCCTGCGTGCCTGGGAGCCTGCCACCTGCTGAGAGTGGCCAGCGAGCTCCGGAGCCTGCCATCTGCTGGCAGCCTCCCTGCCTGGGAGCCGCCTCCTGCAGAACTCTGCACTAAACTGGAGGGACTTCCATGCCTCCTCCTGGGGCTCTTTGTCCAGGAGCCACGGGCCCGCACTTCATCTGGGCCAGCTCTTTCCTGAGGCTGTGCTTGAGTCTCTTGAGTTTTTATACATTCCTCTGCCAGTATTCTTCAAAGGACAGAAGGTTAGGTGTTTGTTTTTTTTCCCAGCAAACACCTGATTGTTTGTGTTCCTGGGGTCTTCCCTGAAAGTTTGGCAGGGATGGCCCCTTCTCATGTTTCCAGTTTTAGTTCACATGTGCTCAACCCACCAATAGCTTCTCTGACATCCAGTGCCAAGTGCAGCCTTCCCTCCTCCACCTCCTCCCTAGTCTCTTCCTCCCTGGTCTCCTCCTCCCTTTCCTTCTCTTTCTCCTCTTTCCTGGCCTCCTCCTTAGCTTCTCTCTCTCTGGTCTCCTCCTCCCTGGTCTCCTCCTCCCTGGCTTCTCCTCCCTAGGCTCCACCTTCTCCCTGCCTTCTCTTCCTCCTTTTTCCTGGCCTCCTCCTCCTCAGCTTCTTCCTCCCTGGTCTCCTCCTCCCTGTCCTTCTCTTCCTCCTCTTTCTTGGCCTCCTCCTCCTCAGCTTCTTCCTCTCTGGCCTCCTCCTCCCTGCCTTCTCTTCCTCCTCTTTCCTGGCCTCCTCCTCAGCTTCTTCCTCCCTGGCCTCCTCCTCCCTGCCTTCTCTTCCTCCTCTTTCCTGGCCTCCTCTCCGGGTCTCCTCTTCCTTGGGCCTCCTCCGTGGCCTTCTCCTCCCTCAGCCTCCTTCTTTGGGGCCTCTTTTTCTGTCTCTTCCTCAGCTGCTTTCATTATAGCACCTAGCACTCTCATTGCTACCATGTCTCTTCATACCCTCCATGATTGTCTGTCTTCCCCACTGTGTTGAACATTTTCTTGGCACACACTGAAAAGGGAAACAGAGGTAAATTTTTGATATTGTCAATTTCTCCCCCCCAAAATAGGTTGTCCCAATTCATGTTCCAGCCAACAGCATGTACAACAGAGTCCATTCCCCACCTCTTGGCTAACACTGGGCATCGGTCGGAATTTTTGTTGCTATGAAAGGGATAAAAATCATTTGTCTTGCATTTCTTTGATTATTCACTAGGTTGAGTACCTTTTCTCCTGTTAACTGGCCATTTGTATTTCTTTTCTAAGTCGTTTACTTTTAGAACGATTGATGCCTTTCATTATTGTGCCAGGAGGTGGAGGGGTGGGAGTTGTCAGGAATGGATTGTCACCTGGAGGGACACCCCACAGACATGCCAGTCAGGCACAGAATCTGAACAGAATCAGATTCAGTGGTAAGAATGTGCTCTAAGAAGATGTGTGTGTTCCTGAGTTGCCATAATAGTTTATGGAGGTAGGAATGAACATTATAGGCATTAACTAGCCCCATGTGACCACTGAACACTTGAAATGTGGCCAGTGAAAATGGGGAATTATATTTGATTTATTTTTTTACTGCTCTTTAACCTTTATTCCTCCTCTCCCTATGTCTTCCCTTTTAATTTTTTAAATTTTAACAATTGGTAGGTCTTTTTAATAAAGTTTCTTTATTGTTGAGAGTATTACAGATATTCCCCTTTTCCCCCCATTGCTCTCTTCACCTGGTTCCTACCCCACCCTAGGTCTCTCTCTCTTTTTAAAACATTTTTATTGATTTCAGAGAGGAAAAGAGAAAGAGAGAGAAACCATCATTGATGAGAGAGAATCACCGACTGGCTGCCTCCGACACACCCCCTACTGATGATCGAGCCCGCAACCCAGGCATATGCCCTGCCTGGGAATCGAACCAAGACCTCCTGATTCATAGGTGTGCATTCAACCACTGAGCCATGCAGGCCAGGGTCTTCACCACCGTGTTGTCTGTGCCCATAGGTAATGCATATATCTTACCTAATAAAAGAGTAATATGAAGATTGACCATCACTCCAACACACAAGATGGCTACCCCCATGTGGTCAAAGATTCTGCCCCCATGTAGACACAAGATGGCCACCACAAGATGGCCAGCAGGGTAGGGCTGTTGGAAGGGACCAGGCCTGCAAGGGAGGGCAGTTGTAGGTGATCAGGTCAGCAGGGGAAGGAAGTTGGGAGGGACCAGGCCTGAAAGGGAGGACAGTTAGGGGTGACCAGGCCTGCAGGGGAGGGCAGTTAGGGGCAAACAGGCTGGCAAGGGAGTAGTTAGGCATCAATCAGGCTGGCAGGGATATGGTTAGGGGGTGATCAGGTTGGCAGGCAGAAGCGGTTAGGGGCAATCAGGAAGGCAGATAGATGAGCAGTTGGGAGCCAGCAGTCCTGGATTGTGAGAGGGATGTCCAACTGCCCGTTTAGGCCGGATCCTCAAGAAGTCCCAGATTGGAGAGGGTGCAGGCTGGGCTGAGGGACAAACCCCATGCATGAATTTCATGCACCTGGCCTCTAGTACACAAATAAAAGAGAAACATGCAAATTAACCATCACTCCACTATACCCACCAGCCAATCAGGAGTGAGTATTCAAATTAATCCAACTAAGATGGTGGCTGCCATGGAGCTGGAGCAAGCAGGAGGCTTGGGTTGGCCCCGGCAATGGAAGAAGCCAAGCTTCTCACCCACCCTTCCTGGCCCTAGCCTCCGCTCAGGCTAAAAAGTTTCAATTATAGAAGATAAATAAATCCTAGATACTTCCAGCCAGCCCTGGCCTTGGCTCAAGGAGGCACTGAAAAAAAAACCCTTTCCCAGGCTGGCCACACCCCCATGGGGTGAGGGTACCCACTGGGGAGCTTGGCCAGCCTGCAAACAGCCATCAGCCCTCACCCAGTTTGGCCAGGCACCCCAGTGGACACCCCCACCGTAAAGGGGGTGTGGCCAGCCTGTAAACAGCCCTTAGCCCCTCACTCAGTCTGGCCACACCCCCATGGCCTGATCCCTGTAAACGGGGAGTTGAACATCCCTTGAGGGGTCCTAGATTGGAGAGGCAGCAGGCTGGGCTGAGGGACAGGTGCCCCCTCCCCCCCCCCTGCATGAATTTTGTGCACCAGGCCCCTAGTATACATATAAGATCTTTGTTTAATTTTTTTCTGACTCCTTAACCCCTTCCCTGTGCGAATCTTCAATCTATTCCATTTCCATGTCTCTGATTCTGTTTTATTCACTAGTTTATTCTGTTCATTGATTTATTTAATTTGATTTTAGATTCAATTTTGTATTTATTGCCACTTTATTCATATTTTTGTTCTTTTGCTTCTTCTTCCTCTTTTTAAAGAATACCCTTCAATATTTCATGTAATACTGGTTTGGTGATGATGAACTCCTTTAACTTTTTCTTGTCTGTAAAGCTCTTTATCTGACTTTCAGTTCTAAATGATAGCTTTGCTGGGTAGAGCAATCTTAGTTGTAGGTTCTTGCTATTCATCACTTTGAATATTTCCTGCTACTCCCTTCTGGCCTGCATAGTTTCTGTTGAGAAATCAGCTGATAGTCATATGGGCACTCCTTTGTAGGTAACTAACTGCTTTTCTCATGCTGCTTTTAAGATTCTTTGTTTTTAGCCCTTGGAATTTTAATTATGATGTGTGTTGGTGTGGTCCTCTTTGGGTTCTTCTTGTTTGGAACTCTCTGTGCTTCCTTGACTTGTAAGTCTATTTCTTTCACCAGGTAGGGGAAGTTTTCTGTCATTATTTCTTCAAACAGGTTTTCAATATCTTGTTCTCTCTCTTCTCCTTCTGGCACCCTAAAATACAAATGTTGGTATGCTTGAAGTTGTCCCAGAGGCTCCTTATACTATCTCATGTTTTACAATGCTTTTTTCTTTTTGCTCTTGTGATTGAGTGTTTTGCTTCCTCATATTTCAAATCGTTGTTTTGAATCTCAGAATCCTCTACTGTTGAATCCCTGTAAATTATTCTTTATTTCAGTTAGTGTATGCTTAATTTCTGACTGGTCCCTTTTCATGTCTTTGACATTCTTACTAAGATCCTTGAAAGTCTCACTAAGTCTCTTGAAAATCCTTGAGTAACCTTGTAAGTATGGTTTTGAACTCTGCATACAGTAATTCACTTTTTTCCATTTCTTTCATTTGTGACATGTTTCTTTGTCTCTACAATTTGGCTGCTCCCCTGTGTTTGTTTTTATGTATTGGGTAGAGCTGCTATGTCTCCTGGAGTGGATAGGTTGGCCTTATGTAATAGGTGTCCTATGGGGCCCAGTGGCTCAGCCTCCCCAGTCACCTGATCTGGGCACTCTAGTTGTGTCCCTTTGTGGGTTGGGTGCACAGCCTTGTTGTAGTTGAGTCTTGATTGCTGTTGGGGTCACTGGGAGGAATTGACCTCCAGGCCAATTGTCTGTGAAGAACAGCTACAGCTATAGTGGGAGAGCTGCTGTGCGGGAACACCCCTATGGAGCAGGACTTGCTTCAATGGGGCTTTGGTGCTCACTGGGTCTGCCCCTTAAGTGTGTTGCTAGTGGATGTATAGTGTAATCTAGTATGGTCTGAAGCTGTCCATTGGGTGCACTAGCTCTTGGGTCTCCAGGGAGGTGCAAAATCAGCCACTGCCTGGGACCACCTGGCAGGAGCTATAGAGAGATCTGCAGCTTCCTCCTAATTGTGCTAGTTTTGGAAGTGCCTGTCTGTATTGGGTTTGGGCCTCAGGCGATGCCCAGGTGAGAAGCAAGGCAGGCTGGTGCTATGCTAGGTCTCGGACCTTTTATTGATAGGTTTGGGGCATGTTGAGAGATTTAGCAAAATCAGAAGCCTGACAGAGCATTCATATGGAAGAGCTGCTGCAAACAGCTTGGGTGGGGCTGAAAATTGGGTGGGGTGGAGTCTCAGGGAATCACCAGGGTGGATGGAGCAAACTGTGTGCTCCCGGCTGATGGTGACTCAGATATGGCTGCCAGTCAGCCCTGCGACTGGGGAGGTCTCAGCACAGGAACAATGACTCCTGCGGGCACCTCCATCTGGTAGAAATCTGCTCCCAAGTTCCTGCTCCGATGTCAGACAATCTAGTTTCTCCTCACATGTGTCTGGTTTTCCCAATCCCTCCTAATGCTAGAGCTCAGAGAAAGGAGTCTGAGTAAGTTCATGCCCGGCCCTTTAAGAGATACACTTGGGTCTCCAGCAGCCTCCTTGTTCTGCAGCCACAATCCCTGCTGATTTTTACAGCCTAAAGTATGGGGATTTCTCTCCCTGGCTCTGGGGCTCTGAGTGGGGAGTCTGGTGTGGGGCTTGTCCTCACAGGCACGCTTTCCCACTGGATTAAAAAACAGTCCACGTATGTGCCAGTCCAGCCCATTCTGCGCCTTCACCCCTCCTACCAGTCTCAACATACTTTCTTCTCTAGTTGTAGGACTTCCATTCACAGCCATCTTTCAGGTGGTTCTAAATGATGGTGGCTTTGTATTTTAGTTGTAATTTTGATGTGGTTGTGGGAGGCAGTGAGTACCGGCATTTACCCATGCCGCCATTTTGGTTCCCCTGCCTATTGGATTTCATTTTAATTGAATTTAAATAGCTGCAAATGGCTAGCAGCTTTCATGCTGGCCAGTGTGGCCATGGGTCGTTGGCTGGCCCCGACATGAATACGTTGACACTCCCCGTGTGGGTGTGGGACTTAGAAGACGTTCTTGCAGGCAGCTCAGGCTCTGGTGTTTGTAAGCCCGTCTGTCTGCACTAACAGTTCTTTGTGTTGTGTTTTTCTGTTCTAGGAACTGTTGTGGGTGTTGTTCTTTACACGGGCAGAGAACTCCGGAGTGTCATGAATACCTCAAATCCCCGAAGTAAGGTGTGTACAGGGTAATGAGAAGTGTCTCCTTGTCAGACCTTTAGACCTGATGTACTTTGATGATTGGTGTTGGGAGTGAGGAGCTAGACTTAAAAGCTGGAACTCCTAACAGTATTATCTCATTTATACAAACCTATTATCTTTTCACATCTATGTCTGTAGGTATATGTACATATATGTAGATATGCACACATATAATACATAAGTAGCTATTCATATATGTACAAATGCATAAAATTAAAATACTTATTTTTTAAATAAAAAAATTGTATGACCAGAACATTTTTAATTTCCCCTTCTTTTTGTTATTTTAATCCTCACCTGAGTATATTTGTTTCCATTTATTTTTAGAGAGTGAAAGGGAGGGAAGGGGGAGAGAGAGAGAAACATCATATGTGAGAGAGACACATTCATTGATTGCTTCCCGCATGGACCTGACCTAAGGCTGGGTAACGAACCTGCAACCCAGGTACATGGCTTTGACTGGAAATCAAACCAGAGATGCTTCAGTGTGTGAGCCAGCGCTCTACCACTGAGCCACCCCGGTCAGGGTGTAGTCCCATTTTAATACATCGCGTTTTAAAAGCTTTTACGTTAAAGCAGGCTGTTGCTTGCTGTTATGCATTGTCCTTCACACGCATCTCATCTCATCTCATCCCATCCCATCCCCATCCCCATCCCCATCCCCATCCCCATCCCCATCCCCATCCCCATCCCCATCCCCATCCCCATCCCCATCCCCATCCCCATCCCCATCCTTACGGCTGCCTCTGTGCAGGTGCTTCCCTGGCCTCAGCTCCTGGAGAAGTGGCCTCGCACCTGCCACACTGTGCCCGTGTGCGCTGTGCCCCAGGGGCAGGCCTGGTCAAACTCTGCTGATGGCCGACAGGGTCAGATCTGCTGTCAGCTCATTTCACACTGTGACCCTCCCTCCCAGCCCCACACCTCCTCCAATTTTTAAGTTAGAATATTGCAGAATGATTTCTTTTGTCAATTCCATGAACAATAGCTGTTTCTCAAACTCTAGTCATTTTCACCCCACCGTTACAACCATAAATAACATTTATTTAATGTTTTTGTCTCATTGTAGGCCATATTTCAGTGAAGTTATGGGTCTGTTGTGCCAGTTGCATTGAAAAAATACATTGAGATAAATATGTAATTATTAAACAAACAATGTTAATTAATGCAGCACCTGAAAATCAGGTGCCACCAGAGGTGTGTGCTCCAAACTTTCAGGTGCATCTGACTTAGTGTGTGGGACGATGCTGGGAGTGTAGACTCATTTTACAGGTTGCTGTGTAGGATGGCAGAGACCGTGCAGTGTACAGCCCCACCAAGGGCAGCAATAACCTGCCTATATGTTTCCAAGTCTAAATCTTAAGTCTGAAAAACCCTGAAAGCAGAATTCCTTGAGGTCCCTGAGGTGCCTGTTACAGACTGCAGTCCAGGGCGCCCAGTATTCTCAACCAAAGCCGTGGGTGCTGAAGGTCCCAGTGTCCCAGCTGGGTGCAAGTGTTCATGGCTGTGGGTCGCACCAGCTAATCCTTTGTGCCTTGTCCCCCAGATTGGCCTGTTTGACCTGGAAGTGAACTGCCTCACAAAGATCCTCTTTGGTGCTCTGGTGGTGGTGTCAATGGTCATGGTGGCCCTTCAGCACTTTGCGGGACGCTGGTACCTGCAGATCATCCGCTTCCTCCTCTTGTTTTCCAACATCATTCCCATCAGGTACGCAGAGAATGAATGAGCTTGCATTTGGGTGTCGTGGTAGTTTCTTCTTTTTACCAGCTGGTCCCTTTGCTGAGTGATGACCGAGAACAGCCGGGATCCTCCAGAGTGTGAGCCATGGTTTGTGGCGGTAGCATTGGAAGGGTACATGCCTCCATGACCCATCCTTTCTTTTTCTTTTTAAAAAATATGTTTTTATTGATTTGATGGAGAGAGGGGAAGGGGTGGGGGAGGGGGGAGAGAAACATTGATGAGAGAGAAACATCAATTGGCTGCCTCTTGAACACTCGCTTCGGAGGAACAAACCCACAACCTGGGCATGCGCTGTGACCGGGAATCGAACAGGTGACCTCGTGGTGGATGGGATGATGCTCAACCAACTGAGCGACGCCAGCCAGGCCTGACCCATCCTTTCTTAAGGGACTTGCTGCTCAAAAGACCTTGTCTTGCCCACACTATCAAAGGGGTGCCGATTAGAGTTCATCTTGTCTGTCAGCTCCAAGATGTTGGTGGTGGCTGTGTTGAGAAGGATTCTGAGCCCGAGTCTGAGCTCACCAGGAGATAATATTGAGATTGATTAGCAGTGGGAGCTGGATGGTACATGCCAATTGTCTGCTTTCCTCATTTGGAGTCTGAATAAAAATGATACCAGTAATAAGTTATCATAGTAGGGAAAAAAAAGATTTATAGTAGCAAAAGATTAAAATAAATATCACTTCTAATCTCACAAATAAGTGATAATTGCTATTAATATTTTGGGATGTATCTTTTTATAGACTATTTTATTTTAGAAAAAAGAGACTGCTCTACCTAAAGTCTCCTCTTTTTAAACAGCAGTGTGATGTCAATAGCTTCTCACATCAGATATACTTGGAAACCTATCAATTTTTAGAACGGTCCTAATATATATTCTAGGTTTAACTATTTACTCCGTTCCCTGCTATTAGATATTTGTTTCTACTTTTTCCATAGTAAATGATCAGTAAATTATAATTTTTTTATTGATTGATTTGAGAGAGAGAGAGAGAGAAAGGGAGAAAGAGAAAGGAGAGAGAAACGTTGTCCTGCTTGTTTATGCATTAATTGGTTGATTCTTTTTTTTTTGTCATTTTATTAATCCTCAGGATATTTGGATATTTTTTCTGTTGATTTTTAGCGAGTGGAAGGGAGTGAAGGAGGGAGGGAGGGAGAGAGATAGAGAAAGAAATAAACATCAATGTGAGAGAGATACATTGATTAGTTGTCTCCCACATACTCCCTGGCCAGGGCTGGGGATGGAACCTGCAACCCAGGTATGTGCCTGTGCCCTTAACTTTGAATCAAACCCGCGACCCTTTGGTGCACTAACCCTCTAACCACTGAGCACCAGCCAGGGCTTATTGGTTGATTAAAAAAATTATTTATTGTTTAAAATATTACATGTAGTATTACATATATCTCCTTTTTCTCCCGTTGACCTCTCCTGGCCACCCCACCCCCAGCACATGCCCTCAGCCCCCTATGGTGTGTGTCCATTGATAATGCTTATATGCATGCATCTAAGTCCTTTGGCTGATCTCTTCTCTCCCCTGCCCCTCCCTGCCTTCCCTCTGAAGTGTGATGGTCTGTTTGATGCTTCTATATCTGGCTCTATTTTTGCTCATTAGTTTATGTTCATTATATTCCACAAATGAGTAAGAGCATGTGATATTTATCTTTTTCCGACTGGCTTATTTCGCTTAGCATAATGTTCTCCATGTCCACCCATGCTGTTGTGAATGGTAAGGGTTCTTCTTCTTCTTCTTTTTTTTTTTTTAAGCGGTGTAATATTCTATTGTGTAGATGTACCACAGTGGTTGGTTCTTGACTGAGGATCGAATCCACAACCTTGGCATATTGGGGTGGCGCTCTAACCAACTGAGCTGCCCTGCCAGGGCGATCAGTAGATAATTATTAAAGAAAGCCCTGTCTTTCCCCTGAAGCTTTCAGTGCTTACACTTAGCATATTGTTTTACACTTAGCATATTGCCTTTTCTTTTGCATGATTATATCACCCTAGCTAGAATTTGTCTTTTTCTGAGGACGAGATTGTAGTTGTGGTACAACAGTGTGACCAGGACAGGGGGATTGAGCCCCTCGCCAAGGCACTCAGGGCAATGGTTTCCAAGAAGTTTACCTTGTTTCCAGCGAAAAAGTGCTTGTGGTGTCATGTTCAGTAAAGTGGTGTTCTTTACAATTCTATCTACAACATGATTGAAAATTACTAAATTGAATCTTCATATGGCCCAGGTAGCCAGTAAAATAGTAAGAGGTTTGGTTAGTTTAAAGGATTCTGAGTGAATTTGGAGATTTCTTTCAATCTCTTTTTTTGCAATAAAACATTTTAAAGTGAGTAGATTACACATAATGGAATATTATTTAACCTTAAAAAGCAAGGAAATTCTGACCGGCTACAACATAGATGAACCCCGAAGCCGTGCTGAGTGAACTAAGCTAGTCACAGAAGGAAAAATACTGTGTGACTCCCCTCATATGAGGTACCTAGAAAGAAAGTCCTAGAAACAGCAAGTAGAAGGGTGGTTTCCAGGGAGAGGGAGAAGTAGGGGATTATTGCTTAATGGGCATGGAATTTCAGTTCGGGAAGATGGAAACATTGTGGGCATAGATGGTGACGCTGAACGCACAATAGTGTGAAAGTGCTCAGTGCCTCAGAACTGTCCGCTTACAATGGTTTAAACATAGATATTTTACCACAATTTTAAAAAATGACTCGAGCATCAAAAGTATATTAGTTCAAAGGACCAGTAATTAAAAAATAAAACCCAAGTAGACTAAACCAACTACCTTTTCGGTGTTTTAAGTGACCTTGGCCCGTGATAGAATAACTTCATGTAACTTAATTTGATGGTGGTGTTGACTCCTGTTGTATCTGGGGATTGAGCCCCAGCAATGGCTTCTGTAGGGAGTGACTCCTGATGTGGCACAAATGATGAGCAGTTTGCAAAGGAGACAGGGCCCTGTGTGTATCCTGTTAACGTCGGCTCTGTTTTCCTGGCCAGTTTGCGCGTGAACCTGGACATGGGCAAGATCGTGTACAGCTGGGTGATTCGAAGGGATTCAAAAATCCCAGGGACGGTGGTTCGCTCCAGCACAATCCCTGAGCAGCTGGGGAGGATCTCTTACCTGCTCACAGACAAGACAGGTGAGCTTCCTGCCCAGGGTCCGCGCGCGGGAGCTGCTCGGTCCTCTGGCTGCTCTTTATTTCCTTCATCTTTTGATGAAGACTGAGTCCTATTTGTGATGGTGATGATGATAATAGCAACAGAGCTTGATACTTTACATAACACTTCTTATGTTTTGGGTGCTTGTATATTTATATGTGAGTTATTCCTCATCCTAACCTTGTGTTTTTTCAGGTGAACAAATGTAACCCAAGGTAACTGACTTTTATCAGAGCCCCTGGGGGCAGAAGCAGGCTGTGAACCCAGACAGTCTGACTTCGAGTCCTGATCTCATAGCCACGCCCTAAATTCCCGCTCCGCAGTTTAATACCCCAGTGGTGAAGAGCAAGGGCTGGAAGAGGGAGATGTGGGTTTAAGCTTCCTCTCTACCTCTTAGTGCCCACAGGATCAAAGGGAATCTACTGCAGAGATCGGAGTGACTCACTGCATCAGAGAAACTGGGTTTGGGGAAGCAGAGGGGCCAGGGAAGTCCCGGATGTGTCAGCTTCAGGACCCCTGTGTGGTCTCTGTAGGGTCTGTCATAGGGGTGGCTGGACTCCACTCATTTTCTGTCCATGCGTCTGTCTACTCACGGATTAGGCTCCTTCAAAATAGAATCTAATTGGACTAGTGTAAGTCACGTGCCACCCTGCTGGCCAGTGAAATGAGACAGGCACCATGATGGACACTCGCTGTGGACCATCCCAGGAAACGAGGGTGGTCGTTTCCCCACGGAAACCATGGATGCCATTTTCAAAAGAAAGGGAGTTGGATTCCAGGCCAGCAAAACAGCACAGCGCAAGCAGGGGCAGTGCTGAAACCAGTGCCTGGCGTGTAGTAAACACTCAAAAGTAGCGGCTGCCGTTTCTGCTCGTACGGGTTCAAGTTCCAGGATGTCGGCACAGCTGCCCGTTCGCCTTGTGTTTCAGGAACTCTTACCCAGAATGAGATGGTTTTCAAGCGGCTCCATCTGGGCACAGTGGCCTACGGCCTGGACTCAATGGATGAAGTGCAGAGCCACATCTTCAGCATCTACACCCAGGTAATGCTTTCCCTTTCTTCCTTTTTAAAACCTGTATTTTAATTGATTTCAGAGAGGAAGGGAGAGGGAGAAAGAGAAAAACGTCACTGATGAGAGGATATCATTGGCTGGCTGCCTTGCAGGCCCCCTACTGGGGATTGAGCGGTAACTCAGGAATATGCCCTTGACCGGAATCAAACCCAGTCTACCCACTGAGCCAAACCAGTGTTGCTTTACCTTCCAGTACCCCAGTCAGTTCTTTACGTGGATGGACGCCTGTATTGAGATATAACTCATAAAGCAGAGCGACTCCCCCTGTGCTCGGGGACTGAGACTTCGGCCCAGAGGGGTTCACTGTGTGGACTGTCACGCTTGCCTGTGCCGGGCTGAGCACCCCTCGGCCCCTTCAGCCGTGCAGGCCTGCTGACGACTGTGAGCCAGCCTCGGTGGTGGCGTGTCCCCCGGCCCGTTTTGTGTACTTGAAGAGCCGTGACTTCTCAGGATATTGGTGCAGTTCAGCTTTCATGGCCCGTTTTTGGTTTAGTACGGATAACACTCTTTGTAAAGTGTTAAAAATCAGAAAAAAACATTTTTGACCTTGCACTTTAACTCTTAATCTTTCCTTAGAAGCTCAAAAATGGATTTGTCCATATCCTGGCCGTGGGTTTAAAATAGCTAACTGTTGAGGGGGTAAGTCATCTCGAGGTTGGTGTGAACTCCGAATTATAGTCCTCCCCCCCACCAATGTGTGTCCTTCTCCCATGACATCTAAAAATCCTGCCCAGGTTGTGGGCTCGATCCCCAGTAGGGGGCGTGCAGGAAGCAGCTGATCAATGATTCTCTTTTATCATTGATATTTCTCTCTCTCTCTCCCTCTCCCTTCTTCTCTGATATCAATAAAAAATGTATTTAAAACAATGGTTAAATATCTTTAAAAAATAACAGAGTATACAATTTTCAGTGTTTTTTTTTTAGTATGCTCTCAACATTGTACAATGATTGCTACTACGTAATTTCCAAACATTATCATCACCCCCAAAGGAAACCTCACCCCGCTCCTTATTCCCTCAGCCCCTAGCAACCATTAGTCTGCTCTGTCTCCATGGATGAGCCTTCCCTGAACACTAGGTATAAAAGGTCACACAGTGCCTTTAGTGCCTGGCTGATTTCACTCCGTGTCATGTCATCAGAGTTCTTCCCGGTGCCAGCAAGTGTCGGAACTTCATTCTCCTTTCTGATTGAATAATAGATATGCCCATTTGAAGTATAATTTTATAATCCCCAGTGTCCCTTTCCTGACTATATGTTGTTATTTTGGGATATTAGCGAACACTGTGAAAATGCTGATTTTTGTTTTTATCATATCTTTCTAGAATTTCATCTTTTTATTTTTAAAAATATATTTTTATTGATTTCAGAGAGGAATGGATCGGGTGGGGGGGAGAAGAGAGAGAGACAGAGACAGAGACAGAGAGACATCAGTGATGAAGGAGAATCATTGATCGACTGCCTTCTGGATGCCTGCAACCCAGGCATGTGCCCTGACTGCGAATTGAACTGTGCCTTCCTGGTTCATAGGTTGATGCTCAACCACTGAGCCACACTGGCTGGGCTCGTAATTCTTTTTAACTAGAGGTGAACTTCAGAATTTTGTGTAAAGTTAGAAAAGATATGTGTGTGTGTGTGTGTGTGTGTGTGTGTGTGTGTGTAGCCTATCTAATAAAAGAGTAATATGCAAATTTGACCATACCTTTGCTACACCCACAAGCCACGCCCACAACAATGCTTACCAGCCAGTCAGGAGCAGATTATGCAAATAAACCCCAACCAAGATGGCTGCTGCCCACTGAGAGCAGGAGGGAGGCTTGGATTTCCCTGGAAACAGAGGAAGCCAAGCTTTCTGCCTGCCGTTGCAGGCCTAGGCCTCCACTCCAGGCTACAAAGTTTCAATTGTAGAATGTAAATTAATCCCAGATCCCAGGGCCTCTGCTTCGGTGGCTGGGGGGTGGGGCTGGCGTGCACACCTCCACAGGCCCCTCGCCCAGGCCGCCCCTTGCCCCAAGGGAACCCCCACCCTGATCTGGGACACTCTTCAGGGCAAACCAGCTGGCCCCCACCCATACACCAGGCCTCTATCCTATCTAATAAAAGAGTAATTTGCAGATTGATCATCACTCCAACACACAAGAGGGCTACTCCCATGTGGTCAAAGATCCTGCCCCCATGTGGACACAAGATGGCCACTACAAGATGGCCAGCAGAGGAGGGCAGTTGGGAGGGACCAGGCCTGCAAGGGAGGGCAGTTGGGGGCGATCAAGCCTGCAGGAGAGGGCAGTTAGGGGTGACCAGGCCAGCAGAGGAGGGAAGTTAGGGGCAAACAGGCTGGCAGGGGACCAATTGGACATTAATTAGGCTGGCAGGGTAGTGGTTAGCGGGTGATCAGGCTGGCAGGCAGAAGTGGTTAGGGGCAATCAGGGAGGCAGGCAGGTGAGCAGTTTGGAGCCAGCAGTCCTGGATTGTGAGAAAGATGTCCAACTGCCCATTTAGGCCCGGCCCTACAGGGATTGGGCCTAAACGGGCTGTCAGACATCCCTTGAGGATTCCCAGATTGGAGAGGATGCAGGCTGGGCTAAGGGACATCCCCGCCCCCTGTGCAGGATATGTCTGGAACCTCTTGCATTCTTTAGGTGTGAGAGGCCCAAGCATCTATATTTCTTAAAATTATTAAAGTATTTACTGGTTATTTTGAGATGCATTTCTGGTTAAGAACCACTGTTAGAATAACACTACCCAACTTCCCGTTTGCACTCCTGTCAGTGATTCTCATAATTTTAATGTCTTTACGATAGGGCCAGGACTAACTAGGGAAGAAGAGTGGAGTATGCACCTTGGGAGCAAAACGTAATGGGATGACTTCCCTCCTTCAAACTGCAGTAATAAAAATTCATGTGAAAATTCATGATGAACAATACTGACATTTTAAATGGACAGGACCTGGCCTGTGCCGTTAGGTCTCTGCCACTTTGTGGCCCTGGTTTCTTTTTTTATTTTTTAAAATTTATTTTAATTGATTTTTTACAGAGAGGAAGGGAGAAGGATAGAGAGTTAGAAATATCAATGAGAGAGAAGCATTGATCAGCTGCCTCCTGCACACCTCCCCACTGGGGATGTGCCCGCAACCAAGGTGCATGCCCTTGACCGGAATCGAACCTGGGACCCTTTAGTCCCCAGGCCGATGATCTATCCAGTGAGCCAAACCAGCTAGGGGCTGGCCCTGGTTTCATAGTGTTGATGCCTAATGTGGATTTCAGCCTTGGGAATGACACGTTGAGTGGATAAGGCTGTGTTGTGAGGGCCTCCTGTGTATCGTTCTAGGATTTCAGCGGCATCTCTGTCCTCTGCCATCAGGTGCATGTAGTACACGTTCCCTCCAATGCCCCCAGGGTGACACCCCCGAATATCTCTCGATATTGCCAGACGGTAGCCCTGATCACCCCAGTTGAGAACCTCTGTGCTCTCTGGGCTTCGATGTCAAGGAGTGGAAATGTGCTGCCTTTGTTATGCTCCAAGATGTCAGCAGTTCAGTAGTGAACGTTGTGTTTCTTCACTCACTCTCAGCCTGTAACTCCGTGGATTCATTTGGAAGTGGCAGCCCCGAGCCTGACTCTGTGAGGGTGCCCCTTTGAGGCTGACACATTACCAGCTTTGGGCTTTACTTAGGGAGCAAAGTGGGACTATCCAAACAGGAATTCCTTCTCCTCAACGGTGTGTTTTTACCAATTGCAATCCATCCATAGTGTTGGTTAATATTATGGATGTCTGTTAAGTGGTGGTGGAATAGTAATGGCGAATAGAAAGAACGTTTCTATCCATGGCGACTCAGTATTTAATTTTTGTACTACTGCTTCCTGTTCCACTGACTGGAGTTCTTTCTCATTGGGAAATGCGCCTGCCATGGGTTTAATGAGAAGCAGGGCCTGTGTGTGTCTGTCTCATCCATCCTCCATGTCTCATTGATTGCTGTAGAGTTACTCGAAGCATTGGTCCGTGCAAGTTACCCCACCCAAGGGCCCAAGTCTGGGGCCTTCGCACATGGAGGTCTTGATTCCTCTCCCGACTCCTGCCCTGGTGGGAGCGGCGTTAGGCCCCTCTCCCCTCCGTAAGAGGACTGGTGGTTTCCCTGGGGCAGCGAGACTGGTAACCTGCCTCTGTCCACATCTGTTTTGATTTTCCCCTGGTATTTTTTAAGTAAGAAGAAATGGGTGTAGGTTAAAGGGCCCATGGGCAGGAGGCTAGAGGTAAACACTGTACAATGTGAAACTCTTCCATATGGGGAATGTGAGGATGTTTGAAGACGGGGCCCAGTACTAATACTGGCAGAACCCCTGGTAATTACCAGGGTCTAAGGATACATGTGGATTACCGTTTGGTGTGCGAGTGAGCCTTTTACTTGAAAATTAAGAGAATTTCAGAACTGGTAGTTATGACCCCTCCTCCTCCCTGAAGCGCCTTAGTAGCAGGAAAGGGGATACGTGCTAGTGCAAGAGAGAAATAAATGGACGTTAAACCAGCCGCCTGTTGGTGGGGGCCAGGCACCCTCATCTTCTGATTTGTTGTCAGATGGTCCCCTGACCTGAAAGTGGGGTCCTTGCAGAGACCGGGGCTGCCTGGGTTGTCCCCGATTGGAATGTCAGTGGGAGAATTTGTCTTTTGTAGTAGACATGAAATCAGGTTGCTTACGGAATCCAAAGGTTTGTGGCGGGGTCCTTCACTCGGCCTTTCCTTCCAGTCCACTGCTGTGAAAACTTGCCAGCTGAAGCAATTGCTCTGTCAAAGGTCTTGCTGTTGCCCCTCGTGCTAAATCATAATTTGGTCCAGGTGCTGAGGAATGTGGGCAGCAGTGAGGACATGCGTCCGTGCCTGGCCCAGACATCCCCGAACTCAGGAAACCGCATTCCTGACGCCATCTGTCCTACGGAGAGCCTTTCTTTCTGTAAAGCCGCGGTCCTCGGTGTAACGTTGGAGTTAAAGTCTTTCTCGTCCAATAGTGATTCCTTCAAACTGTAGTTCTGATTCATTACTCTAATTATTGTTACCATGCAGTGCCCTTTGGCCTGGAAGTGAAACTCGTGTCCTCTTGACACCAGAGGTTAACAGAGCAGGAAGCCAGGGCGGTGTGCATGCCTGCATGACAAGAATAATTTAGTAATTGTCTAATTACCCGAGGAGTCCAAAGCCGCTGCTAAAAATAGTATTAAAAAATTAAACGAAAGTCATTTTCTCGTTTCTTGTAACCCATCTGTTCTCTATTTTGGGCATGTGTTCACAGGCATAAAACACATTTCACTCTCAAAGACCAGCTTGCTTCTCCTCTGGTGGGCAAAATATGCTTTTAATGGAATGTAGCATCCAGTATGTCCGCCCTCATCTCAGGCTCCGGGCCGCAGCCCTGCAGGCAGGAAGCTTACTATAGGTCCTTTGTCCAAAACTGTGCTTTAAAATCTGGAACTGATGGGGTCCACTTGACGTGTATTTCTTTCTGGAGATGGAAAAAAATCCACGTCAAGTCAGGACCCCCACCATCACCTCAGGAACGGTAAATCGTGCATTTGTTCAGCAAGTAGCTCCTGCTTTAGATGCTAGGGATGCAGCAGGCAACCGTCCTCATGGTCTGTCAGGAGAATTATCGGGTCAACAAGCCAGCTGTAGACAGTGAGGATGACAACCCCCGGAAATATGACTTCTAGTAGGATGGCAGGCGGGGTCATGTGATGTAGGGCAGCGTTCGCCAACCGGTAGTCCGCGGACCACTGGTGCCTGTGAGATCCAAAAGGTTGGCGACTGCTGAGTTAGGGGCTCAGAGAAGCCCTCTGAGGAGGTGACATTTGAACTTAGACCTTCATAATGAGACAGAGTAAGCTGGTCCTGCAGAGATCCAGGAAATGGTGTTCTAGGCAGCAGGTACAGCAAGTGCAAAGACCCTGTGTCAGGAAGCAGGGAGGCAGTGTTCAAAGAGCTGAAGAGGCCAGCGTGGCTGGAGCACAGGGAATAAGGAGGTTGCAGAGATGGACAGCTGTTAATCAGATAGACCCGGTGGGCCATGAGAGGGCATCTGAGACATAAGCTGTTAACAAGTGATCATTTTCTGGCGGTCTTAATTTTTTAAATTATATTTCAAGGCGATAGAAACCCTTTTTCAAAGGAAGGACTTCATGGCACCCGATGTGTAACCCAGATAGGAATGGGCTGCGTGCCTTCCATTTTGGGGATGCTGAGCGGGTGGCTTGGGATTCCTGCTACTCGGGTGTGGACCCCACTCCTCTCACTTGCAGGAAACTGAGGCGCAGAGGGCAGATGTGGCTGGCTTAAGGTTGCACAGCTTTTCACAACCCATCCAGGAATAAAGCTCAGATTTGTTAACCTCTAATACTGTTGTTACCATGTTGCTTGAAGCACTTTCCCCAAGACTTAACCTGTTCCAGAGGCTCAGCCATGTGTTGAAGGGTCCGAACAAGGGGGTGGAGCAGCTGCTTCCACAAGTTAAGGGTCTGAAGTCAACATAGAAAGCGAAAATTGAGCACATATAAAGTTAGTCTGTTTTAAAAAACTTATTTATTTATCTTTAAATTGCTCTTGGGAACCTACCTGAAGTGCAGTGCTGGGTACCATGTGTGCAGTACGTGCATGAGGAGCGCCATTCCTGTCACCGTCCCAGGCCCTGCGCCGAGTTACGTGTCACTGATGGGCATTATCCTGCTGTCTTTTATGCGAAAACTAAGAGAGTGACCATTTAAAACGGGTTCTGAACCAGGGACGGCTCGGTCTCCGGGACGTTTGGCAGCATCCGTTGAGACCACTATGGGGGAGAGGTACTTCTGGGATCTAGGAGGTGAGGCCGGAGGTGCAGCTGAACATCCTACAAGGCACAGGATTGTCCCAACCACAGACAGTGTTTGCCCAAATGCCAGCGGTGCCAAGGTGGAGAAGCCCTGGTCTGTACACCAGGACCCCTTGCAGCATGGTGGGACCTCACTCCGTTGGAGGCTCCCCGACACCCCCAAAGGAAGACAGGTTCACACGTTAGCAGGCAGAATCACCCACATTCACTCAATTATAATCCTCCCTATTTATTTTGTATGGTTTTGTTGTTGTGCTGAGCAAAAACGATTGGATCCCTGAAGACCACAAGTCATTTATTGCGGTGTCACCGCAGCTAGCCTGGGCGTTACCGCCAGCTCGCAGTAAGGAGAGCTGACTCTGCGTGGCCGTTCTCCCACCCGTGGGAGACCTTCTGTGCCTGTGGTCACCTTCCTTGTGCTCCCTCCTCACAGCAGTCCCAGGACCCGCCTGCTCAGAAGGGCCCCACGATCGCCACCAAAGTCCGGCGGACCATGAGCAGCCGCGTGCACGAGGCCGTGAAGGCCATCGCGCTCTGCCACAACGTGACTCCTGTGTACGAGTCCAACGGCGTGACCGACCAGGCCGAGGCCGAGAAGCAGTACGAGGACTCGTGCCGTGTGTACCAGGCATCCAGCCCGGACGAGGTAACCCCGGGGCAGGTGTGGCTCCTACGGATCCCCTGTCGGGGCAGACGGGGCAGCGAGATAGCTATCTTTCAGATGCGTGCAGGACTTGATCTTCCCTAGGGGTGGTCATGGACTTGAGCTCTGTCCTGAGTTAGGAAGGAGCAGGGGGTCTTATTTGTAACTCAGGTGGCCCCAAAGGGAGACAAGGTCCCATTGAAACCACATCCCCTTGAAAAAACAACCACCAAAAACAGCTTTATTAAGATAAAATTCACTTACCATACAGTCACCCATTTAACATGTAGAGGTCAGTGTTTTTTTTTTTTTGTTTGTTTTGTTTTGTTTAGAATATTCACAGAGTTATACAACCGTGACCGTAATACATTTTGGAACATTTTCATCACCCCAAAGGAAGTACTCCATGCCCTTTGTCCCTGTGGACGCCCCTGACCCCCAGCCCTGGCAACTACTAACCTATTTCCTGTCTGTTCAGGATTGCCTTTTCTGGGCTTCTTCCCCTTAGCATGTTTTCAAGATTCATCATGTTATAGCCTGTCAGAACTTGATGACTTTTATGGATGAATAATATCCCATTGTACGTGTAACACTAGATTTTGTTTATCCATTCATTGGTTGATGGACATTTAGATGGTATTTTGTTTGTTTACTATTATGGATAATGCTGTTATGAACATTTTCGTGCAAGTTTGATTTTTAAAAAAAGTTTTTTTAAATTGATTTTCAGAGGGATAGGCAGGGAGAGGGAGAGAGAAACATTGATGTGAGAGTGTAACATCGATTGCATGCCTCCTGTACACTCCCTGCCGGGGACTGAGCCTGCAACTTGAGCATGCACACTGACTGGGAATCGAACTGACTGCTCCTAGGTACATGGGATGTACCACCAACTGAACCGCTCGTTGCAGGGCTGTGTGCAAGTTTTTGAGGGGACATACAGTATGTTTTTCTTGGTGTAGATCTAGGAATGGAATTGCTGGGGCACATGGTAGCTCTATGTTTAGCCTTCTGAGGAACTGCCAGACTGCTTTCTGAAGTGGCTGCACCATTTTACATTCCTATCAGTAGGGTGTGAGGGTTCCCTTTTCTCCATCTCATCTTAGCCATCACTTGTCGTTGGTCTTTTTGAGTCTGGACATCCTGTGAGTGTGAAGTGGGATCTCATTATGGCCTTGATTTGCATATCCCTGATGGCTAGTAATATTGGGCGTCTTTCCATGTGCTTCCTGGTTATTTGAGCATATTCTTTGGAGAAATGTGTGTCCATATCCTTTGCCCACTAGTAATTTTGGTTCTTGGTTTTTTTTTTTACTGTTGAGTTGTAAAAATTCTTTATACATCTCATCTAAATCTTCTACCAGATTTATAAATATTTTCTCTCATTCGGAAGGCTTTAAAAAATATATATAGTATTTACTTCAGAGAGGAAGAGAGAGGGATAGAGAGATAGAAACATCAATGATGAGAGAGAATCACTGATTGGCTGCCTCCTGCACACCCCGTACTGGGGGTTGAGCCTGCAACCCGGGCATGTTCCCTTAACCAGAATTGAATCTGGCAACCTTCAGTCTGCAGGCCAATGCTCTATCAACGAGCCAAACCAGCTAGGGCTGAAGGCTTTTTCTTTTTCTTTTTTCAATATATTTTATTGATTTTTTTTTTTTTTTTACAGAGAGGAAGGGAGAGGGATAGAAAGTCAGAAACATTGATGAGAGAGAAACATCGATCAGCTACCTCTTGCACACCCCCTACTGGGGATGTGCCCGCAGCCAAGGTACATGCCCTTGACCGGAATCGAACCCGGGACCTTTCAGTCTGCAGGCCGACGCTCTACCACTGAGCCAAACCGGTTTCGGCTGAAGGCTTTTTCTTGATGGTATCCTTTGAAACACAAAAGTTTCTAATTAAAAAAATATTTTATTGATTTCAGAGAGGAAAAGGGAGAGACAAAAGCATCAATAGTGAGAGAGAATCATTGATCAGCTGCCTTCTGCATGCCCCTTACTGGGGCTCAAGCCCACAAACTGGGCACATGCCCTGACCAGAATTGAACCATGACCTCCTTTCTGGTTCACAGGCCCGTGCTCAACCACTGTGCTACACCAGCCAGAGCTGCTTCTTTATAGTCGCCTGAAATTTCCAAATTTTCTACACTAGTAAAAAAATTGCTTTAATAATCAGAATGAAAGTTTTCTTTACAAAAAGAAGTAAAAAAAAAACTGGAAGGAGAAAAGACCAAAATGCTAACAGGTTGGGAAAACGCAGACCTGTGTGTGAATTACACTCAGGGTAAGAGGACAAAGGATATGGTGCTACTGTTTTATGCTGGGCAAGTCCTCTGCCTAAACATACACAGAGGGGGTTCCCATCATACGACACCCTAAAAGGGAAAGCAATTGCTGGGAGCATTTGGTTGGCATCGGGTCTGTTTAAAGTATGTTCCTAGGATTATCTTATTTTGGGTTTTTTTTTTTGTTAAGCCTCACTTGAGGATATTTTTTTCCATTGCTTTTCAGAAAGAGTAGAAGAGAGGGAGGAAAGGGGAGAGAGATAGAGAGATAAACATCAATGTGAGAGAGACACATCGATTGATTGCCTCCCTCATGCTCCCTAACCAGGGGAGGAAAGCAAACTTACAACCCAGGTATGTGTTCTTGACCAGGAATTGAACCCACAACCCTTCAGTCTGAAAGTGGATGCTCTAACAACCTACCCACACCAGCTAGGGCTCAACCATTTTTTTTTTTCAGAAGCCCCTAAGAACATTTTGATAGATAACCTTTGAGTATCATTTCATCTTTATTGTTGAAAATATTACAGATCTCCCCCCCCCATTCACTCCATCCACCCAGCACCCACCCCTCCCAAGCTATCACCACACTATTTTCTTTGGACTATGCATATCTACAATAATAAAAGAGAAATATGCAAATTGACCACACATCTGTGACATCCACCAGCCAATCAAGAGTGAGTATGCAAATTAACCCAACAAAGATGGTGGGTTAATTTGCATAAGCAGGCTCAGAGCAGCCGGGCAGGGTAGGCACCTGCTCTGAGGGAGAGGGTGGGAGGGATGGAGGGAGCTACAGGAGTGGCACTCCACCAGAGCAGAGAAGACTGAAGGCTCTGCTGGAGCGAAGATGGTAGGCAGTGGTCAGAGTGAAGGACTGGGTCCTGGGTGCCGGAGGAAAACCGGCGCTGACAGCCAGGGGAAGGAAGGCCTATTGCATGAATCTTCGTGCAGCAGGCCTCTAGTATGTATATAAGTTCTTCAGTTAATTCCCCAACCCTCACCTTCTCTCTGAAATTTGTCAGTTCCACGGTCTATATCTCTGAATCTATTTTGTTTATCAGTTTATTTTGTTCATTAGATTTCATGTCTGAGTAAGAGCATATGTACTTATCTTTCTCTGATCTTCCAGTGGTTTATATATATATATTTATTAAACCCAATGGGAATTTTAATAAGCTATGGTTTTGTATCCTCCTTTTTCACTTAATATTTTATCATGCTTGTTTTCAGTTCTCTTGAATATTATTTAAAAAACAATCTTTCAGCATTATTGCCTATGTTCTTAAATGGCTGGAATTCAGGTTATTTCTAATTGTTGGCAATCATATGTATAAACATTGCAGTGAGCATTGTTACACTTAGTGTTTCTAGAAATGGTGAAGTTGGGTTCATATTTGAGTACCTGCGATGTGCTAGGTCAGTGGAACAACATAGCTTGTTGTAGAAAAAGTAAAAAATTAGGGAAACCCTACAGAAACATTCGGATGTGTTTCCTTTCCATATCTCTTCTGTACATGCAATTTAAACATTTAGTTCACATAGTAATAGATTGTCTTACCTCTTTGCAGTAACCGCCTGCAATGGGGAGATTTTTGGGGGCGGCACCATATTCGCTGCCTACCTATGCCACACATGACTTAGACTGCCTCCCACGCATACCTGTCACTGGCCTTCCACTTTTGGCTGTTATGAATAACTAGAGCCCCGGTGCACAAAATTTGTGCATGGAGGGAGGGGTGTTCCTTAGCCCAGCATGCACACTCTTCAATCAAGGACCCCTCGGGATGGGAACTAAACCAGCAGTGGACATCCCTCTTGAAATCTGGGACCACTGGCTTCTAACCACTTGCCTGCCTATTGGCTTGATCACCACCTGACCAATCCCCTGCTGGCCCCCAACTGCCCTCCCCTGCCAGCCTGATGGCCCCCAACTGCCCTCCTCTGTCAGCCTCATGGCCTTCAACTGCCCTCCCCTACTGATCTGATCACCCCCATTTGCCCTCCCCTGCTGGCCTGATCGCTCCTAACTGCCTCTGCCTCTGCCCCCACCACTGTGACTTTGTCTGGAAGGAAGTCAGATGGTAGGGAGATGTCCGGTCTCCCGTTCTAGTTAGCATATTACCCTTTTATTAGTATAGACTAGAGGCCCGGTGCACAAAATTCGTGCATGGAGGTGGGGAGTGTTCCTCAGCCCAGGCTGTACCCTCTCCAATCTGGGATCCCTTGAGGGATGTTGACTGCACGCATCTGCTTTTGACAGGAATTCAGAGCTCTTTCTTTTAGCCCGGCCTGGCGTAGTTCCCAGGCACACATTCCCAGGCGCATGGGGAAGATCACTGAAGTTGTCACAGGGGTCTGTCACTCACCCACCCATGTTGAAAAGGCCATTCATGGACAATCTGGCATGAATTCCTCAGGGCATTTTAGAGAGGGGCTTTCCTGATGACTCCGCAACACACATCGACTTAGGAGCTGAGTCCTCCCCCTCTGCCCCCTTGGTTTCTAGCATTGGATTAAACTTGGATCTGGTTCATCCATCCATCCATCCATCCATCCACCCACCCATCTTAACACAGTTTCTTTCTCTCGTGCTACTCTGACCTCCTGATATTCTGACCCAAGACTCCTTGAGCCCCAACTCTGGCTGTTAAGGACAGTGAGGCATAACACCCTGAAAACTTTGTACTTTGACGATTCTTTTGAAAGGAGGCTTGCACCCGCCAGAATGGGAATAGCCTGCTTTTATGGCACCTTGTTTTGTGCAGGAATGTGGCGGTCTCACATCACCCCTGAAGTGTTTGTCCCTGCCACAGTGGAGAGGGTTAGTGAGCGCCCCGATTCTATGCTAAGATTCTATGCCTATCTCTTCTCAGTGGGACCTGGGCAGAGGAGGGCGGGAGAGGGTTCTGTGTTCTGTTAGGAAGTAGTTTAAATTAAGGCTGAGGAAGTTGGAGTGAGAGGGTGGAAAGAAAAATGGATGACCCCCCGCAGGGCTCATTTCCTGTTGGAATCAGCCCCCAAGGAGCCATTGAGGTTCTGATTAGGACAAGGGACCCAGAGGGTGGGATTAGGGGGGAGGGAGGCCAGACATAGTCGCATGTAGGCCCCTTAGCCCTGTGGAGATTCCCTGTAGAATGAAGCTCGGTTAAACAGTGTTTCCCACCAGTCGCAGTTCACTTCATCCGGAGCGTTTGCCAGTGTTGATCATTTCGAATTTAGTCAGCTTCTCCTCTAACAAGGCTGTGGGGTCCCCGGTGTGGGGGCTGGGCTGGGCCAAAAGTCCTTTGTGGTCCTGGAGTTAGAGATTCTTTCTCCATTGAAGTTAGGAGCAGGCTTTGGGAAATCAGCAGTCTCCCTGAAGCCCAATATCACAGACTTTTCCCATCTTTTCAGAACAATAAAATTGGGTTTCAACCAGCTGTTTGAAAACAAGAGTGAAATTCTTTTAATAACAATCATCTTTGAAATTCGAAGAAGGATTTTTCTTTTCACATAAAATTGGTGTGTAGAGGGTGTAAATTTAACTAAGCTTTTTGGGTTTGTGTGTATCTAGGTATTTGTATTTTGTTGGGATATTTTTATTTTACTTAATTAAAAATAAAAGAAATGCGTGTACATGCTTAAAATATGTCAGCTGCGTGGAAAGATGCAAGTGAAAACTAGACATATTTCTCTTCACGTACCACTCCAGAAACATTTTGTATACAGATGGGACTACTTTGTATATATGGGTGTTTACTGATTTATTTTTAAAAAAATGGAAATTTTTACTGATTTCAGAGAGGAAAGGAGAGGAAGAGAGATACAGAAACATCAATGATGAGAGCTGCCTCGTGCACACTTCACACTGGGGGTGGCCTGCACCCCGGCCCCGACCAGGAATCGAACTATGATCTGGTTCATAGGCTGACACTCAGCCACTGAGCACCACGGCCAGGCTGGTTTGTTCATTTTTAACTTTGAAGGAAGATTGTTACCAGGTAGGAAAGGGATATTGAAGGTCAGGGTCATTGAATTAAAGAAACAGATACATTTAGAGATTTAAGGAGGCGAATAGCAAAAACAAAATAAAACAGGTCCTGGACTGGCCTTCACCTTGCGGGGGACCAGTGTGACCGCGGCCCCCACAGGGCAGATTGCAAGCTAGCTCCCTTCCCCCTGGCTGACTTGCTGTGACGTGACACCACAGGGTGGATGTCCTGTTCTCGAAGAGCTTCCCAATGTGAATGCAGTTAATAACAGCAGCAGAAGCCTGTTAGATCTGAGCACAGCACTCACCACGGCTGTACAGACACGGCCTTTCCAGTGGGAACAGAAACGAGGACTAGTCTATGGATTTCAGACGCCCTGGGGGGGGGGGGGGGCTGGGGCAGGGCTGGCAGCCTGGGTTTGAGCTCCAGTCTGACTCCCCACCTTCAGGTGTGGCACTTCAGCTGCAGTGATGCCTGGGGTGCCAAGCTGGGGGCAGCTTCCTCGTGGCTTGTGCAGTCTCTCACTCAGGGAAAGGAATGGGGACTCAGGGCGAACCCCGATAAAATAGAGGTGCTGTAGGTGGTGGCTGCAACTAGGTTTCCTGGAAAAGCGACTCTTATCTACCACCCCCTTGATGAAAAACAACCACCATTATGAAACATCTCAGACATGCAGACAGTTATAGAGGGTAAATTAGTGCATGCCATATACTCACTGCCAGGTTTAAAGATAAAGCGATGGATGCCTCTGGTATGCCAACTCTGTCAGCTTCCCTCACTCTTCACATCACTCTCTCCTGAAATCCACCTCCTTTTCTTTCCCTAAAGATCGTTTCATAGGAAGAAAGGAATGGGGTGCCTTTTCTGTTTTCCTTTGTAGACACCGTGATCTTGAACTTGGATGGAATAAAATGGCAGCTTGTTTGGCATTAAACCCAACACCTCTTATACTCATCTCTATCGCTGCTGTAGCAAGTCGCTGTAAATTGAGTTCAGAAAAACACGGGTTTACTGTGACAGTCCTGTGTGTCAGGGGTCTGACATGGGTCTCGCCAGGTGCCCTCTGGGCTGTGTCTTCCTGGTCCCAGGGACAGTCTGTGTCCCTGTGTGCCCACCTCCGGAAGCTGCCCTCCTTCCCAGGTCTGTGGCCCTTCCCTGGCCTCAAAGGCACCTGTGTCTGACCCTCCTCCTGTCCTCACATTTCTCTCTGGCCACAGATCAATGATTCTCCCATGTCAGGGCCCTCAGTCATAGTCACATATGCAAAGTCCACGTGCCTTATGAGGTGACAGTCACAGGTTCTGGGGATCAGGATGTGGGCATCGTTGGCGGCTGCTAAACTTTCTACCACACCTCCCATCAATTTTCTGATGGTGACTGTCGGGGTGGATGCCTGACAAATCATGCCTCCAGGAGTGCCAGGCCCACTGCTTGGTGCCTGCCTGGCCGGGCCTCTGTCCCTTCCTCAACTGTGTGACTAGTGTTGTCAACCTCGGCAGGACTGACATCTGGGGGATAATGTTCTGTTGTGTTTGGCAGCGTCCCTGGCCTCCACCCAGTGGATGCCAGTAGCACACTCCCATCCCCTAGCTGTGACAACCAAAAATGTCCCCAAACATTGAAGTGCCTTTGGGGGCAGAATTGCCCAGGTGAGAACTATAAATACCTACCTGGGTGAGTACCCATGACACCTAAACAGGAGCCTGATGGTCAAGCCACCCTGTCTGTCCAGATCATTGGCTTAGTACAGATGCTCCCAGAAGTGATCTGTGGTCACTTCTCACCCTGTGCTCTGCCTGGGCTTTGGCATTCGGCCTGCCGCGGGGCAGGAAGAGAGGGCGAGCCCTGCCTTTAGGGGCAGCTGTGAGTGCAGAGGAAGTGGATGCTGTCACTGGGTCGGCACAGTCTTCCCAGGGACACAGTGCTGCTTGCATTTCACCTGTCTGCCCCCCTTCCGCCTTTGTGTTCCTGTGGATGACCTGCGAACCAGGACCCTCAGCCGTGTCTGACCTTCGACCCCGTGTTACATGCAGGTGGCCCTGGTACAGTGGACCGAAAGTGTGGGCTTAACCCTGGTGGGGCGAGACCAGTCTTCCATGCAGCTGAGGACCCCTGGCGACCAGATCCTGAACTTCACCATCTTGCAGATCTTCCCTTTCACCTACGAGAGCAAGCGCATGGGCATCATCGTGAGGGTGAGTCCCTTTTGTTCATGACTGAGAACAGTTCAGAGCCTCCAAGCACACCGTGCATGTCCCGGAGCTTGACTTTCTTTCTGCCCCTTTTTATTATGTCCTCTGTTGCCCAAACTAACGAGGGAACATGATTCCCTAAGCAGAAAGAAAATTAGTTCATTCATCAGATAGAACCTCCGAGAGCTGGTCAACTCCTTGTTAACCCCATTCTCGAGTGAAAGGTCTAAGGCAGTGGTTGGCAAACTGCAGCTCGCAAGCCACATGCGGCTCCTGAGCCACGGTTTGCTGCTCTGTTGACTAATGAGTTTGCTGACCACTGGTCTAAGGGATATAGACTGGGCACCTCTTGGTAAGAATACACTTCATTGCATGCTCTTTTGTTGAATTAAATGTGTATCTTTTATTAAGAAGAATTCATATAACATGAATGGACCATTTAAAGGTATAATTAAGTGGCATTTAGAATATTCACAGTGCTGTGTACCCTTTTGTCAAGTTTGAGAATGTTTTTATCATCCCAAAGGGAACTTGTACCCACTAAGCAGCCACTGCCTGTCTCCTCTTTCCCCTAGTCCCCGGCAATCACTAGCCTGCGTTCTGTCTCGGTGGATTTACCTGATCTGGGCTTTTCATATAAGTGGAATCACACAACATGTAGCCTTTATGTATGGTTCCATTCACTTAGCATAATGTTTTCGAGGTTTATCCATGTCATAACAGGTATCAGTACTCTATTCCTTTTTATGGCTGAACTAGAGGCCTGGTGCATGAAAATTCACACTCTAGAGGGGGTGCCTCAGCCTGACTTGCCCCCTCTCACAGTCCAGGAGCCCTCAGGGGCAGGAGGTGACCCAGTGATCAGGGGAAGGCAATGCCCCATCACACCTCTGCTGCTGCCACTGCTGGCAGCTCAAGTCTTAGCCAGCCCTGGTTGCCTATGCCTCAGGCCATCCCTGGGCAGCTGAAGGGACTGGGTGCCACCATCTTTGGCTGTGGGGGCTGCCATCTTTGAAGGCATGGAAGTCAATTAGCATATTCCTCCTTATTGGCTATGGGTACCGCCATCTTTGAGGGTGGGGTAGCAATTAGCATATGCCCTCCTTATTGGCTGTTGGCACCACTATCTTTGCAACAGTGTGAGGGTCAATTGGCATATTCCCTTTTTATTGTTATCCATTCATCCATTGATGGGCAGTTGGGTTGTTTGCACCTTTTGGCTATTGTGAATAATGCTGCCAGGACACGTATGCACAGGAATTATAATACCTGTTTCTAGTTCTTCAGGGTGGAATTGCTGGGCCATACTTGGCCAGTCACTAAATTTTTGGGTAATTATATTTTTAAACTTATGAGGCATATCTAAACTCTTTCTGCAGTGCTGCACAATTTTACAGTTAGCCAGCAGTATATGAAGGTTTCAGTTTTTCCACATCCTCAGCAGCACTGCTATTTTCCATTTTAAAAACTACAGCCATCTGAGTGGTTGTGAAGTGGCATTTCATTGTGGTTTTGTATTTCCCTGATGACCGATGGTGGTCCCTTGGGCCCCACTTCTAGTCTTTAACCATCTTCATATACTTATTGGTCACTTGTATATCTTCCGTGGAGAAATGTCTATTCAAGACCCTTGCCCACTTTTTAATTGGGTTGTTTGTCTTTTTGTTGTTTAGTTGTATATAGTCTGTTACTAGAGCTTTATCCAAGTTATGATATGCAAATAGTTTCTCTCATTCTATAGGTTGTCTTTTTACTTTATTGATAAAATTCCTTTGAGGTACAGAAGTTACTAATTTCGATGAAGTCCAGCTTGTCAGTTTTTTCTTTTGTTGATCTTGACTAGGTATCATATCTAAGAGTTCATTGGTTCCGGGCACTCTCTGGCATGGCTGGAGAAAATTCTGCTTCAGATCATGAGACTCTTTAATAAGAGTCTCGTCTTTTCTGGATTTAAAAAAACCCACACAAATGAGGATCTCTACACAAGTCTTTCTTGCCCTAGGGATCCAAGTTGTAAATTCTATTATAGTCATTAGTAATAGTAGTATTAGAAATTGGTAATAGTAGTAATAGCCTGTAACCTGGGCATGTGCCCTGACCAGGAATCAAACCGTGACTTCCTGGTCATAGGTTGATGCTCAACCATTGAGCCATGCTGGCTGGGCTCAGCAGGTGCCTTACGCTCCATGGGGTGTGTGTCTTTGGCACCCGGGCAGGCGGGAGCTCCCCTCCCCCATCCCTGCTTTTCTCGCTGGTCTCAGCGGCTATGACCCGGGCCTCCACTTCTGCAGCACGCATCCAGTGTCGGGAGCACCCGTGGCCTTGGAGTCACAGTGTAAATCCTGGGAATTAGAGTCATTCTCTCCTGTGGGGTCACTTTGACTTCCAGTGTTTGTTTCCAAGCGTGAGGGCCGTGGGCCCTGCTAAAGGCATCTCAGGGTTGAGTCGTCAGGACTGGTCCCGTATCGGCCATCCTTGCACGAGTGGGCAGCGTGCACCCGCCCTTCCTCTCGTGGGAAGGGACTCTCATTCCCAGACACTTTGTCACATGTGGCCCCTTGTCTTCCCGCAGCAAGAGCAGGATGCGTGCCTGAAAGTGGGATACTGTCGGGTGGGCAGATCTATCGTCTGAAAACAGCACTCCCTCCTCCCCAGGTTATAAAAACGTCAGCATTCAGTTGACATTTGGAACAAGTAATCATATAAAGAAGAAGATCAAAACTACTTGTCTTTATTTTTCCACCAAAGGTGGCTGCGGTGACCTTGGAGAATTTCCCATCGGTTTTTCCCAAGCGTATGAGTGTGCGTATCTGTGGCCATTTTTATAAAGCTGGCATTGAACTCCACAGAAGGCTTCCTAAGCTGTTCCTCTCCAGGGAACTATGCATGGTGAAAATTTTCTCATGTTGTTAGAACGTGATTTTTTTAACATGACTTCTAATGTGCGCGTGGTGTTTCGTTGGGAAAATATATATATTTGGATGCTCAGATTGTTTTCATTTCTCGCTGCTGAAGGGACATCTCTGAGCAGCCGACTTCAGTAGGCTGTCTTTGATGCAATGTGTATTATTTTGCTAAATTTTCTTGGTTTCTGATCTGCCTTCCTCTTTCTCTTTGCTGTTGATGGGTGGAAGTCGGCACCCAGGGCGTTTTGCATGTTGCACGCATCTCACTCAGGTTCTCGTGCTGGGGCCACCTTGCCCGCAGGGGACATCTCCAAGTACCTGGAGACAGTGTTGGCCGTCACAGTTCCAGGGGTGGCACCTGGTGGGTGGAGGCCAGGACAGCCTCCTCACAGAGAATCCAGCGCCACTGTTCACTGTGGCGGGGCGGGAACTGAGCACAGACGTGTCCGTATATCCTGTCTGTTACTGGAAAACAACTGTCGTGACCTGATGTGACGACGTTTCAGCCAGTGATAAAGGCTCTTGGTTGGTTTCGTGACGGTTAGGGTTTGCTCTCGCCTGGTTCACTAGCCCTCTCAAATGTGTGGGCTCGTGGGCGGGACGTGGTGGCACCGCCTGTCGCTCACAGAGCGAGGCCGGGTCTGTGGGAGTCTTGTCTTCTCAGAAGGTGGGTCCGGCTCAGAGGAACCAGCTTCTTCGGGGCTCATGTGCTTACGCTTCTGGAGGGAGGCTGTGTCGCCTGCTCTGCTCTTCTTGTGCCCAGGACGTTCCACCGCCTCCCCACGCGCCTCCCCACGCGGAGTGATGCAGTCGGGCCGTTGGCGTAGATCACCCCCTGGTCCTTGTTTGAACAGAGGAGGCCTTTGAACAGGTGCCAGCACCAGGGCACAGCGGAAAAAGATGAGGCCCAAGCAATGCCACCCACCCAGCAGATCCCTAAATTTACAGCACCATCTTGCCATACTATGGGAAGGGAGTAACCTGATGATGAACTTGGAGGGAGGAAATGACTAATGGGAGGAGACAGTCAGCGCAGTATTTACGTTGGACGAGAGGCTGAGCTCTCCCGAGTCCCTGCTGGAGGAGAGGAAGCCGGGGCGGGGCCTCATTTCCTACGGCTCTCTTGTTCAGCACTTCGGGTGAAGGGGAAGGAAAAAAAACTCTGAGGCTTTCATGTTCAGACCCCAAGCTCTCCTTGGCCCGAGCCGCCAGCCAGCCTGGGCGCCATCTGTCAGCGGTAAGGCGCTGCCCAGGACGTTCAGACGCAGGTGGCGCTGCGTGGCGGGGGTGCTTTTCTGAGTGAGCGTGTTCTGAAAGATTGTCAGTGATTAGAGGGCTTTGAAAGTTATTTTAAAAGAGGAAGCCGTACCACTGATCGGCGTTGTGTTCTTACTCTGTAGGAAGCGTTAACAGGCACGCGTTGGGGCGTCCCCGGGGAGTGGAATTTAGGCCTGGGGTGGTGATGGTCACGCTCAGTTTCCTTGCCCGTCTCCCTGCCTCCAGCCTCCCCGTGATGGGCATCATTGAGGACAGAGTCGTGGAAGGGGCGAGAGCCAGCCATTTCCCCAGCATTCTTCAGCCTGGGCGCTGCGGGCACTGGAGGCTGGGTGGTTCTTGGTTGTGAGCATGACCTGTGCACTGGGAGATTCAGCAGCTGCCTGGTCTGTACCCCCTGGACTCCAGCAGCACCACCTCCACTGTGACAGACAACCAAACATCTCTCCAGACATCGCCCCATGTCTCCTGGGCGGGGGCAATTGCCCCCAGTGAGGACCTCTGTGCTGAGGAGCCTCCTTCTGCACATACAGTGTGACCCAGAGCAATGGAGTTACTGCCACTCAAGCAGAAAGGGGTGCCCAGGGTGGGCACTTCCTGTGTGTCTGGCCCTTTGCTCTGTGCTCTACGTAGATGGTCTTGTTTAAGCCACACACACCTCTGCAGTAAGAGTTGTTAGGGTCGCTGTTTTATAGGTGAGGAAACTGAGGTTTAGAGAAAAGAAGTAGCTTGTCCTATGGGGGTCGGCTGGAGCCGGTACCAGGTTCGAGCATTTGATGGCTGTACAGTGGTTACTCCCCAGAAAGTCTGGCCCGGCGAACTGAAATTCCTAGCCCAGTGCTCAGCTCCCCGTGGGGGTGGCATCATCGAGATCAGTGGTTTGCAGCGGAGGTTTTGGCTCCCAGGGGACACATGTTCATATGTTCTGTGTGTCTCCCAGGGGTGCTGCTGGTGGCTGGTGGTAGAGGGCCAGGGACGCTGCCGGAGACCCTTCCCGCAGGGCAGAGAGTCCTCCCGGGGAATGTCGGAGCGCCGGGGCCGAGAATTCCTGGTCCCTTGGCGTGGTGACACTGGCTGGCCGTGTGTAAACAGTTATCTTACAGCGTGGGCGCTGTTCCTGCTGGAGTGGTAGTTCCTTTAAAAAAGCACAAACAAACAAAGTTCTTCAATGCTTTTGATCTTGCTTTCATCATTTAATAATTTTCAAATGCTCTGAGTTTTCTGCTATTTTCTGTGGCCTTTGCCCCAAAGCGAGGCCCCTCCGGCTTTTTATCCCTGGCCAGTGGAAAACACGGGCGTCCGCTGAGCACACGTGGCACGCCAGCTGTCACGGGAAGCGGGCCCTGGAAGCGCCCCTCCCGCTCACTCCTGCCTCCCGGCCCCTCCAGGATGAGTCAACGGGGGAAATTACCTTCTACATCAAGGGCGCCGACGTCGTCATGGCTGGCATCGTGCAGTACAACGACTGGCTGGAGGAAGAGGTGAGCGTGCTGTGGGCGTGGAAGCGGCTGTGCCGTGCCTCTGGAGGTCTGCCCTCACCAGGCGCAGGGGGGAGGCTCTCTGAGTTCGTTATCCGGGTAGCACATCACCCCAAAATGCTGCAGCTTCACATAACACACTCAATTCCCGAGATTTCTGTGGGTTAAGTATGCGGGCACAGCTTGGCTGGGTCCTCCACCGGGTCTCTCACAGGCTGCAGTCAAGGGGTTGGCTGGGGCTGGGGTCTCCTCTGAAGCCTCAGCCGGGGAAGGACCCTGTCCGGACTCAGTGGTCAACTCTGTGGTGGCTGTTGGCTGGGGGCTGCCACGTTCCTTGCCACGTGGACCTTTCCACAGGACAGCTCCCGTGGAAGCTTTGTCAGAGGGGCAAGCGAGGAGGCAGGGCAGGTGGAGAGAAGGACGTCACCTGCCCTCACTTCGCCACACTCGTTGTTGGAAACAGGGCACCGGGCCCCGCCCATACTCACGGGAAGTGATTATGCGAGGGTGTGGCTGTTACATCTTCAGGGAGGTGGTTTGCACACACAGATGCCGACAGGGCCAGGCAGGTAACTCAGACGGACTGGCTGGAACATGTGCTCCTGACGGGGTTACGTTTTGTACGTTAAAGGCACGGGCATGTTGCCAGCTCGGCACCTGTTTGCCAGCAGCCCGTGGAGGTGGCTGTTGGTCACCACCAGCCACCGCAGTGATTTGGGAACACGTGCTCAGTGTTGTCAGAGGTTCAGTCCTCCCAACAAGCCGGAAATCCAGATTTTCCTGTGCAGTGTTACACCCTTGACTTAAATTTTGGAGCGTACGGTGCCCATCACAGAAAGCTGTAGGTCGTGTGGCCCGTGGGTCATGCCACGACCTCCCCTGAGAAGGTTCACTCAGGGAAACGGCTTGGGGAGGGCAGGGTCTGGTGGCGGTGCGCTGTCCCCGCGGGAGGGCCTGTCCCTTCGGTGCCTGGCCCTCCTCAGCGAGCGTCAGGGCCCGGGCAGAGCCCCAGCGCAGCCCCACTCACCGCCCTCTGCTCCACAGTGTGGGAACATGGCCCGAGAGGGGCTGCGGGTGCTCGTGGTGGCGAAGAAGTCTCTAGCCGAGGAGCAGTATCAGGACTTCGAGGTGAGTGTTCTGTGACGGTTGCTTATTCTCAGCCCTGCCCACCTGCCCGGTCACATCTCCTCCCCGGGGGCCCCTCGCTCCTGCTCTTGCCATCCTCCCGTCCCTTCTGAGCACAGGCAGGTTCACTCCTGTCCCTGGGCCTTTGCACTTGCCTCTGAGTGCACAGAACTCTCTTTCCTCGTGTTGCTCCGTGGCTCACTCCCTCACTTCCTTCGGCTCTCAGCTCCAATGCCACCGCCTCTGAGAAGTTCTCCCGGACTCCCCATCTAAGGCAGCCCCACCTCAGTACACCCTTTACCCCATTTAACTTTCTTCTTTGTATTTATCAACATCTGGAATGACCGTATATATAAACATTAATATCTCTTTTCTGGAATAAAATCTTTTTGAGAGCACGTTGTCACTCTGTTTGGCTCTTATATCCCCAGTATTTAGGGTACTCATTGGCACATAGCACACCTTCTGGAAAATTTGGAATGAGACCCTCATTTAAAAAATATATATATTTTATTGATTTTTTTACAGAGAGGAAAAGAGAAGGACAGAAAGTTAGACATCGATGAGAGAGAAACATCCATCAGCTGTCTCCTGCACACCCCACACTGGGGATGTGCCTGCAGCCAAGGTACATGCCCTTGACCAGAATCAAACCTGGGAGCCTTCAGTCCGCAGACCCACACTGTATCCACTGAGCCAAACCAGTTTCGGCGAGACCCTAATTTTTTAAAGCTACAAAAAACATTAACTTTGAACCAGATCATTGACTGTCACAGCCAAGAGTTCCAGCATTAAATGTCATCTTGTCCCGTAGGTTGTGTGTCCCTTGAAGGGAAGTGCCTTTGTTAGATCCCCAGTCCTGGCATAAAGCCAAGCACACACATGCATGCAGGACAGGAAGAGGGACAGGCTCTGAGCCCGTGTCCTGTTCCACCCAGAGAAGCTGTGCTTGTCTCTGTCTCTTCTATGTGTGAGTTCTTTGTAAAGTTGTAATTGACAAGAGGCCTAGCCTTGATCAAGTCCCCCTTCCTTTCCATCTTAAAGGCCTCAGTTTCGAGTCGGCCGGTGCGGGGCCTCTGATTTTCTCCTAGGTCTTTGCCAGCACTGTAAAGAGGGGGTAAACAGAAGGGTTGGATCGATGGTTTTCGAGAGTGGGACTTCCTCAAGGATTCTTGGTTAAAAGTGTGTTTTGTGCGGGAGAACCTAGTGTTTTTCTGAGCGCTTGAGTTGTGCCAATCCTTGCGACAACCCAGTGAGGTTGGGGCGGTTATTGCTGCTTCTGGAGGAAAACAGTAGAGGCTCAGAGAAGGTAAGCAACTTGCTGGAAGTTGCACAGCATGTGAGTGTAGAGCGAAAGGTGGAACTCTGGTCTGTCCAACTCCGTGTCTGGACTGTGAACTTGGAAGGTACCGAAGCCTTCGTGTCATTCCTGTGAGGTCTACACTAGGTGCTGCGGTGGGATCAGCACGCTGTCCCCTTCGGTGGTGGACAGCCTTGCACCTCCCCACCCTAAGCATGTCCCCTACTGTGTCCCAGGCTCGCTACGTGCAGGCCAAGTTGAGTGTGCACGACCGCTCCCTCAAAGTGGCCACGGTGATTGAGAGCCTGGAGATGGAGATGGAGCTGCTGTGCCTGACGGGGGTGGAGGACCAGCTGCAGGCGGACGTGAGGCCCACGCTGGAGACGCTGCGGAACGCCGGCATCAAGGTAGGTGGCCTGCTGTGGCCTGGCTGCTGAGCTCCCGCCCGGGAAATGGGCTCCGGAATGATACCGCTGTCCCTCGAGCAGAGTGAAGGTGGGAGATTGGAGAGGGGGACGTGGGACAGAGGGAGCCAGGCGTGCAGGGACCTCAGCCCTGTCTCAGGTTGGCCTCTCCTCACCTCCTGCCTCGGCAGCCTGGGTGTTGGAAAGGCCTGTGCATTTGCTCTCCTGGCTGGCCTTCCTAGCCTCGCTGGGCTCCACGCAGGCAGAACTGCCTCGTTCTGCAGTGCCACGCATGTCCATTACGTCCCTGGGAGCGGGCAGCCAGCTAGCCGCCTGTCTGGGTCTGGGTGAATGGATGGCCACCCAACAGAGTGACCGCCTGCCCCAGCAAACTGCCATGTTTATGTTTTGTACTCTACTCTTTGGGGCCCCTAATGTCCAGTAGTTTAATCAGGAGAGGCCAGTAGAGGGCGTCTGAGGGCCTGCAAAGGATCAGCCAACTTCCTGGCTCAGAGCCTCTGAGAACGCGTGTTTGCCACCCGCCTCTGCCCCAGAGCAGCTGTGGGCGCTCCTTGAGCCTGCATCCCGCAGACGTGCGTGTGAGCTGGGCCCTGCGAGCTTGCGGGTTAGGTCTGCTGCAGGGGCGGTCTGGGCACGTCCACACGCATCGGGGGCCGCCATGTTGCGAGCATGGATTTTTGTAAACCAAACGCCGTCATTACCTTTGGCTCGTAGGAAACCGACAGCAAGGTCCTAATTTTGAAAACACGGCCTGCTGTCAGAGGCCCGTTCCTACTGTGTGGTGGTGTTTAAACTTGGTCCCTGGGCCATCTCCAGGACCTCCCTGTTGGGTCCTAGCTGTGCGGTTTTGGGGCAGGTCACCCCTCTGCCCCCACAGCAATGAGGGATCTGTGCCGAGGTTGGAACCTGGCATGTTCACCACCAACGCTTTATGTCGGGGTTAACCCCACGAGATTCCTGGCCGGCATCCAACCCATAGAAAGACCACGTGTTCCGTGACAAGTCATGTTCCTGTAGGACACGGAAGTGACCCCTTTCTTAGGGATTAGTTATTACTTTAAGAAAAATTCCCAGCAGGGGGTGGGAGGTCAGAGGCCCAGTTTCGAGAAGCGTGTGGCCCAGCGGTTCCCTGAGCACCACACCGGCCTCTGCTGCCACCAGCGGTGGTCGCGCAGCGTCCCGACAGCCTTGAACGGGCATTTCCTGTCACGAGCGGGGGGCCCTCTAAGCCTCGAGGAGGTAAACAGGACACACCAAGTTCGGCTCGATGTTCTTGAAAACTCTGCTGATGCAGGCGACGCAGGCCATAGGCTGCTTCTAGCAACACTAACCACGGGGACTCTCTCGTGCGGTGACTCCAGGTTTGGATGCTGACGGGGGACAAGCTGGAGACGGCCACATGCACAGCGAAGAACGCGCATCTGGTGACCAGAAACCAGGACATCCACGTGTTTCGGCTGGTAAAGCGCTCTCTGCGGGGGGTGTGGCTGCAGTGTGCCGTAACCGCATGACCGCATGACCTCGTGACCTCGTGACCTCAGCCTTGAGGGGGCCCCTGCTGGCGGGGGGGGCTTCCATGGCCGGTTTGGGAGGAATCACGGCCGACCCAGTGAGGCCGGAGGTTCCCTCTGGTGGTGTCTCCGGAGCGCCCCGTCCTGGCCTGTGTGGGGTCAGGGCCCTTTGAGAGGCTGCTGCAGTGAGGCAGGATCGGCGTGAAGGATGCAGGTAAGCACATCCATGTGGAACTGTACCCAGGAGTCCAGTATTTCACCACATCCTCGAAGGCCAGTCCTTGGTTAAGAAATAATGTCCAGATCACAGGGAACACCTAGGAGCCTTCGGAAGGAGGTGTGTTGGGTGGGCACAGGAGAAACGGCCCCAAACAAGCAGGCATTAGAAGTAGCCCCAGGGCTGTGCCTGGCCTCGCTGAGTGGGAGGTGAGGAGAAGGGTCCCTCTGGGGCAGGGTGTCCACTCATCAGAAATCGGAGCCACCGTACCAACAGCTGCAGGGATCTAGATGTTGGGGGTCTCCCTCTCAACCCCTGCCGTTGGTCCATAGCACATAGAAGCTTCCAGAAGTCCAGCTGTTTGGTGAACAGCACACACAGTGTTGCTTAGAGGCAGACGCGGCGGGCCCTCATTGTCCACGGGATCTACGTCCGAACCCGCCAGTCACTAAAGTCGATCAGTAACCCGAAAAGCAATGCTCAGGTGCTTCCCGAGTCACGGGGTCAGGGGCGCGTGGCGCAGTCCGAGTCCTGGACGAACAGGGTGTCTCCGCCGCCTCGTTTCAGCACGCAGGCTGCACAGTGTCCTTTCGGCATCCATGCGGGGCCAACTTCCTTGCACTTTCGTGCTTTTTCTTAGCAGTTTCACCGTGTCAAATGGCCCCAGCACAGTGATGAGGGATGGCCGCTGTCCCGAAGCACGGGAGGGCTGTATGTGCTTCCCAGAGGAAATGCATGGCTTAGCCAAGCTCCCCCAGGCCGGCGTCCAGTGCTGTTGGCCATGAGTTCAGCATTAAGGAATCGATAAATATGTGTTTTAAAAGATGTCTGTAAGCAGAAACACACGTAACACGAGGTTGTGTATTGATCGGGTGGCCAGCGATACTGTGAGCGGAGGCTGGCAGGAGCCAGGCCTGTGGCTCCTGGGGCCTGGTCCGTGCGGCTGACTCCGCGGTCAGGGCGGGCGGTACAGAGCCCAGCTGTCACAGATCATGAGACTCTGCTGCTGCTCACCTGTGCGGTAGGCAGGCTGGTCACCCTCTGTCCGCGTCCAGGGCCTGCAGACCGTGGGTCTCGTGCTAGCTGCCCGTTCTGGTGAACAGTTTTGTCTAAATGCAGATGCACCCATCGTTTGCATAACTGTCAGAGGTGCTTTATGGCCCCCGGAGCCCACAGTAGTTCACATCTGGTCCTTGAAGGAAAGCCGGCCTCCCCTCTGGGTGCCCGCAGTGGCGGTCTCGCTGTGTGTTGGGCAGGCTAACACACGCCCGCTTCAGTCTCCTCACATGTAAGGGAGCCATTGCCCGCACCTCGTGGCATCCTGTGAGGAATGCCCGGGACAACCCGGGAGTATGGGCAGGGCCTGGCACAGGCTACACAGTATCCTTTTTTTTTTTTTAACGTGGTCACAGCCACCCTGGGGAGAAAGGTGGTGGTCAGGCTCTCCGGTCCCCACAGAATCATCACGAACAGGATTTAACTTGGCTCTGGGTCCGGTGGCAGGGAAGTGGCAGGGGTCCTTGGCCAAGTGGCCATTGTCTTTATGTGGCTCCAGGAAGCTACTGTTTGTTGTTCTGCGGTCTCTGAAGAGCGAAGCCGCCTAACCCTCGTTCCCTCCCAGGTGACCAACCGCGGCGAGGCCCACCTCGAGCTGAACGCCTTCCGCAGGAAACACGACTGCGCCCTGGTCATCTCTGGAGACTCCCTGGAGGTAGGACCGCATGGCGCCCCTTCCTGCTGCTGTGAGGGAAGTGACCTTGCTGACCCCTCTCTCCTCCCCCAACAGATCTGCCTCAAGTACTACGAGTATGAGTTCATGGAGCTGGCCTGCCAGTGCCCGGCCGTGGTCTGCTGTCGCTGCGCCCCCACCCAGAAGGCCCAGATCGTGCGCCTGCTGCAGGAGCGCACTGGGAAGCTCACCTGTGCAGTAGGTAGGATGGCTCACCTGTGCAGTAGGTAGGATGGCTCACCTGGGCAGTAGGTAGGATGGCTCACCTGGGCAGTAGGTAGGATAGCTCACCTGGGCAATAGGTAGGATAGCTCACCTGTGCAGTAGGTAGGATGGCTCACCTGGGCAGTAGGTAGGATGGCTCACCTGGGTGGCAGGTAGGATAGCTCACCTGTGCGGTAGGTAGGATAGCTCACCTGGGCAGTAGGTAGGATAGCTCACCTGGGCAATAGGTAGGATAGCTCACCTGTGCAGTAGGTAGGATGGCTCACCTGGGCAGTAGGTAGGATGGCTCACCTGGGCAGTAGGTAGGACGGCTCACCTGTGCAGTAGGTAGGACGGCTCACCTGGGCAGTAGGTAGGATGGCTCACCTGTGCGGTAGGTAGGATAGCTCACCTGGGCGGTAGGTAGGATGGCTCACCTGGGCGGTAGGTAGGACGGCTCACCTGGGCAGTAGGTAGGACGGCTCACCTGGGCAGTAGGTAGGACGGCTCACCTGGGCAGTAGGACGGCTCACCTGGGCAGTAGGTAGGATGGCTCACCTGGGCAGTAGGTAGGATGGCTCACCTGGGCGGTAGGTAGGACGGCTCACCTGGGCGGTAGGTAGGACGGCTCACCTGGGCGGTAGGTAGGACGGCTCACCTGGGCGGTAGGTAGGACGGCTCACCTGGGCAATAGGTAGGACGGCTCACCTGGGCAATAGGTAGGACGGCTCACCTGGGCGGTAGGTAGGACGGCTCACCTGGGCGGTAGGTAGGACGGCTCACCTGGGCGGTAGGTAGGACGGCTCACCTGGGCGGTAGGTAGGACGGCTCACCTGGGCGGTAGGTAGGATGGCTCACCTGGGCGGTAGGTAGGAAGGCTCACCTGGGCGGTATGTAGGATGGCTCACCTGGGCGGTAGGTAGGATGGCTCACCTGGGCGGTAGGTAGGATGGCTCACCTGGGCGGTAGGTAGGATGGCTCACCTGGGCGGTAGGTAGGATAACTCACCTGGGCGGTAGGTAGGAAGGCTTACCTGGGCAGTAGGTAGGATGGCTCACCTGGGCAGTAGGTAGGACGGCTCACCTGTGCAGTAGGTAGGACGGCTCACCTGGGCAGTAGGTAGGATGGCTCACCTGGGCAGTAGGTAGGATGGCTCACCTGGGCGGTAGGTAGGATGGCTCACCTGGGCGGTAGGTAGGACGGCTCACCTGGGCGGTAGGTAGGACGGCTCACCTGGGCAGTAGGTAGGACGGCTCACCTGGGCAGTAGGTAGGACGGCTCACCTGGGCGGTAGGTAGGACGGCTCACCTGGGCAGTAGGTAGGACGGCTCACCTGGGCAATAGGTAGGACGGCTCACCTGGGCAATAGGTAGGACGGCTCACCTGGGCGGTAGGTAGGACGGCTCACCTGGGCGGTAGGTAGGACGGCTCACCTGGGCGGTAGGTAGGATGGCTCACCTGGGCGGTAGGTAGGATGGCTCACCTGGGCGGTATGTAGGATGGCTCACCTGGGCGGTAGGTAGGATGGCTCACCTGGGCGGTAGGTAGGATGGCTCACCTGGGCGGTAGGTAGGATGGCTCACCTGGGCGGTAGGTAGGATAACTCACCTGGGCGGTAGGTAGGAAGGCTTACCTGGGCAGTAGGTAGGATGGCTCACCTGGGCAGTAGGTAGGATAACTCACCTGGGCAGTAGGTAGGATAACTCACCTGGGCAGTAGGTAGGATAGCTCACCTGGGCAGTAGGTAGGATAGCTCACCTGGGCGGTAGGTAGGATAACTCACCTGGGTGGTAGGTAGGATAGCTCACCTAGGCGGTAGGTAGGATAGCTCACCTGGGTGGTAGATAGGTTACAGCTTGAGCATAGCTGTCACAGATCATGGTACACTGGCTCCATTTTCTGGCGGGATAATTGGATCCTGCAGCCCTGTTCTTCACACTCCCCCAGCCACTTTGCTAGGGTCTTGATATTTTCCTCCATGGACTTGGCTCTATCCTATCTAATAAAAGAGTAATATGCAAATTGACCATACCTCCGATCAAGCCATGCCCATAAGCCAATCAGGAGCAAATAAACCCAACCAAGATGGCTGTGGCCACTGAGAGCAGGAGAGAAGCTTGGGTTTTCCCAGCAATGGAGGAAGCCAAGCTTTCCGCCTGCTCTTGCCAGCCTAGGCCTCTGCTCAATGCTACAGAGTTTCAATTATAGAAGGTATATCCCAAGAGAAATGGTGGTAGCCACGGAGCTGGAGAGAGCAGAGGCTAGGGTTGCCCGGGCGATGGAGGAAGCCAAGCTTTTGCAGCCCTAGCGCCTAGACCTCTACCTGAGGCTACAAAGTTTCAATTATAGAATTTAAATAAACCCAATAGAAATGGCTTTCACCACAAAGCGAGCAGAAGGTTTGGCTCCGCTCCAGGCTACAAAGTTTCAATTGTAGAACGTAAATTAATCCCAGATCCCAGGGCCTCTGCTTCGGTTGCTGGGGGGCGTGGCTGGCCTGCAAACCATCACAGGCCCCTCATCCAGGCCGCCCCTCACCCCAAGGGAACCCCCACCTTGATCTGGGACACTCTTCAGGCAAACCAGCTGGCCCCCACCCATGTACCAGGTCTCTATCCTATCTAATAAAACAGTAATTTGCAGATTGACCATCACTCCCAACACACAAGAGGGCTGCCCCCATGTGGTCAAAGATCCTGCCCCCATGTGGACACAAGATGGCCACCACAAGATGGCCAGTAGGGAAGGGCCGTTGGGAGGTTCTAGGCCTTCAAGGGATGGCAATTGTGGGCAATCAGGCCAGCAGGGTAGTTGGGAGGGACCAGGCCGGCAAGGGAGAGCAGTTGGGGGTGATCAAGTCTGCAGGGGAGGGCAGTTAGGGGTGACCAGGCAAGCAGAGGAGGGAAGTTGGGTGCAAACAGGCTGGCAGGGGACCAATTAGACATCAATTAGGCTGGTAGGGTAGTGGTTAGGGGGTGATCAAGCTGGCAGGCAAAAGCGGTTAGGGGCAATCAGGGAGGCAGGCAGGCGAGCAGTTTGGAGCCAGCAGTCCTGGATTGTGAGAAGGATGTCTGACTGCCCGTTTAGGCCTGATCCTACTGGGATTGGGCCTAAATGGGCAGTGGGACATCCCTCAAGGGGTCTCAGATTGGAGAGGGTGCAGGCTGGGCTGAGGGACATCCCCCGCCTCCTGGGCATGAATTTCTTGCACCGGGCTTCTAGCTTTGTTATAATTATGATTTTTACCGTTTCCCTTTGAGAAAGAGTAGGTAAGGGTGCCTGAGGGCTTCCCTCCTTAGCTGGCACTCTTCGCTGGAGTTTACTGGCTGGGTGCTTGGGCTCCCTTCACCACTGAGCCCCAGCCTGCTCGTTGGTCAGGTGGGAGAACTGCAGCACTCTTCCCAGGGGTGCTGATGAGATAAATGGGGTCACTTTAAACGTACTTGCCACGACAGCACCCGGCAGAGGCAGGGTGGGTGGTGGCCGTAAATGGGGTGTGGACACAGCCCCCCTGCCACCGCTGAGCGGCAGGGACCCTCGGCCAGTCACCTGTCCCTCTGACACCCACTGGAAAACAGGAACCGATACTGCAGGTTGTGGGCGTGTTTGTGGAGCTGGGCAGGCACGGCAGGCAGCACTCAGTAAAAGGCAGAACAGGTAGG
>CM050518.1:11571261-11861261 GCA_027563665.1 Antrozous pallidus
ATCTTGAAACCCGACAGGTGGTGATGCTGGGATCAGGTACACAGAAAGAATGGGCAATAAGGCATGAAAACAGCCCAGCTACACACCAACCTGATAGGTTTAAGGCAGGATGGATAATCAAAGGTTATCTGCATATCTGACTTTTTTTTTACTGTTTCTAATAATTTTCTTCCTCTTTGTCACTAAGCTAGATGTTATTCTGCTAGGCAAAATTCTAGACCAGGCTGGGAAAAGGTGAGGGGGTCTAGTGATTCACCACTGAAGGCACAATGTTGAACGAAACTAAGTCCCGATCTTCAGTCCCGATCCTCCTACTTGTTGTGTTCCACAGTGGAAAAAACACCAATATCAGGTAGTGATTAAATACATGAAGGATATAAAACAAAGCAATGAAATCAAATGAGGTGGATTACAGAAAGCTTCTTTAAGAACTGAGGCCTAAATTTATAAGGAGGCACACAGACCTGGGTGCAGAGTACCAAACAAAGATGACACCAAATGCAGAGGGGTGTCCGAAAAGCAGAAAAGACTATCTTTGGGGCCATGATAAATGCCTGCTAAGAAAATAGGCTGCTTTCAGTTTCCATTTCTCCATAATATGGCCTTCTTGTAGTTCAGCCTTTTAGATGCCCCACCCTTTCTGTTACAGTGCTATGTACAAAGTCCTTTCTCCTGGGCACCCAGCCACCTGTATTGTATAGACTGGAGCAGGATAATCATTTAGAGGTTGAAATAAAAGTTCTATAAAAATCTAATGCTATCCCAGCCAGAGCTACAATGATGAAGTTTTCAAGCACAAAAGTTATCAAAAACCAATTAGGCAGAGCACTTGGCTGGCCCTAAGAGAGACTCAGAAAGGTGCATCCATTTTCAATCAACTCTGAACTGATGAACATGTAGACATAGTATGGTGAGTACAGCAGAGAGTCAAGGTTTGAATCCCAGTACTGTCCCCTGACCTCTGACCCAGGAAAGGTTCATCTGGCTCAAGGAAACCTCAAGGTTTGTTGCTTTTCAGTTGGTAAATTCTGCTAAGTCAAGCTTCTTTATTCATCCATTACCCCCACCTCCACACCCCCTCAGTTTGATTCCTATAATACCCTTCCATTGTACAATGAATTTTCACAACAGTCTGAACATTTGCTGGTACTTATATGATTGTGAACTCTGAGGGTAGAATCACTTCATTTCTTACTTTGCCCCAAGAATCTGGCACATAGTGGCCAAATATTTTGGTCTGTTGAACATAAGACGGGAAGATGGATGCTCACTGTGCTGGCACTGGGGATAAAAACAGGGCAAAATAAAAATGGTCATTGCCCTCATGCCCCTAAATTTTGCTCTGTGCAAGAAACTGGGAGTAATTTAAATGGGGATGCTGACAAGAGAGGTAACAAATTGGGACTTGAAGTCTGAAAAGGATTTGGGGTAGGGGTGAGGGAGGTGTAGATGGGACAGGAAGAGTTCCAGGCAAAATGAACTGCAAACAGAACAGCCCAAAGCTAGAAAGAGCTTTGTGCACTTGAATAAGCAAAAAGCAGTCCGTGTGACTGGGGAGCTCTTCCTCTTGCTGCAGAAATAATGCCCGTGATGCCCAGCAAGTGCCCACTGACCACTAAAGGGGCCCTAAGACCAATGAATGCCAAGGTGACGGCCATGACGCGCACTGAGGGAGGCCATGGAGAAAATGCCATCCCTCTGAGGCAAGGAGTAGGTGGCCAATTCATTCAGGTTAGGTGTGTGTTTGAGGCAGCAAGGCTGAGACTCAAATCCGGCCAAACTCAAAACACCTGCCGCAGCCCAGGACCGGCCCTGACACTACCACACACACCTCCTTCCGTCGTCCCAGCGCCGCCTAGCAATGTGCAGGCCGCGGAGGCTGAACGCCCAACGAGACGAAACACGCCGGAACCCAAGTATCAGGAATGCTAACTAACGGCCCCGATCTGCCCGCGCTCAGCCCCTCACAGCGGAGGCAGACTGGTCAGACTTGCAGCATGCCTTCCCTTTTGTTCCTGTGGCCTAGCTCAGCGTTCCTCCAGCTTCAGGGCCATCAGAATGAACTACCGGGCAGAGCTGGGCAATGACGCCAGGTCTGCTACACGTGAGGGGCGGCGTACGCGCTCCTCAGGGTAAACCGGCTCTCAGGGCAGAACCCCAGTGGGGTTTCGCTACACTATCCCGCGGGGGAGGAGCTGACAGGCCGCTTGGAACTCAGGAGCCCATCAGAAGAGCGGGAGTCTTGGAAGGAAGCAGACAACTTTCCCGGGTCTTCGGAAAGCCCCGCGGAGAGGCCACTTTGGGCCGAGACACCGCACCCCCCTTTCCCAGCCCGAGACCCTCCCTGCTGAGGCCTCGCCCCTCGGCTCCATTCCCCTCTGCCCAGTCAGGCGCCCCCCGACCAGGCCCGGGCTCGCCGCTTACACGTGTCCGCAGAGCACCCGCACCGGCTTCTCGTACACCTCTAAGCACACGGGACACGTAAAGCGGGCCAGTGGGTCGGCCTCCGCCGCGGGGCCCGCCAGCTGCGCACCACCCTCACGGTCCCGCTGCTGCGCCGCCATCTTGCTGCCGCGAAGCTCAGCCTAACGGTGGCCGAGGAGGAGGAGCCGACGGGGCGGGGCCGAGACGGCCGCCAGCGCGAGGGGCGGGACGAGGGCGGGGCTGGGGGACGGCGAGGGACTCCCGGTGCGCGGCTTCCGGGATATGCCCCTGCCGGGGGGCGGGGCTAGTGGTGCGCCACGCCTCCTGGCCCGTCTGATTGGAGGGAGAGAGAAAGAAAAAGTTAAGGGAAATCTGGAAAATGGGTTTTTGAGATTGGCAAAATTCGAACCGGTTTTGGGCTTCCCCCTGTTTCCTAAATATAAATCATTACTGTTACTTAGTACTTACTTACACACTATTACTTAATATTTCTCCTCAAGCCGAGTTGATTTAAGTAAACAAAAACAAGAAAAAAATTAGAACAAAAAGAATAAATAACTTTAAGCAAACAAAATTTAAAGGGAGATTTGATATCACTCCTGAGCTACAAATAAAAAACAAGTATCACTTATTTCTACAAGGAAATTGTAAAACTACAATGGAAATTTAAAAAACATCATCCCACCTCCCACCCCCCCACAGGTGATTTTGAGAGTAAGTTTATTAAAATTAGGGACAGCTCATGTGGCTCAGTGGTTGTGTCAACCACATCACAGTTCCATTCCTGGTCAGGACACACGCCAGCGTTTCGGGTTCAATCTCCAGTAGGGACATGTAGGAGGCAGCCAATCAATGATTCTCTGTCATCACTGATGTTTCTATCACTTCCTCTCCCTTCCTCTTTGAAATCAATAAAATAAAACAAATTATATATATATACTAGAGGCCTGGTGCACGAAATCTGTGTACGGGGGCAGGGGATGTCCCTTAGCCTAGCCTGCACCCTCTCCAATCTGGGACCCCTTGAGGGATATCCTTCTCACAATCCAGGACTGCTGGCTCCAACTGCTCACCTGCCTGCCTCCCTGATTGCCCCTAACCGCTTCTGCCTGCCAGCCTGATCACCCACTAACCACTACCCTGCTAGCTTAATTGATGTCTAACTGCTCCCTGCCAGGCTGTTTGCCCCCAACTTCCCTCCTCTGCCGGCCTGGTCACCCCTAACTGCCCTCCCCTGCAGGCCTGATTGCCCACAACTGCCCTCCCTTGCAGGGCCTGGAACTTCCAATGGCCCTCCCCTGCTGGCCATCTTGTGGTGGTCATCTTGTGTCCACATGGGGGCAGGATCTTTGACCACATGGAGGCAGCCCTCTTGTGTGTTGGAGTGATAGTCAATCTGCAAATTACTCTTTTTTTAGATAGGATAGGATATACTGGGGACAATGAACACGGAAGGGCTTAAAATAGAAGGAGCAACAGGAGAGAGCCTAGGTGGGGCTGCTACTGACTCATTGAAAAGTCAGAGAAAGGAGGGTCTTGGAGACAGGTTCAGGGAATTAGCCCCGTGGAGCTGACGGCCAATTGCTTCCTTGGTTGCAAGTCTCCTGGGGACTCTTAGAAATCAGGAGATGCACACCTTAGACTCGGACATTTCTGGTGAGTGAGAGCACCTCAAAACCGTATCATTCATTCATGCCGAATACTGTTAATGCTGAAAAGACAGATTAGCTGTTACAAAGTAGGTGTTGAAGACAGGATCTCACACACTGAGACTTGCTAGTGAAAGCAGAAATAATGGGAAGCATGTCTCCTTCCCCAAATCAACATTATTTAATGTCATGTTCACCTGCCTCCTGGAGATGAGGTTCGGCTTATAATCTGTGTGGGTGGGGAAGCTGAAGCTTGGGTAGACTACACCTAACCCGCACAGGAAAGGAGCAGACCTCCATCCCAGATGTTTTGAATCCCAACTTTCTTCACTTTCCACTGCACCCAATTGACTGTTGCATATATCTATTTAACAAGAGACAGCTTATTATTACATATTTTATTGATTTTTTACAGGGAGGAAGGGAGAGAGATAGTTAGAAACATCGATGAGAGAGAAAGATTGAATCAGCTGCTCCTGCACACCCCCTACTGAGGATGTGCCTGCAACCAAGGTAGTGCCTCTTGACCAGAATCGAACCTGGGACCTTTCAGTCCGCAGGCCGACGCTCTATCCACTGAGCCAAACCGGTTTCGGCAAGAGACAGCTTATTTTATTTATTTTATTTATTTATTTTATATATTTTTTATTTTATTTTATTTTATATTTTTTATTTTATTTTATATTTTTTATTTTATTTATTTATTTATTTATTTATTATTTTACTTTACTTTATTTTACTTTACTTTACTTTATTTTATTTTATGGAAGGCTGTGCTAACAATTCTTTATGGTTTTCTTAACCTGGAAAGTTAATGATCAAGTAAGCCTCTACTGGAAAGGAAACAAAAGCCTCACAGGAAGGAGTCTACATGGGATCAATAAATCATATTAGTTAAACCAGGTTAACTGAATGCAAATTTGTGCCATTCCCAATATGCCAAAATTTCTGACTTGATCCCCAGTCAGGGAACATACAAGAAGCAACCAACGGCTGAAACCGGTTAGGCTCAGTGGATAGAGTGTCAGCCTGCGCACTGAAGGGTCCCAGGTTCGATTCCGGTCAAGGGCATGTATCTTGGTTGCAGGCACATCCCCAGGATGGGGTGTGCAGGAGGTAGCTGATCGATGTTTCTCTCTCATTGATATTTCTAACTCTATATCCCTCTCCCTTCCTCTCTGTAAAAAAAAATCATTAAAAAAAATTTTTTTTAAAAGAAGCAACCAATGAATGCATAAGTGGAACAACAAATCTCTTTCTCTCTCTAAAAATAAATAAATTAATTAAAAAAATTTTAATACCTCTCTCACTAGCCATATTTCTAGTGCTAAGTAACCCCACAGAGGCTATGTATCAGGGCACAGCAGACACAGACCATTTCCATTATCACAGAAAGTTCTGTGGACAGTACTGCTATAGAGCTACTCACACACGTGGGAAGGATACAGACACACAGATGTCCAGGACAGAACTGGTCACAGTAGAAAAAGTATTAAATAAACACAATCGAGATATATATCCAAATATATATATATCATACCGGATGTCAATACCGTGAGGACAGGAATTTTTGTCCATTTGTTTACTGTACCTTTAGCTTTAAAGTACTTATTTTTATTGATTTCAGAGAGAAAGGGAGGAGAGAGAAACATCAATGACGAGAGAGACTCAGTAATTAGCTGTCACCCCCTTACTACGGGGTTGAGCTCAAAACCTGGACATGCGCCCTGACAAAGAATCAAACTGTAGTCACCTGGTTCGTGGGTCTATGCTTAACTACTAAACACACAAGCCCAGCTGTGTCTTTAGATTTTTTAAATTTTATTTTAATAAATCTTTATTGTTCAGATTATTACAATTGTTCTGCTTTTCCCTCCCATAGCTCCCCACCACCTGGTTCCCACCCCACCCTCTGCCCTTACTTCCCCAACTGTCCTCATCCATAGGTGTACGATTTTTTTCCAGTCTCTTCCCACACCACCCACACCCTTTCCCCCCTGAGAATTGTCAATCCACTCCCTTTCTATGCCCCTGATTCTATTGTATTCACCGGTTTACTATGTTCAGATTTTTTATTCATTTGACTTTTAGATTCACTTGTTCATAATTTTTATCTTTACCATTTTCTGCTTCTTCCTTTTCTTAAGGAATACCTTTCAGCATTTCATGTAATATTGGTTTGGTGTTGATGAACTCCTTTAGCCATTTCTTATCTGTGAAGCTCTTTATCTGACCTTCAATTCTGAATGATAGCTTTGTTGGGTAGAGTAATTTTGGTTGTAGGTTCTTGTTATTCATCACTTTGAATATTTCCTGCCACTCCCATTTGGCCTGGATAGTTTCTGTTGAGAAATCAGTTGACAATCATATGGGTGCTCCCTTGTAGGTAATCAACTGTTTTTCTCTTGCTGCTTTTAATATTGTCTTTTTGCTCTTGGCATTTTAATTATGATGTGTCTTGGTGCTGTCCTCTTTGGATTCCTTTTGTTTAGGGTTCTGTTTGATTCCTGGACTTGTAAGTCTATTTCTTTCACCAGGTGGGGAAAGTTTTCAGTCATTATTTCTTCAAATAGGTTTTCAGTATCTTGCTCTCTCTCTTCTTCTGGCACCCCCATAATTCTGATGTTGATATGCTTAAAGTTGTCCCAGAGGCTCCTTACACTATCTTCAAATTTTTGAATTCTTTTTTCTTTTCCAATTGAGTGTTTTTTGCTGCTTTGTATTTCAAATCTTTGACTTGATTCTTGCATTCCTCTAGTCTGCTGTTGGATCTCTGTATAATATTTTTTATTTCAGTCAGTGTATGTTTAATTTCCAGTTGGCCCTTTTCATATCCTCGAGGATCTCGCTAAATTTATTGTCCTTTTCTAGATAATTCTTGGGAAACCTTATAACCGTGGTTTAGAACCCTATATCCAGTCATTTGTTTTCCTCCATTTCTTTCATTTGTGATGCTTTTTTTTTGTCTCCGCATTTTCACTGCTTCCCTGAGTTGGTAGAGTAGCTTTGTGTGCTAGGTGTCCTATATGGGCCAGTGGCTCAGCCTCCCCACTTACCTGAGGTGGTCACTCGGTGCACCCCTTTGTGGACTGTGTGTACAGCTTGTTTTAGTTAAGTCTTGATTGTTGTTGGTATCACTGGATCACCAGGCCAATTGGCTGTGAGGATCAGCTGTGTCTCCGCTGGGAGAACTTCTGTGCTGAAGACAGCCTTATGAGACAAGACTTGCAAAATTGAAAAAACCTCTGTGCTCAGCTTGGATGGGGCAGTTTTAGGGCAGAGCAGACAGTCTTGGCTTCTCGTCAGCCCTGCCCTATGAGGCCGCTGGGTTTCAATTCCCTCAGTAATAGCTGCAAGCACCTCTGAGAGAAAGCCACTCTTGAGTTTTGTCCACTGCCAGACAGTCCAGTTTCTCCCCCAATGAAACTGGATCCCCTGATTCTCACTCGGAACTGGAGTTCAGCACAGTTGGGAGCTTCCATCTCCCTCCCGCTAGAGAAAGCCAGCTGCACGCTCAGCAGTCAGTCCTCTCCGCACACCCTAGCATGCGCCTCCAGACCTCTGCCTTTCGTGACTCCCCTGAGTTTTTGCCCGACAGTCCAGATTTCTCTTGTATGAGCCTGCATCCCCAGGGGCTCGCCCAGTTCTGGGGTTCAGTGCAGTAGGAACTGGGGTTCAGTGCAGTCAGAAGCTTCTGTCTCCCTCCTGCTAGAGAAAGCCAGCCAGGCACTCAGCCACTTGTCCTCTCTGTGCACATCTCCATACCTCAGCCTTTTGCAGCTCCTCTGAGTCTCTGTGTACTTTTCTCTTTCCTTCTAGTTTTAGGATGATGTCCATTTTGTCCTTCAGTTGTAGTTTTAAAATTGTTGTGCGAGGCAGCAATTTAGGTGTTCACCTATGCCGCCATCTTGTTTTTTTGTGAAAATATTTAATGATTTTTTTTTAATATATATTTTATTGATTTTTTTATAGAGAGGAAGGGAGATAGAAAATCAGAAACATTGACCAGCTGCCTCTTGCTCACCTCCTACTGGGGATGTGCCTGCAACCAAGGTACATGCCCTTGACAGGAATTGAACCTGGGACCTTTCAGTTTGCTGGCCGAGGCTCTATCCACTGAGCCAAACCGGTTTTGACTAAATGCTGATTTCTTATTCACCATATTCTGTTGCTTCCCAGCACCAAACACCTGGTCTAGAGAGCAAGGGCTGTGACCACCATCTTTTTTGCTCACAGACCTTCTGTGGCTCCCAGGTGGTCACAGGGACAAAGCAATCTACCTGACATCTGAGATCCTCAGAGACTAAGCTGATATCTCCGTCACTCCAATTTCCCAGCTTGCCCTGGGCACCCATTTTTCTAACCAGAGAAACAACTTGTTCCTTATCCATCCTTGCTAGAGTGCAGGGGTCAGACCGGACACGCAGGGCCATATAGCCCTGCGGAAAACACAGTATTTTATGGTTGGTATCAGTATGGGATCATGGCTTCTTTCCCCTCCCAGCCTTACAGTTTGTTACTGTTATTTTGATGTTCCAATTGTCCCAGATTTGACCAAAAGGAACTCCTCCAGCCTGGCTTTTGTGCCCTTTTAACATGTCCCATTACTTTTCTAGCCTATCTTACTTTCTAACATCAATGAAAAATTCCATCAGAAATAAATACTGTTGAGCCTCTTATTGCATGAGTGGCAGATAATAGTAATAAAATTGTGAGTAAAACAGGTGTAGCCATGTCCTTATGGAGATAACTGACTTCTGCGGGTGAAAGAAATTAAAATAACTTAATTTGAATTTGTGGAATGACTTAAAAAACAAATGATCAACATTTGTATTATTGTCCCGGTATGTATGCATCCTTAGAAAATATCTAGTATTGGATGATGTTCTGTTTTCCATTCCAGGGTATGTATTTTTCATTCCACTGCATGTCGTGCAGAGTTATGTAATCCTTTAAAAGTGATCCATAGTAATCATTAGTACAGATACACCATTTCCCTACTGATGGACATTTAGAATGTTTTAATTTTTGGAATGTTTAAAACATTTTTTTTATTGATTTCAGAGAGAAAGGGGGGAGAGAGAGAGATATTACTGATGACAGAGAATCATTGATTGGCTGCCTCTGCACACTCCCTACTGGGGATTGAGCCCCAAACCTGGGCACATGTTCTGGTAGGGAATCGAACTCTGACCTCCTGGTTCACAGATCGGTACTCCACCACGGAGCCACACTGGTCTCTGTTTGCATTACAGACAATGAAGTGACAGGTCTCTTGTGTATTTACACTTGTTTTTCTGGTAGGTTCCAGGAAATCAATTGCTTGGTTATTGAATTGCTTTCCTTTTTTGTCCTATACATGTCTGTATTGCTGGAATTCATGTGTTACTTTTGTGATTAAAAAACACCACACCCCTACAAAATAGAAGTAGGTAGATTATTCCTGTTTTTGGCTCTTATGAAGCAGAGGTGCTTAATCATTGTCATATGACTGTTATATAACCTGCTAATCATTATGTAATGAAATCTGTAAAAGATACTCCTATGATTCCGCATCACCAAGCGAAGAAATCTCGGGCCTTCAACCCCATCTATAATATGATAAACATGGCTCTCTTCAGTGACTTCGAGTTTTTTCTGATGTGAAATGTCACCAAGTCTCAATGACCAAGGTTTCCTACTGGTAGAACCTTCTTAAAGATCTGTTCCCCTTTTGACTGTCACAGAACCACAGAGCTGGAAGGGACTTATTAGCAGGCTCATGCAGTCTTGCAAGAGCTTCCAAAGGACAGTTTAGTCGTTGGAAAGTCAGAGAGTTTGGATGAGGCTGGAAATCCTATAAACACTACTACCTTGCAGGGATTAAGAGATAAGCTTAGCCCTAACTGGTTTGGTTCAGTGGACAGACCATTGGTCTGTGGACTGAAGGGTCCCAGGTTCTATTCTGGTCAAAGGCATGTACCTTGGTTGCAGGCACATACCCAGTAGGGGATGTGCAGGAGGCAGCTGATCGATGTTTCTAACTCTCTATCCCTCTCCCTTCCTCTCTGTAAAAAAAATCAATAAAATATATTTTAAAAAAATAGACGAGCTTAAACATTAGCTGATAAAGGCTGAAGTACAGTATATAAAGTCCTTGAGTGATGCTCAGACAGCAACAGATACAGTGATCCTTGCTGTCTGAATAGCAAGCAGGTTGGTGGTTCTCCAAATGCTTCCCCAGGTATTATATCATTGACTCCTGAGACATGCCCACTGGCTTTAGCTGGGGGGGACACCAGGGCTGAGAGAGAATCCTACAATTAAGGAATAACTATTGGGCACCTCATGATCAGGCTTGTTCAGAGCTCAGGGAAAACAAATGTATACGGAGCTCCAGGTCTTGTGGGGGAGTCAGGTTTAAAAATGTAATCCACTGTGGTTAAGAGCCGAGATGATGACAGTCCAGCCCAATGAGTGATTAAAAAACGCCACACCCTATGTGAGTGGACCTATGAACCAGGAAGTCACAGTTTGATTCCCAGTAAGGTCACATGCCAGGGTTTTGGGCTCCATTCCCATTTGGGGGTGTGCAGGAGGCAGCTGACCTATGAATTGCTCTCATCATTGATGTTTCTCTCTCTCTCTCCCTCTCCTTCCTCTCTGAAATCAATACAAATATTTTTTTAAAAGATGAGTGTTGTGGGAACCAGAGGAAGGCTGGTCTTTGCCTGGAAAAATCAGGGAAAGCTTCCAGAAAGGCTGTGAGGACTAAGCTGGGGCTGGACACCAGAAAAACTAGGAAGGGATGAAGTGAGGGGAAGGACATTTACACGGCTGGAACAGCATACAGTGGCACAGAGGCCAGGAGAGTAGAAGAGCATGAGAAATGCAGGGAGCCAAGAGCATGTTGGAGGAAGAGAACTGGCATGGAGTGGACTCTAGTCTTGAATAAATGTCTGGGATAAGTTAGCGAGATAGAGTGAATGGTTCGGTTGCAAATATGTTCAACAGTCTTGAGTATATACTAGGCACTTTGCAAACACTAGAGATTCCGTGAGTGGTGAACCACAAAAACCGAGTCCTTGGGGAGCATACGGGCAAGGTGGTGGGTGGGACCAAAGGCAAACCCATGAAGTGAAGTAACAAGCCACCAATATCGATGCCGAGGTAGGCCGAGCCACCGCCACAGATGCCTTGTGAAAAGTCAAAAAGCAATGAGGCAATATCTTGGTTTTCCCCAATGCTGACTTCCATTTAAGGAAATTGAGGGCAGAGAGGTAATTTCTTTTAACTTAACCATGTTTGAAAAGAAAATATATTTAGATCTTTATGCCAACTATTGTAATAAGCTGTTTCCATATATGAACTCAATTCTCACATGAATTCCAGGAGACGGTACTATTACAATTCCATTTTACAGGTGAAAAAACTGAGGCGCGGGGAGGTTAAGTAACTTTCCCACGGTCAGGCAGCTATTAAGTGGCAAAGGCAAAGCTGGGACCCCACTCTTAAGGACAGCCCGTAGCATCAACGTTCCTCTCTAGGCTGGATTCAGCTCGCGCGATCCGGCTTCTCTCGCTTCTTTAAGCCTGGCCACCTCCGCCCGTAAGGAGGCGAGGGACCCAACCGCCAGCCTCCGCTCAGGCGCAGGCGAGAGCACAGCTCCAGGGTCATCTCCACGGTGTGCAAGTCCGTGAGGAGGAGGCCGAGGGTCGCTCAGTCCGCGCAAGCAGTTCGGCCTCCACCGCGCCCTCGCTCCCCCCCTACCCCCCCCCCCCCCCCCCCCCCCCGCTCCTCACCGGTTCCCATGACAACTCGGCTAGCTGCCACCCAGGGGCGGACGGCGTGCGTCACTTCCCGAACCGTTTATTTCCGGGTCCTGGTCCCAGCCGGGATAGTGCCTTTCAGTCTCTAAAGTGAAATTCCGCCGTTTCTCTGCTCGCTCTTCTGCCTTCCGCTCTTCCCTCCGGTGCCCGAGGGCAACGGCCTTTCCCGACCCAGCGCGCAGCTGCGGCCCTGCCCCCCTTCGGACCCGCCTCCCAGGGACGTCATTTCCTGGCCGATTGTTTCCGGGTCGCCGCTGGCCCCGGAGTACTGGTCTCAAGTCCCTGCAGCCGCCTGGAGCGGCTGGAGCCCTCCTGGCCCGGTCCGGCGGCGCCCGTGGCTCTCTCTCGCTTCTCTCGGCCGGGCGTCTTCGGGACAGTGGCGGGGTAAGTGCGGGGACCGCGACGGAAACAACTTCGGGGGTTTTCCCAGGCAGAGGGAGCGTTCGTCTCGGCGTCCAGGGAGCGGGGTCCCCTCCCCACGGCGGGAATGCCGGGCGGGCCCGCCTTTTCGGCACCCCGGGGCCCAGCTTGTCTTCAGGATCCCTGCTCCCCCGAGGACTGCTCGGCAGACACCTAGGACCAGACATGGGTGGCTCAGGGCAGTCAGAAGGAACGCCCCTCGTTGGCATCTAACCAAGGAGGAGGACATCCCGGTTCCACCGGGAGGCAGTGACGGCGCAGTGCTCCTCAGCCCGATTTTTGGCGGCTGACTTGGGTTTGTACTCACTATGTGACCTTGGACAAGTCACTGAATCTCCTGAGCCCCAGTTGCCCAATTAATTAGTTAACGGGGAGTGAGCTTGCCTGTTAGGACTGTACTAGGGATGAAATGAGCTAATGCTTGTGAAGCATCATCTTTGGCATACAGCAGGCGTTGTATAAATGATAGCTGCTGTCAATTCGTGCACAGGCCCGTGGGGAGGCCCCGAGTTTGGGTCTAGGATTTTTTTTTTTTTAATATATATACCACTGACGTGGTCTTCCAAGGTTACCAGGCTGGGAATAGCCGCCGCCAGCTTCTGTCCCCCTGCAGGGAGGGGAGACTGCTTCCTCCAGAGCCCCTCGGAGAGGCAGCTGCCGCTAGGGAAGCCCCGGTTTCAGCACCGCCCGGGTTATTTTCAGAGGTTGGGAAGGGCTCTGTCTCTGATTTTTCTCTAGAATCTGATTGGGGTGTGGGGACCCTCTGACCTTTAACAGCCCGTGGAAGCTGTGTAGGATAAGTCTTCAGAGTCTCGGGCTTGAAAATGAATGCAAAGGAGTGAGGTGAGGGGGTGAAAGGGTTGAACTGCTCTGGCCTCGCTGCTGCTAGGAGGCCGAGGGAAGTCTAAGCCCGCTGAAGCTAGGCCAGAGATCTGTAAACCTGTGGACTGGGGCAATGCAGGGACCGAAATAGCTCCTGCCGTGCAGGGAGGGTGCGCTTTCCTATGCAGCTTGGGGAATGTTTCTGCTTGAATGGACCAGCTGAGGTAAAGTCAAGCTAATGCTTTGCTTCCCAGAATCATTTCAGTTCTATTTAGTGGGGTTTTAAACAGATTAACTTTTCCTTTGTGATGTTTAGAAAACAATAATTAAAAAGCCGCCGCCTCCCTGACTGCAATATCTATCCCTTCACTGATTTGCTTTTCACAAGAGGCCCAGGTTGTGCCCCTTTTGAAAAGCAAATCAGAGAAGTGCTGACCAAGCCTTTTGGCTCCGAGCACCTGCCTGACTTTGTTAGGGATGTTCAGTGACTATTTTTTTTTTTCCGCCAGACTGGCACGTCTTTGCTTTCCAGTCCTTGGGTTGCCTGGAGAAATGAACAGCTTCTGTCACTGCTGTCTGGTCTGTAACCGCACTGTTTTTGCAGTGAGCGTGTTTTCGGTTCTCGCAGAGTGTTGGAAATAAATTGCTGGTTCTATGCTCGAGAAAGACACCTGCTATGACCAGCTATAATGCAGCCTGTATTCTCAGAAAATGTAATCAGGACGGATGATGTCAGCTGCTTCATCACTGGCCAGTCTCTGGCCAGCCTCTTCCCTTGGCCCTTGAGCTTACATCATAGAGCTTCCAGCTCCATTCTGTGTGGGAAGATGTGAATTTTGCTACTACAGGAATTTTGGAACTCAGCTCTGCTCCCCCTGCCATAGGGCCTTCTAGCTTAGCTGAGCCCTCTCAAATAGAGCTTTCAGCAGACCCAGCTGACAGCTTTGCTTAAAAGCAGTGCAGCTGAGCTTGAGCAAGGATTTTGGCATCAGACGAAAGTTCGATCTCAGATCCACTTCTTAGCTAGCCTTGTGACGGAGGACAAGTGACTTGGCTTCTCTGAGGCTGTTTCCTCTGTAACCTTGGGGCTGTCCTGTGAATTTCATTGAATTACATTGAGCTTCAGCAGAGGGCCCTTATATACAAATCACTTGGTGAATGGTATTAATTTTAACAATGAATGAGACAAATGGGAAAAAGCACAGGTGTCAGGATTGGCCAACTCAAGTTCAAATAAAATGCAGCTTTGATTTGAAGCTCTGTTGGGCAGATTGTTTAATGACTTGGTTTCCTCATAGCATTATGACATGGTTTAGACGTGATGGTGCAGTTGAAGCGGAAAGCCCAATGCTTAGCACGTAGGGCCTCAATAATTGTTCGTTTCCTTCTCTCCTTTCCTTAATTATCATTTAGCATGCATTGTCTTTCACCTTTTTTCTCATCCCCTAGGTTGGTTCAAGATTCTTCTTGGCTTCTCATCCTTGACTTGAGGGTTTTGAACACCAGCTAGGCTATTTGGATCCCTTCTCCTTGTTTATTGTTTGCTAGCAACAAACGGGTGTGGATGTGGTGTGATTACAGAGCAGCAGACGCAGAGCTTGAGGATGGCTGACTTTGTAAAAAAAAAAAAAAAGAGCCCTAGCTGGTTTGGCTCAGTGGATAGAGCGTCGGCCTGCAGACTGAAGGGTCCCGGGTTCAGTTCTGGTGAAGGGCATATGCCTGGGTTGTGGGCTAGATCTCCAGTGGGGGGCGTGCAGGAGGCAGCTGATCAATGATTCTCTCTCATCATTGATGTTTCTATGTCTTTGCCCTCTACCTTCCTCTCAGAAATCAATAAAAATATTTTTAAAAATAAAAATAAATCATCTTCTAAGGCAGTGGTCCTCAACCTTTTTAATGCCGCTCTCCTTTAATACAGTTCCTCTTGTTGTGGTGACCCCCAACCATAACATTATTTTTGTTGCTACTTTATAACTGTAATTTTGCTACTGTTATGAATCATAATGTAAATATCTGTGTTTTCTGATGGTCCTAGGCGACCCTGCTACCCACAGGTTGAGAACCGCTACTGTTACGATTCATTAACAGTAGCAAAATTACAGTTCTGAAGTAGCAACGAAAATAATTTCATGGTTGGGGGTCACCACAACATGAGGAACTGTATTAAAGGGTCGTGGCATTAGAAAGGTTGAGAACCACTGTTCTGTCAGTTCAAGGCTGACTTTCTTGGATGAAAACTCACAGCAGTGTTTAGGAGGCTAGATGTCCCTTTGTTTAAATTCTCAGGTACCAACAAGCAGTCCTTGGTGCCAGAGGCAGGATGGAAGCTTTCCTTAGATAAATAAAAAGTGACAAATGCATGTGGGTTTCTATTAGCAAGGACAGTGATGTCTTCTCTCAGTGATGTCTTCAATACAAGTTTGTTTTTCAAGAGAACATACATAGTTTGATACTAGACAGTAAAGTCTTTCAAGTAGAATTGAGGACAGGACTATGTCTTCTCAACTGTTGTTCCCTATTGTTCCTACCACTTGGTATCCGCCCACACTGCCTCCAGCCCAGGGCCTGGCATGAGGTAGGTGCTTCGTAAATTCTGTTTTTAAAAATTATATTTTATTGATTTTTTTTTTATGAGAGGAAGGGAGAGAGTTAGAAACATCGATCAGCCACCTCCTGCACACCCCCTACCAGGGATGTGCCCGCAACCAAGGTTCGTGCCCTTGACCGGAATCGAACCTGGGACCCTTCAGTCCGAAGGCTGATGCTCTATCCACTGAGCCACACCGGTTTTGGCCGTAAATTCCTAATGAACTCAGGAATCACGAGGTGGTGGGAACACCACAGGCTCCAAGTCAGAAGGTCAGGCTTGGATTCTTGGGTCCGCCTTTTTCTAACCCTGAGCCACGCAGAGCACATCCTGTCACAGAGCCTGTGCTCCGTCTCTCTCCAGGGGGTCACCAGCATTCTTGGGAGAGCTAAAGAAACTAAAGGCATCGTGATTGCTTACATCCTTTGCATTGTTCATTTAACCTGTTTGATCAAACATTTACTAAGTGCCAGGCTCTGTGTTAGGCAACATGGTGAACAAAACAGATGTGTTGCCTTTGTGGAGTTTACTGGGTAATGGGGGGGGGGCCACAAAGAGGAAGTTAGTAAATGAATATAAGGTGGATAATTTCAGATGTTGATTATCCCAGGATGAGTGGGTAAAGAAGGACCAGGAAGGTGGGAGTTACTGAGCTGGGGTTGTCAGGGACGGCTGCTATGTGAGTTGAAGCCTGAATAAGAGAGCCTGCTATGGGAAGAGTCAGAGGAAGAAGATGCAAAAGGAACCTGTGCCAATATAGAAAGAAGCTTGCTGTATTTGAGGAGCAGACAGGTCATGTGGGTGGAACTTGAGGGAAGGGAGAGACTGCTATGAGAGGTGAGCAGGTGTCTGACATGTAGAGCCTTTGGCCTTGGTCTGGGGGTTGAATGCCATTTCCACTGCTAGAAGCCTCCTTCACTCAGACAGCAGGTATTTCTAAAGCACATACCCTGCTCCCTGTACCCATGGAGCTGTGGTCAGGACAGGTAGGGCAGGTGAGTGTGAAAACGCACACCTATCCTGTCAGATTTGTCCCACTCTGATCTTCCTGAGAAAACTTGGCATCTTGGGGGGTATAGCACCTTCAGACACAGGAATGGCTGCTTGTCTATCAAGGACTTCTTTTTAGCCAGCATACTGATTACATGCAATCCTCCCACCAACTCTGGACTCTGGATACTATTTTTTTCAGATGAGAAAACTGAAACCCAGAGAGGTTGAATGATTTGCCAAAGTAACCTAGAAAAGCAGACCCCAGATTCACACTTAGGAAGCCTTGCTTTGGAATGTGTGTTACCCCGTGCCATGTTGTCCACCCCTGTCCCTGGCAATCTCTCTCAATAAATCCGATTTGCTCCCAGCATTGTGGCATCAAGAATATTGCTGGATCTGTAAATGTGCTACTAACGGGTGGCCAAGCAGACAGCAAGAGCATATAAATTGTGTGTGTCCAGCTCAGAACATTCTATCCTCTTCCAGCGGAACTGTAACTGCTCTTAAGGTAAAGGGGAATGCAGGCTATCACAGGCAGATATAAGTACCCTCAGCGGCCAGCAGCCAGCGTAGTCTCTTTTTAAAATTGCAAATAGGATCATGTCCCACTTCCCCTTGCTTTGAACTCTTCAGGCAGGTGCTTCACAGGACTCTTGGAATAAATATAAAGTTCCTAATGTGCTTTTTGAGGCCTTGGGGAATGGGATGATGTATTTGCCTGCAGCTTCATCTCCCCTCCTCTCACTGCTACTGCTGCAGCCACACTGTAGGCGTACTTCTGTTCATAGCCAAGCTCTTTCCTTCCTGCCTCAGGAAAGCAGGGTGTGGTGGTTAGAGGCATGGACTTTGGAACCAGATTGCCAGGTCTTTCATCTCAGATCTGTTTCTGAATAGTTTTGTAACTTTCAGCAAGTTTCTTAGTGTCTCTAAGTCTCGGTTTTTACATCCGTAAGATGGGGATAAAGTAGTATCTCTCTCCAAGGATTGTTTGAGAAGACAGAATGTATTAGTACAGATAGGTACCTGGCATGCAGTAAGCACTGACAGTGTTAGCTCAGGGCCTTTCTCCCTTCTGACCCCTCTGCTGTAACACCTTTCGTCCACAGGAGGATTTTTTAACACGACTCCTCCCCATAAAACCAGGTTATGTGCCCCTAATATTTTTCATTTGTGAGCTCACCTGTGAGCATGTAGTACATGTTCAGTAAATGCACTGAATGAAGGAGCAAAATGGGGCCCAGGACTGGTGGTGACCACTGTACCTTGGACCAGTTCTTTGTTTTGTTTTGCCACAGCAGCCATGGCTGATATGTGGATCATTGCAAGGGATGACCTGCTTCTCGTTCTTCCCTTTCCAGAACACTCCGCTGGTCCAGGAGGGCAACATGTTAGTGCTTCTAGCCATGTCCCTGCCCCTAACCCAGAGGCCATGGAGGAGATAAGGTAGCCCCTCATCCCTGGATCTGATGGGGAAGCCCAGTTCAATGGATACAAAATATAAGGATGACTTATTTCGGAAGTATGTGCAGTTCCATGAGGGCAAAGTGGACGCCACCCCCAGCAAGCAGCAGCCTGGCAATGATGAGTACCTGCGGGTGGCAGCCTCGACCTTGCTCAGCCTGCACAAGGTGGACCCCTTTTATCGATTCCGGCTGATCCAGTTCTATGAGGTGGTGGAGAGCTCCTTGCGCGCACTGAGCTCCTCCAGCCTGCGGGCTTTGCACTGCGCCTTCAGCGTGCTGGAAACGGTGGGTGTCAACCTCTTTCTCTACCCGTGGAAGAAGGAATTCAGAAGCATTAAGGTAAGGTCTAAGGTAGGGCCCTCCACATTGATCTCCCTTCTGCTTTCTTGTCCCTTCCAGTCTGTTTTGCGAGGTCTTGTGCCAGTTTTATCACCTCTCCCCTCTGCTTGCAGACTTTCCTCTGTTTCCTACCGCCTTTGAGATAACCACCAGAATTAGCCCCATGGCTTCTGACCTTGCCTGTATGTTGAATGTCATCTCTTAACTGGGTCCCCACCCCGGGCAGCTCACATCTGCTGCTGGCAGGTTAGAAAGGCAGGCAGCACCCAGGTTGTGTGGAACCTTGAGGCCTAGGGCAAAGGGCCTGGATTTATCCTAAGTGGATTGGAAAGCAAGGCGGTGCTGGGATCAGTTTACATTGGAAGAGAATCCTCTGGCTGGTGTACGGGCAGTAGACTGTGGGCAAGAGTGGGGCAGGGAGACCAGTTAGGAGGCTGCTGTGGAGGTCCAGTAGTAACAGAGGAGTGAGGAGGATGAATCTGGGGGAGAATTGTGAGTCATTCTGAAGGTGTGATGGCTCAGAAGGGTTTTTACTAAGTCAGGGTCTTAAGTCTGATATAGAGGGTGGGGGCAAGAGTAGGTTTGTGAGGACGTGAAACGCAAGAGTTTATTCCTGTATTATTATTTACTATTATTTTCCACATGAACAATTTAAAACCTACTTTTGCCCCATCACTATTCTTCAGACCTTTTAGAAATGCCAGCAAGGACTATTCTCATTGCTCATTTGGCTCTGCTTCTGAGCCTCTTCCTCACAGAGTCTGCCCTGCACCTCCCGAGGAGTAGCGCTGTGGCGCCCTCAGCAGAAAGCTAAGCCCCACGCTTAAGGTAGGAGTGGTGCGCCATTTCCCTCCCACCAGGGCGCGGAGTTGTTGGTGAGCATTAGCCTCTGCCTCCTGTAGTGAGAAGCTGTCGGGATCACTCCCTTCCCTCTCTGTGGTTTCCTGCTTCCAGTCCAGACTTGGATGTGCTGCGCTTTGAGGCAGTCTCCCTTGTGTGTCAGAGAGAAAGTCCCGCCTCTTTGTCCCCCTTCCTTCTAGACCTACACAGGCCCCTTCGTTTATTATGTGAAGTCCACGTTACTGGAAGATGACATCCGAACCATCCTGAATTATATGGGCTATGTGCCTGAGTTGGGGACAGTGTACAAGCTCACAGAATTGGTGGAGACCCTGCAGGTGAAGATGGTCTCCTTTGAACTCTTTCTGGCCAAGGTGGAGTGTGAGCAGATGCTGGAAATCCACTCCCAAGTCAAGGACAAAGGCTACTCTGAGCTGGATGTGGTGAACGAGCGCAAGAGCAGTGCAGAGGACGTGCGGGGCTGCTCCACCGCCCTGCGGCGGCGGGCGGAGGCCCGGGAGCACCTACCCGCTTCAGTGGCTCGGGTGGCACTCCAGAAGTCGGCCAGCGAGCGGGGGGCCAAGGACTACTACAAGCCGCGTGTGACCAAACTCTCGAGGTCAGTGGATGCCTACGACAGCTGCTGGGAGAGTCAGAGCCGGAAGCCACCCCTGAAGACCTCTCTGAGCCTGCGGAAGGAGCCCGTGGCGGCGGAGGTAGGGGATGACCTCAAGGACGAGATCATCCGCCCATCCCCCTCGCTCCTGACCATGTCCAGCTCCCCCCATGGCAGCCCTGATGACCTTCCATCCTCCTCCCCCAGCAATGGCCTTGGCCTGCTGCGTGGCACGTACTTCTCTGCTCAGGATGATGTGGATCTCTACACGGACTCAGAACCCAGGGCTGCGTACCGGAGGCAGGATGCCCTGCGACATGATGTGTGGCTGGTCAGAAACGATGCCCACCCTCTCTACCACAAGCACTCCCCCCCCACCAAAGAGTCCACCCTATCCAAGTGCCAAAACTGTGGCCTGTCCTGTAGCTCTTCCCTGTGCCAGCGCTGTGGTAGCCTGCTCGCCTGTCCCCCATCCTCCAAGCCCAGCACCTTCCCCAGCAAGTCCTCTACCCATGACAGCCTGGCCCATGGGTCATCTCTGAGGGAGAAGTATGCAGGCCAGACCCAGCTGGTGCACCTCCATTCAAAATCCAAGGCCTCCACCACAGCCACCTCCCGCTGTGGCTTCTGTAATCGCCCAGGTGCCACCAACACCTGCACCCAATGTTCGAAAGTTTCCTGTGATGCCTGCCTCAACGCCTACCATTATGACCCCTGCTGTAAAAAAAGTGAGCTGCACAAGTTCATGCCAAACAATCAGCTGAACTACAAGTCCACCCAGTTCTCCCATCTCGTGTATAGATAGAGTGGGCCTTGCACCTCCCTGCTACAAGGGCTACATCACTGATCTTTCTGGTTTCATGGGGAAGAAGTGTTAATGCATTGATCTGGGAAGCAGAGGCCTGCACGTAATCATTTAGGTGCCGGGGATCTGGGTCACCTGCACCGTGTGGGAGTTCACTTAGTAACTCACATATTTCAGCTGATGGCTGCTTTGTCACCTGATAAGGGAGAGGGTGGCACTTCCATTCAGATTCATTTTTGCTAATCTCTCCATCTCCCCCACTTTAAAAAAAAAAAAGGGATTTTTATCTCTGGGACTCTTGCCACATCTATTCTTCCCACCGCAAAGCCAACTTGGACTGGGAAGGGCCCTCCAGGTCTCTTCCTGGATTGGGGAGTTAGAGGCCTGTTGGCTTGTGAAATGAGCCCTCCTGCCACACTGGGCCTCTTCCAATGGCTCATCCCCTTTCCACGCCTTCCCCAAACACAGTGTTAACGGAATGTCATCCCGGGGCCACCACAGCTCAGTTCAGCCCATGGCGTTTGTGAACTTTGCTCCAACACATGGAAGTGTGGACCTCAACAGCAGGACTGACTCCCCTTTCTGTTGTTTGCACATGCCCCTCTTACTGTACTGTAAATAGGTAATTTTTGAAGTTTATTTTTAAATAAATATTCAACTTGCTGTGTGTTTCAAAGTGGTTAAAACATTATGTAGCTATTTATAAAAATGCCCGGGTTCTTTAGTCTTCCAAGGGAGTGTCTCATGCCCTTCTGTGGTGTGTCCTCCACTCACTGCAGTGAAGTAGAGCAGAGAATGTCGGGGCAGAGGCGGCACAGAGACAGTATCCCTGAGTCGGTGGAGAACCACTGTCTTCCCTACAATAAATCTCTATACACCTACCTCCAGTGTGCACTTCGGGGGCTAGTGCGGGCCAGGAGGTCGGTGCACCTGCAGACTGATAACCTAGTGACGAGTCAGGAACCTCACCTGCGGATCTACAGCCTGGTCTTTGCCACTTGCCGAGTGTGAACCTTGCACTCCAAACTTCTTCAGTCTTGCTTCAGAAGGAAACTCATTTGGGATTTCCATCACCCCTCCATCTCGATCCTCTTCTCTTCACCTGTTTCCAGGACTCTAACATTTGCGATCTTTTTGCACGAAAAGTGGGCAGGAGTTGGTGTGCATCCGTCAACAGGTGTCTCTGGAGATTCTCAGCTGAGCCTAAGCACTTCCAAACCGGAAGGCCCTTTAAACTCCTCATGTGAATGACTGACCCCTAGATTTTCCTTTTGGGGTACAGAGCAGGAGTGGGGCAAGTGTTTAAAAATAAGACTGGTTCCTTGTGAAATAATATATTCTAGCCATAAATGTTTGTGATGTACAGAATGTTATAGGAATTTACATTCAGTGGGTTTTTCTGGTGGAAGAAAGTATTCAGCTCTTGAACAAATTTAAATCTGGCTGAATCCTGAGGCCACTGAATTTGCTGGTGTTCTTCCAACTCAGTTGAGTGATTTTAAGGTTTTTCAAATCTATGGCTTTTTTATATATCTAGTAGATCAGATGTAGATATTCAATGTGTATGTAAAGGTAAATTTCAACCAACTTTATTACTAAGATCACCCCTTTCTGGGGCATTCATTTTTGTTGTTCTTCCTTTCCACATTTCACAAGTGTTAATGCCTGTCCCACTGTTGAGAGCTATAGTTTTCTAGTTTTCCATTTCCAGATCACTCCAGCACTACAGTAACTCTTAACCAGCCATGATGCCGTGTAACTTAGGCAGTGGACAAAAGCAGGAATGGCTTAACTTGTTCTCAGAGAGAAAGTCCAGTATTTGTATCATCACGGAAATACCGTGTTCGTGGACTGGAATAGGAACTGCTCTGACCATGCTCCTCCTCGATGTGTGTCTTACTGTATGAAGTTGCTGTGAGTGAGAAAGTTAATTATATGCTAATTTAAAAATGCAGATGTTTTGCATTTGATTTCTACCAAGAGTTGAAATGTTGAGAGATGATTTAAAAAAAATAAAGTGTCTTCCATTATTAAATAAAGTCTTTGTGGTTTTATGTCACCCTTTCTTGCTGCTTTGAAGTTTGAGTGCTCAATTTCCCCCCCTCAAGCTATATTTAGTTCTTTAATAACATTTTCTTCTCCACGAAACTGACAATAAGAGCCAGCATTTGAGTGCTTATACTGTGAGCTAGGCACTTTATACGCTGAGACTTTACATGCTAGATCGTATATAATAGTTTCAACACTCCCATAAGATTACAGATGGGGAAACAGGTGTACAGACTTCAGCCATGTTGCCCAGGAGAAATTACTGTTGGTGGTGACTGACATGCATTAAATAATATTTGAAGGGTCTAATGAAAAGAAAATTCAATTTTTAATTCTTTCGACCCATTTAAATGCCTCAAGGAGGAAGTCTGTTTAATGCTAGCTTGTCTTTAACAAAGAGAAGGCAGGTGTCAGGCTCCGAGCCTTTGGCAGAATCTTAGCTAGGTTTTCAGTTACCTTCTTTTTACTATAGGCATACTGGTTTTCCATCTACAGCAATGATAGGAGATTCCTTTAAAAATAAATTTGTGTTTTTTAAAAAAATGATGGTTGACTCAAAAGCAAAATATATGGCAAAAATCTTAAGGATGGTATATGAGCAGTGGTTATTTGGGATGAGCTGTGCCCATGATGCTGAATCCACTGCTGGGTTGGCCCCACATGGTGGCTCAGTTGCAGGGGAAGAGACTGAACAGGTTTCTCCATTTCAGACACTGGCTGAACAAATATCCAGGCCTTGGCCATATCAAGGCCCAGGTGCTGGGTTTGGTTTTAACTATAGCATAGGAAATGGCACCCACCATCCTGCCAGGAGCAGCAGCTTCCTAGAGGTGTACACCCAGCCTGGGAGAGCAAAGGAAGCCAGACACTTGCTTCTACATCCAAAGTGGAGCAGAGACTTCCAGCAGATTGCTTAATTTGTATATGTAAATGACACGCATATTTAAACATCAGCAGGCCCACCAGATGTACATTAGCTCTGCTGCCAGCTCCGAGCACCCATCTGTGGCACCCACATGCCTGTACCAGTGTCAGAGGGATGAGAGCTGCAGCAAATTGAACTCTGATCTCCATTCACCCCTTCTCCCTGGATAATGGAAGCCCCGATTTTCAGACATGGCCCATCCAGAATAAAAACGGCATTTTCCAGCCTCTCTTGCAGGCCGGCAAGGCCATACAACTGTCTGGTCCCGGGGATACAAAAGTACTTTGTGTGGCTTCTTAGATGTCCTTCCTACCCTGCTCCTCCTCCCTGGCTGAGAGGCTGTGGCGGCTGGAATGGAGCAGCCACGTGAAACTCAGGTGAAAGCCAAATGCAGAAGAGGGTAGGACAGCAGCTGAAAGAGTTGGGTCTGGGATGCTATTATCTTTTTTAAAAACCTTTTAATTTACCAAAGAAGTATAATGAACCCTCATGTGCACTGAACTCAGCTTTAGCAGTTCAACAGTTTCCAAGTTGTGGCCAACCTGGTTTCCTCTCTATCTGTCCATCCACATCCCCACCCCTGAATTCCTTTGAAACAAATTCCAGACATCTATTTTACTTGTGATTATTCCAGTATATGTATCTAAAAGATAAAGGCTTCTAAAATGCAGTACCATTATATCTAAAATTTTATAGCAATTCCTTTATAGTGACAAATATACAGTCACTGTCCCCATGTCTTGTTGTCTTATAAATCCAGTAGAGGCCCAGTGCACAAAATTCATGCATGGGGCAAGGAGTCCCCTCAGTCCAGCCTGCACCCTTTCCAATCTGGGATTCCCTCTCACAATCTGGAACTGCTGGCTCCTAACTGCTCACATGTCTGCCTGCCTAACTACCTCCTCTGCCAGTCTGATCACCCCCTAACTGCCTCTGCCTGCTGGCCTGATTGCCCAGCCCTTCCACCAGCCTGGTCGCCCCTAACTGCCCTCCCCTGCCGGCCTGGTCGCCTCCTGCTGGCCTGGTCACCCCTCACTGCCCCCCCTACCACCACCAGCCTGGTCGCCCCTAACTGCCCTCCCCTGCTGGCCTGGTCGTCTCCTGCTGGCCTGGTCACCCCTCACTGCCCCCCCCCACCAGCCTGGTCACCCCTCACTGCCCCCCCCCACCAGCCTGGTCACCCCTCACTGCCCCCCCCACCAGCCTGGTCACCCCTCACTGCCCCCCCCCAGCCTGGTCACCCCTCACTGCCCCCCCCACCAGCCTGGTTGCCCCTCACTGCCCCCCCCAGCCTGGTTGCCCCTCACTGCCCCCCCCCCCCCACCAGCCTGGTTGCCCCTCACTGCCCTCCCCTCCTGCTGACCTGGTTGCTCCACACAGCCTGCTGTTCAGTCATTTGGTCATGTCTCACTAACGCCCCTGCCAACCTGGTCGCCCTATACAGCTTGCTTTTCAGTCATTACTGTGAGGGTGTCCTGATCAATTTGCATATTACCCTTTTATTAGTATAGATACTTTAAAAACAGTTTGGCCTGGCTGGTGTGACTTAGTGGTTGAGCATCTACTATGAACCAGGAGGTTACCATTCGATTCCTAGTTGTCAGGGCATTTGACCAGGTTGCGGGTTTGGTCCCCAGTACGAGGCATGCAGGAGACAGCTGATCAATGATTCTCTTTCCTCATTGATGTTTCCCATCTCTCCCTCTCCCTTCCTCTCTAAAATGAATAAAAATATATTCTTTATAATAAAAACCTAAGCAGGAGCACCGCTCAGCCAGAACCCAGGCGCACGGCTGGTGAGCACAGCAGCAGTGGAGGGAGCCTCTCCTGCCTCCAAGGCAGCATTAAGGAGCAGTGAGCTGAGTGGTAAGGAGCAATGAGCAGGTCGGTGGTAAGGAGCGAGGGGTCCGGGATGGGTCTGGGATTGCGAGAGGATGTCTGACTGCCAGTTTAGGCCCGCTCCCCACATAAGCCAGCAGGTGGATATACCTAAGGGCTCCCAGACTGCAAGAGGGCGCAGGCCAAGCTGAGGGACCCTCCTCCAAGTGCACGGATTTTGTGCACTGGGTCTCTAGTTAAAAAGAAAGTTTGTATCGGGTTCAAATAAGGTCTCTACATTGCAATTGGTGGATAGTTCTTAAAATGTTTTTGTTGATTTCAGATAGGAAGGGAAAGGGAGATAGAAACATCAATGATGAGAATCATTGATTGGCTGCCTCCTGCATGACTCCCATGGGGGATTGAGCCCACAAGCCAGGCATGTGCCCTTGACCAGAATCGAACCCGGGACCCTTCAGTCCACAGCTAAACCAGCGAGGGCTGGTGGATAGCTCTTTAAATCACAGTTACTCTATAAAAAGTCCCTATAAAGTATAGGGACCCCATCTTTCTCTTTGTCTTGAAATGTATTTGTTGAAGAAACCAGAATGTCCTTTAGAGTTTGCCAGAGTCTACATTTTGCTTATTGTAGACCCTGCTGTTCCTGTGTTCTCTCAATGTCCTGAAAATTGGTAGTTACTTTTTCTTCCCAATCCCTTACTGATTACAACATAGAAAAATAAACATTTCTTGTGAGTCAGGGCTGATACTTCATAAATAAGGGGTGAGAGGAAACAATTTAGGGCCTGGGTGGGACTTACTGCATCAATAAGGTCTGGGCCCCGGACAGGCTGGGGGTGGCTCCCAGTTCTCAGATGGTCATGTCTTCACTGGCAACACATTTCAGGTGCCCTGTGAGGACGCAGAATAGGTTGAAGGTGACGAGGCCTCAAGGCAGTCTTGGGACTCCTTCTTTTGGGCCTTCTGGCGACAATGTCTGTGGCAGAGGTCGTCCCAGGGATTGGGTCCTGCTGTAGGCCGAGCAGAGAAACAAACCTGGAGCTCAAGAGTGGCTGTGGCGGTCCTAGGACCTGGCTGGAGGCAAGATGGCGGGCTCACGGTGAGCAGATGTCAAGGGATGAAAATAGGTATGCCTAGAAGCAAATTTTAAAAGCATTTTCTCTTCAAATCTTTTCCTAAACCACCTGATAAGCATCTTGATTCACCATGGCCATATCAGCAGTGAAATAAACAGGCAATGATATCAAGCAGAACTATTTTGAAACATTTCCAATCCCAAAGGGAGCTTCATACTGTGTTTGTCATAAATCCACATACTCTTCTCTTCCAAATGACTATAATTGCAAAGTAGAACTTGCTTTGATATCTGATGGCAGGACAATAGTTTGCTACCATCCTTCTGTGGATATTCCATATGAACACACCAAGCCTGTCTTTTGGCCTGATCCTGTGCATAATTATGAAGAAACACAGGATCAAATACTGAAAACCAGATTAGAAGAAAAAGATGAACTGAGCAAGGAACCATGATAGAACAACTGAGCAAAATGTTCTTTACTACTAAGCACCATTGGTATCCTTATTGACAGTATCATACACGTTGTAGGAAACTGAATCCTCCAAAAGATATGATATTGAGATTTTCAGTAAAATGTCCTGTTCTCATTTGCCATTTGAGAAAATGCAAATAGATATATTCACTACTATGTTATATAGTAAAATAATAAAATGTCTTTTCATCTAAAAAACAAAAAAAGAGTGGCTGTGGCACAGCCTGCGAAGAGGTCGATCCAGGACACCCCCCCAGGAACAAGTCAGCCCAAGGACCTTCGCAGTAAGTTTAGCCCCCAGGGCCACAGGGTGCTCCCACGTCTGCAGGTGCCTCAGGCGCTTGGTTCTGGGGAAGAGGTGAGAGATGCAGCTCCAGTCATTCAGCGAGAGCAAATCTTCCAAGCTTTCATTGGCCTTCTTGAAGGCTTCCAGTTCCCTCGGTAACCCAGATTGGAACCCCTCCTGGTTATGGTGAGCTAGGAAGTAGGGACAGGGCCTGCTCTGGCCAACCCAGGACCGGGACCCAAGCTGATAGCCATAGCTAAATCTCAAGTGCTTCCCCAGCCACACGGCTCTGCTTTTAGCCAGGCTCATTGAGCAGTCCCAACTGATGTAAGTGGAAAAGTAAATGGCCCACCCAGTGTGGGTCAAATGGTTGAGCATCAACCTATAAACTAAGGTTGCTGGTTTGGTCCCTGTCAGGGCACATGCGTTGGTTGTGGGCTTAATCCCCAGTAGGGGGTGTGCAGAAGGCACCTAATCCATGATTCTCATCAGTGTTTCTATTTTTCTATCCTTCCCCCTCCCTCTATCTCTAAAAGAAATAAAACTTTCAAGAAAAAGCTAGTGGAAATTGGCATCTCTAGTTTAACTGAGAAGTCATGAATGGGTGAGCCTGGACCTGTGCCAAGAATGGAAGAGAAATGAAAATTTAATCCCAGGGGATAGCCTGGTTTCTGAGAAGCCCCTGTTTCTGGAAAATCTCCAGTTTAGGACTCTCTGTGGCCTTCAGCTAGTTGACTTAGGAAGCCCCTGATTGAAGCTGAGGCAGGGGGAGGGATAGGAAACTGCATATCCCCATCATCCCCGAACCCGACCTCAAGCACTCGGCTCTCTCTCACCCTGACCTTAGGCAGGTCCTGCAGAGCAGCCGAGGAGGACACCAACTCCCGTTAAGAAAGGCTAAGTTTTGTTTGTTTGTTTTCCGTCTGGGACAATGCTGGCTGGGGTGGGGAAGGATGGGCCAGTGGGATAACTGAATCAGAGGAAATGAGAAAGTCTTCCTTCTTTTGACACATGGCCAGCGAAGTCCCTGAATATCCAACTCCAGCCCTAGCCGGTGTGGCTCTGTTGGTCGCAGTGTTGTCCCGTGCACCAAATGTCTCGGGTTTAATTTTCTCCCTCTCCCTCTCGCTTAAGGAAAAACATATATTTGGGTGAAGATTAAAAAAAAAGAAATCTTAACTCCATTTGTGTGAGAAATGGCAGGATCCTACATGGAAGGGGGAGTGGCTATTTTTCCCTTTTAGGCCTTTACTCTGACTGCGGTGTTTTCATTGAAAACATATGGCCTGGGGCCTCGGGAAATGGCTCCTGGTTGAACAACTTCTTGATGATTCTGGCTGCTATATCAGGAACATTTCAGATTTAATTTTCTACTTAACCAGCGGGAGAAACAGATGCCTGCATTCTAGAAGGAATGGGAAAGGATCTCTTTTTTTACTTTTTCATTTGAAATTCTAGTCAATGGCAGAGCATTGCTGCTGAGAGATTCCTTCTCACACTTGAATCAGATCCACTCAAGCCAGGCCTGCAACTTGATGGCCAAGACTTGGCTGAGGAGAAGTTGGCCACCACCCTGCCCACCCTGACTCTCCCACCAAAGCAGAAGTGGGATCCTGTCTGTGGCTACCCCAACTGAGGACTTTGCCAAATGTGTGGGCACGTGTGGGAATGTGGAAATGAGACCTTATAGGCCAAGTCTTGCTGATGGCATATCTGATGTGGGTTTTAAGGAGAGAAGGACTCCCCCACTCACCAATCTTTCTGCATTCCACTCACACAAAGAAATCTGCAGGCAAATCACGCCTGTCTGGGCTGACCTGGGGAAGTCGGCTGCCAACATTCTGGGCCAGGTCTTGTGCCTTGGTCTCACAACAACCAGGGCTTGGTCAACATTCCCACTGTGAAAAGAGGTGGCTGGCCTGGGGGTCTCAGTTTTGCCTCTAGGCCGAGGGTCTGAGCAACAGACTATGGAACTGAGCCACCTTCTGCCTGGCCCTGACCCACGTCCTCGGAGCCAGAGGGGCCCTGGCGCACCTCCTCGTACCACTTGTTGGTGAGGGCTTTCATCTGGGTGCGCCCGTGGTGAAGGTCCTGAGGCAGAATACAAGCTTGATCTCTGCAGACCTAGGAAAAGCCAGCTCCTTTCCCCAGCTCCACAGGGCAGGCACGGCTTCTGAATTTTCTGGCTAAACGGCCAGCTTCCCCAAAGGCACTCACTTGACTTCACAGCCTTCACCTCACTCTAAAGTTTACCTTCTCTACGTACTGTAAATAGCTCTCCTGTCCGTGGCCTAGACCTAAAAGAAAATAAATATGCAAGAAGTCAACGCTATGCTGTGTTTTTTAAATCTAGGCATTTATTACACCAAATAATATAATTATTAGATACACTAAAGGTAGACAGAAGTAATTTGTTATTCTCAGGCAAAGACATTAGAAAAACCCACCAGAAAAATGCCTCTATGGGCGTTTGCCTGTTCCAAAGATGACCAGCCAGCCAGCCAGACTGCTGAGGAACAGAGGAGGCCCGCAGGAGATCAGACCAGTGCTGGGACCTGCCAGAAAAGGCGCCCCACACCCCATAGCCACGCCGTGGGGACCTTCCACCAATCCCCCACGTACTTCTCTACCACAGTGTCACTTTCAGGACTCAGTTAAAAGTGGGAGGCCAGGCAGGACCCGGTGGCAAGGAGTAGTCTGAAGCGAAAAGAACCTGTTTTCACTGCTTACTCTATAAAAAAAAAATTGTTTCTGGCAAGATATTGAGTTTGCAACTTCCACCTCTGAGATCAGACCCTGAGTTTTAGGGCGGAAAGTAAATTACCTGTGAGTTGGGGAATGAGAGAACAATATGATCCCTGCCTATCCCCCCACCTCACGTGGACTAAGGTCTCTCCCTCTTTGACCTCTTTCTTCTCTTACTTTTCCACTAAAAGGAAATAAGAAAATTATGCACATATTACTCCTCCAGTGGGACTATTGGGTGTAGTAAAAGAATCCTGTTTGACTCAAATTATTGGGTTAAGGGGGGAAATGACAAAAACAAAAATGATCATATTTTAGCTCTATAAAGTACAAATATACTTTTCATGCATAAAAAGACACCACGTGCTTCCTGCCTGACTGGCCCTACAGCGCACACTTCTGGGGAAAGGGAAGGCATCAGGAAATGGGCCTGGCCTTGTGGGCTGGACATGAGTCCTGAAGGGTCCCAAGGTCAGTCCTTCCCGACATCCAGCGCCATGCTGCCTGAGGCAGAAGAGACGGACACGGATTTGCTGCCAGCCAGGGCCCATGCTGGCCCGCTGGGCCCCACAGAGAACCGAGCACATGCACATGATGCATTAAATCACCCGGAGGATGCCAAGTCCCAGCTCCAGCTGGGACCCTGAGTCACACATGGGAATGCCAAAACAGCCCATAGATGGGCAATGGCAAGCAGCTATGAGGCTTAAATTAAATTAAAGCAGGTGAGGCGAGGAGGTGAGAGTCACCAACTCCGTATCATCTGGACATGATTGGCAGCTCCTTGCCCTCAGAGGCCCGGGGGCCGGGCCCATGAAGTTAGGGCAGGGTATGTATGAGAGAGTGTAAGCACTCTGTGACAATGGGAGGAACAGGTCCTGGGGTCCCCGTGGCTGCTTGGGGTTTTAGGTGGGGATCGCATGCATGTGAATGCAGGCTACTGGGGAGGGAGTGGCAGGCTCTGGCCCATCTCCATGCTTGGGCGAACTGGGACCCTGGCATGGAGGACAAGTGGGATCCCAAACAGTAGAGACTTGAGAAGAAGAAATGCTGATTAGCTCTGAAGGTGCCAGTAAGTAAACGGTGGGCAGACCCCATGGTGTCCAAGAAAAGGGGCCTCTGGACACACAAGTACACCGAGTAGGGAATCAAGGTGAGGGAGGTGACTGCTAGGCTCTCACCACTTTGTTCAAGTGCATGAATTTAAACTAAATTCAGAAGTTCCTGGCCTGCCTAAGCACTGTACCACTAGATTTGTCCTGTAGGGGGCGCTCCGACACCACAAAATAGGCTCACTCACCCCAAAACAGGGATGCAGCTTTCAAAAAGGCCTGTGCCTACATGCTGGTTACCCGTGTAAAAATTCACAGTATTTCCAGAGAAGACAGTGGCTGCCTGTCACCCAGGGAGACAGCCTTCAAGGTGCCAGTCAGAGGTAAATTAAGAAAAAGGTCAGTTTTTCTTTCTCAGGGTGTGCAAGCAACATCACAAAGGGGAGTGTGAGGTTTTCAAGGTTTGTGGGCCTGCCACGTAGGTCCGAACTGCTGATGCTGAGGCCCAAGGCACCTTGATGATGAAAAGGAGACTGGCAGCTGGCTCCTCGCCCTGCCCGCCCCTAGAGTCATGATAATGGCGTTACTGCAAACCAGCGTTCTCCCGAGGACACCCAGTCACAGCAGCTTCCACAACAGGATTTCTCCTCCCAGGCATCTGGGCTGGACAGATGACTGCTTGCCTTGGCTGCAGAAGCAAAAGGAAACATTTACCTGCACAGGTTTCCATCTAATCTGCAGGCTGGGAGTGACGCTGTGAGCAGAGGTCTGGCGGGGTGAGGAGGGGAGATGACGTTTCAGAAGCCAGCTGGCCTGGGTGTTCCAGGTAAAGAAGGCAGCGCCTTGGCTCCACCCTGCTTTCATCTTCCTGAAGAGGCTGCCAAATGCACGCACCTCAGGGGCCCTTGCTGGGTGTCCATCCCGGGGACATGGGGAGGCTCTGCTTGGTCACAGCAGCTCCTGCTCCTCGTCCTCAGAGCCAGAGGGGCCCTGGCGCACCTCCTCGTACCACTTGTTGGTGAGGGTTTTCATCTGGATGCGCCCATGGTGGAGGTCCTGAGGCAGAATACAAGCAATCCAGTAGGTCAGGGACAAGGAAAGGAGAGGAGCTGCTCTGTACCTTTGTGTGTGTGTATGTGTGTGTGTGTATGTGTGTGTGTGTAGGGGAGGAGGGCATAGGAGGCAGGGTACAGAGCCATAAGCAATTTCAAAGTGTTACGTAACTGAGCTGGGGTTCTTTGTGGGGGTGGAGATAACAGGAGGTGTCACTCAGAAACAGGAGTAGGAGGCAGGATGGCATGATGTTAAAAAACAGTGGCTCTGGAATCGGACACACACGGGTTTTACTCCCAGAATGTCCTGTACTGGTTGTGTGACCTCAGGAGGCTACCTTACCTCTCTGGGCCTCAGCTTCCCCAGCTGTCAAGTGGGATAACAGCTGCATCTGCTGCATGGGTTGTTGGGAGAATGAACCGAAGCAATGGTGAACACCATTTGGGGTGGTGCCTGGCTGGTAGAGCTTACATATAGCATCGTGACTGTCAGAGGAGGGAAATGGGGCTCGGAGACAAAGGGAGGCTACAGCCAGGAGAGCCACACCCCAAAGGCCTGCATGGGGCTGGATGACTGGCTCAGCAAAGCAGGTTCAAGCTGGTCCCCATTAGACTGCCTGTCACCCAGAGGTTGGCAGTGCTGTAAGGATGGAACAAGAGCCTGAGCCTTGGGACATTGCCTGCAGCCCTGTCATGTCTGCAATTCCTCAGCTCAGATTCAGTAGCTGATCAATGTCCCAAGTCTTATCATCCAGGAAAAGCAAATTGTGTTAGCAAGTCTATTATTAAACTAGCACTAAATCCGGTAGCAAAGGAAAAACAGCAGATGGGATCCTGGGAAGGAGAGCCAAGTGGGAGGAGGCGGCCTGGCTGTCTCTCCCCAACAAAGCATGTGAGCCTTCCCTGTCCCCCACTCCTGGCCTCTGAGGGAGGAAGGCAAGGGGACCCCTGGCCCTGTGGCCCTGGCCTGTGTCCCACCTCCTGGGTCAGCCGCCGTGTGAAGAAGGGGTTCAGGTACTTGACATCCAACCACAGGAAGCCTTTGAGGTCCTGCCGCCTGATGTAGTGGGCTTCATACTCCTCCTCAGTGAGCTCCGACAAGTGCTCCGACTCCACTGTGTTGCCCTGATGGGGAAGGAAAGCAGCTGAGGGTCGGTAGATAGGCTGACAAATTCCTGGAAGCCCCCACACTACCCAGCCTACCTAGCATTCCTTCACCCCTGGCCACCAGTGTCCCCAACCCTAACTGCACTTTCTGATCAATGCAGTGTGTCTGTGGGTATCAAAGTGCTTCCTGGGAGCCTGAAGGGAGGTAGGGAGGTTTGTAAAAACATGATGGATACCCAGGAATAAATCAGAATTGTGAATACATCAGAAGTTCTGGGCTGGGGCTGGGCTTGGTTTGTAAGCTTCTGGATTTTAATGTGCAGATCAGTGCCAGGGAGGGAAGAGGAGGATAGTGGGAGGACAGGAGACATACAGACCCAGCGGGAACCAGAGAGTAGTGGAGAGAATGACTACACATGGCACAGAGCCGGTCTGGAAGGCAAGGTCTCAGGTTCACTGATCTCCTCAGCCCCGCTCCGGGCCTCTGCAGAGCCGGCCATACGGGTTGTGAAGTGTTTAATACTTTGCTAGATGTAAAGGAGAGAAGCTTTCCAGCCACAGTCAGCTAACTGGGCCTCAACTGGGGAGCCCTGGCATCTGGTGCAGGTTTGAAGGGCTTGAGAATCCACAAAATGCTGGATCCACTTGCAGAGCTGATTTAGGAGGTCTGGTATGGGGCCCAAGAATCTGTATTCCTAACAAGTCCCCAGTGATGCTGCCGGTCCAGGAGCCCCACTTTGGGGACCGCTGATGGAGACTGGCAGTTACAGCGCAGGCTCCGGAGTCTGTGTGGCCTTGGCTGGTGATTTGGCCTCTGTGTGCCTCGGTGCTCTCATCTGCAAAATCGGCATAATGAGAGCCTCTGCTTCCTGCTGGTAAGGGTGACCCGAGACAGTGAAGGAGCCTCGCGCACAGTGCCAGTGCCACAGGACATTCCCTGAACAGCATGTGCTTCCTCTGAGCAAACATCCTGCTTCTACTAGAGCCCAGGTTGGCAGATTCACCACGTGTGGCTGCAGGATCAGCACCTGGCAACCTGCAGAAATGCAAATTCTTTCTAGCCCCACCCAGACCTATTGGGCCCTGGAGCCCTTCACCAATTCTGACCCCACCGGAAGGCCTAAGAACCTACACTAAAACTTCTATTAACAAGAAAGTTCGGCCCTGGCTGGATGGCTCAGTTGGCTGGAGTGTCGTCCCATATACCAAAAAAAGGTTGTGGGTTTGATCCCAGGTTAGGTTAATTAAGTATGGGAGGCAAAGGATTGATGTTTCTCTCTTACAATCAATGCCTCTCTCTCTCTCTCCCTTCCTCTTTTTCTCCCTCTCTCCCTCCCACACCCCTCTCTCTCTTCTTCCCTAAAATCAATAAACATATCCTCGGGTGAGGATTAAAAAGGAACAACAAAGTTGGTGAGTGGGGGTGGGGAAGAAAAGCCGCTGAGAGGAGGAAGGTTGAGCAGCGCAGCATGAGGTCATCTGGAAGTTCCTTTCCAGCAGCGCAGAGACTAGAGGCCCAGATCTGCCCAGACCTGGGCTTTCAGACGGAGAAGTGGGCAATCCCCTTCCCCATCTCCTGGCTGAGGGTTGCCTTGCCATCCAAGACTAATTCAAGTGACTGATGGCCTCGAATAAGGTAACTAGAAAGAGATGCATTTCTGGAAATTCGTTTGAGGGAATGGTGGGTGCACAGAGGTGGGAAGAGAGACTAGGGCGACCTTGCTCCTGTCAGAGTGTGGCTCAGCACATGGGGCCTGAGGGGGACACAGGGCAGGGAAGGTATGACCACAGCTGACTTGGGAGGGGCGGCCCACAGGCAGGCGCAGCTGCCAAGCAGGAGGTGACTTGGAGGAACGGAGGTGGGCAGTGGTGTGGGGGCCTCGAGTTCACTGCAGCTGGGCCCCGGCACCTCAGCCCCAATCTGGCCCTTGTCTGGCCTCCAGGGAGGACACCTCTCTCAGGGCCCTCAAAGCCACTGTAAGCACCTTCCTCCACTCAGGCCCCAGCAGGAGGCATTTGGTAGACATTGGGGAATGATAGGAGTTTGAAACCTTCCAGTCCTGGGCCCTGATGGGGTGGGCGGTTGCTGGCAGGGGAGGAGTGTTGCTGGGAGAGTCTGATACAGGTCCACCCCCCTGACCTCCATGGCTGCACCAGGCCACGAGGCTGGCAGATAAACTACCACAAAGAGCCATGTTTCAGAATCTTAGTTCACCCCCTTGTCAGGTTGGGCAACTGCATGTACCTGCGGGTGTGTGTGTAGCTGTTGAGCATTCTCAAATTGTTCTCATTTCCCCATTTCCTGGCAGTCACTGGGGACAACCCTCTGCCCTGCTCTGAGCCCACCAAGCACTAACCATCTTCTCTGTCTTGCTGAGGTTGACATCCTTCTTGTTTCGGCGACGCGCCTTGGCGTCCTCGATGTCCATGAGGCGGATGAGGGGCATGGTGCTGCCACCCAGCAGCAGGATGGTGAAGAGCACGATGATGATGGTGGTGGTGCCGATGAGCTGCCGCTTCTCCATGGGCTCCAGGTCCAGGTGCAGGCTCAGGGCATAGGGGATGGCACCCCGCAAGCCTAGGGGGACAGTGAAGTGAGCAAGAGGGCAGAAGGAAGGAGGAGAAGAGGCAGAGGCGTCCTGACCCCATTCTCAGAGGACCTGGGACAGCCCAGGGTCATGGGCAGTCAAACGCCCTAACAGATGCCCTGGAGAGCACCAACTCATCTTGTGAGGCTCTGGGGTGTGAGAAAGCAGGCCACAGAGGGGCCCACTTCACAGGGGGCTTGAGCAGATCAAATGAGGTGCCCTGTCCAGGCTATGAAGCACTGTGTGTGTGTGTGTGTGTATCAATCCCAACACTGACATTTTATAAATGCAACAGGTAGTGTAGACCGAACCCTCCTTGTGTGTGAGCCAGGCCTGTGCTAAGTGCTCTGGCTGCATGATCTCATTTGCTCTTCCCAGGAAACCCTGTAAAGCAGGTCCTATTATTCTACAGATGAAGCACCGAGACTCAGAGAACAGTGTCCTCCCACAGCCACACAGCTTGACAGGCAACAGGACATGCAATTTGTCCGGTGCCTCCCAAGTAGCTCCTGGCAGCACTGACAGCCTGGGAACCTGTATTATTTTGGCTTGTGAAACACACTTGTTTTCAAAGGGCGCTAGCCCGTGTGCCCTCTGCATGGTGTTTGTCTTTGTAAGAGGTATCTTCCCTCCACTGTTCATTGAAGATTGGACTTACCACTAAACCACATGATGAACATCATCTTCGGTGTGATTTTATGATCACGGAAGAAATTCAGAAGGTAGGAAAGAGGGAAAATATTCACTGCTCTGCCAAACAGAACAAGCACCTGTTAATAGCAACAAACCAAGTCTTAGATGGAAACCTCTGGTTCTTTAAGTTGAAGCTTGCTGAGGCTGACACAGGCCTTGTAGCATACCCACTATAAATAGGGCATTCCCCTCAGTTATAAACGGTGTGAATAACACAGAGCTGGTCAGAAATCCGGCTGGGGTTGCCTGGTTTCTGTGTCTGGGAAAGGATAATGCTTTTTACGTCACATCTCAGTAGTCAGAAAGAGAGGACATCAGCAATGGCTTTAGTAATGACAGCAGAACAGGACCAAATGCCAAGAGGTCATGCAGAAGTACCCAGAAATTATTTAATTTAAGGGCAATCTAACTCCTCCAAAGGTGCTCCACCGTGGGACAGGCTGTGCTAATCACTCCCAATGGGCTAGCTCTGGAGGCACGAACAGGTGTTCCTGCCTCTCCCATGGGTGCTCTACTCCTCAGGGAAAGGAGAAAAGACTGAGAAGCGCTGACCTGTACACATAAACGTTATTCCCTGAGCAAAAGGAACACACAGGTAGATTTTAAAAGATGACACAACCCAGCTACTTGTCATGACTTTGGGTTCCTAACCATTTCCAAAGGCATGTTGGTCTTAACAAAATACAGATTTATGTGAAGTTTAAATATTATCTAAGTGTCTATTTAGAGCTACTTATTAATTTACCTCCATTTTTTAATCTTGAAAAGAATAATATACACATGCACATTCTGTAGGCTCTAAGTTTATCCTTTTAACCAGCACGGATTGAATGTGCTTTGGAGTGTGCATGCCTTGGATGGTCAAGTTAATAATGGCTCCCAATCATCTAACATTTATATGTCAGACAATGTGCTAAGCATTTTATATGCATTATTTTGTTAAATTTAGATCCCTGCAATGGTCTCCATTTGTCTCCATTTTGGAGACAAGGAAACAGAGACAAGGAGAGGTTAAGTAACTGGCCCAAGCTGATCCCGGCAGGAAGTGGTGGAGCCAAGTCTAACATCTGGTTCTGTCCCCAAAACCCATGCCCTTGACCACTGAGCCAGTGTAAAGTAATCCATTCCAAAAGCATAGGCTGCCCCCAGGGGGGCAGGGCCAGCCTATGTGCTCAGAGAAAACCAAGACACCACCCCAGGGCGTCTTCTCATTCTCCTTTTCCTCCCAACCCACGGCTGACACAGTCACCTCCCTGTTTGACCACTGGAATCCAACCTCCCCATCTGACACTTGCATTTCAGGTTTCACCGAAGGTGGCCCCGTTTTCCCAGAGACCACACTATAGACTATTATACTTTCTGAAAAGACTTGCCTCTGTCCTCTTGTCCTGAAACTAGAGTTTGGAGGACAGATAACAGTGACAAAAGCCACACGCTCTTGCCGATGGAGGTGAAAGCACCAAGGCTTCAAGGAGAAACATCTTTTTTCTTAGGGCTCCTTATCTTCTCTGTGTCTCAGTTTCCCCACAGGCCAAACAGGTAGACCTCCCTGGTTTGCACATGGTAGATGACTGTGCAAAATAAAAACTTCGACTCTCAATAGCTATGCTTTATTAAGTGGAGCTGGTAATAATAGTTAACTGAAGATGAATTATAATAATTCAACAATAATAAGGTATACTTCTTAAGTGCCTTAAAGTAAATAGGATCTAAAGGGACAATAAAGATCAAATTAGGGATTGGAGTCTGAATCAGCTGGAGGGCCTCCGGGAGATGAGTTCACTCTGAGGGAAGAAACACAAAGAGGAACACAGACAAGCAACCTGGGGACACCAGGCTAAATGTCCGAACTGTTAGAAGCCACTCATGTCACTTTGATCAGATGCCTGAGAGAGCTGGACCTTTCTTTTATTTTCTAAATGTTTTTACTGATTTTAGAAAGAGAAAGAAAGGGAGAGGGAGATGAGAGAGAAACATCCATTAGCTGCTTCCTGCGTTTTCCTCACTGGGGATCGAGCCTCCAGTAGGGGCATGTGCCCTGACCGGGAATCAAACCACTGACTTCTTGGTGTATGGAGTGATGCTCAACCAACTAAGTCGTACTGGCCAGAGCTGAACCTTTCTTTTAAATGCTTTAAAAGACTTGATTTTTCCCACAAGGACTTGATTCTTCTACAAATGATTAATCTTCTACTTTCCTTTTTTAGAGATGAATTTTAATGGTGTCTCCTACTGCCACCCTCAGTCCAACTATAACAGTTTCCCAAACCTTTTTGGTAGTAAGAATCATCTGGGATGAGTACCCTGGATGAATCTTCAGGAGAACTAAGGGCCTAGTAATCTTTACACAATGTAAAAGGTCAAGATTATGAATGGACATCTGAAGAGAACTACAGTAAAAAAAATACATGCATTATAAATTATCCAGAAAGCATAGAAAAGGAAAAAAAATCATCCTCAGTTCTACAAGCACTAGGAACATTTGGTGAAATTTTTTTTCTATGCATAATATTTTTATATGGTTATGCTCAATTACATATTCAATTTTGAAATCTACTTTTACCACTGAACATAAAAGCACATAGGATGTGCTTTTAAAAGAAGACCATATCATTTAAGGCCATTTAAAATTTAAAAAGAAGCAAAAATCCTTTTCCGGGGATATGCATTCACTTAATTCCACCCCTTTATTGTATGTTTGTGATTTTGTAACAACAACAAAAAAACTTAAACATAAGAGTGTCTATGTAGCTGTTGACTTTGAACAGTTAACAGTTACATAAATGAATCCAGAACATGTGGTCATTGAGCTATGAATAAGTACTTAAATAAAAAACAAGGAAAATACTTACTATGCACCAGACGACAAAGGAAATTTCAAACTTGTGAGGGAAACTAAAAATGGACAGGCCAAGAAATGCAAACACACATGTTTCTGAAACAAACCAAAGAATGGATTATTTAGCCCAGACTATTTTTTCCAATATAGTACTAAATTGTTAAGCAAGCAAACATTCACAAGTAAGTCAGAAACACTTTGCATATTTTCTGAAACATCTGCAATGAATACCTGGTGAAACTAATATTGTGATTATCTCATTTTTCTCTATTACACAAGCAACATGTGCTTGCTATTCAGAATCTCCTAATTTAATGAGGCAACTGTCAAATACTCGTGTAAGTAAGTACTCAGTCCATTTGCTGAACACTATGATTAGCAAGATTCAGAGCCAGTGGCTGCAGACACCATCACCTGCCTAGTGTGAAAGGTCCCTTTGTTATCTTCCTTGCCAGAGCGGACAAAGCCAAATGACTGACCTCATATATTTAATAACACCCACGTTTAGAAGACAGCTCACACCCTGCAGCATCTGTAGGAAGGAGTACATTTCCAGCTCTGGTCTTCACCTCACAAGCTGTTGCTATGTATCCCAAAGAAAAGAACCTTGTACATTTCCACCATTAGGCTCCTGTTTTATTTTTTTTTAATATAAATATTTCTATTGATTTCAGAGAGGAAGGGAGAGAGATAAACATCAATGATGAGAATCATTTATTGGCTGCTCCTGCATGCCCCACACTGGGGATCGAGCCTGCAACCCAGGCGTGTGCCCTTGACCGGAATCAAACCTGGAACCCTTCAGTCCACAGGCCAATGCTCTATCCACTGAGGCAAACCAGCTAGGGGTAGGCTCCCTGCTTTTATTGTGATGCCCCAGAACAGCCTAATAACCAGGGAGAAAAGACTGTATTGTAAAATAGTTGAATATTATAATATAGCAAGGCTGTTTTAAAATACTTTGCCCACATTTTTTCCCTTCAAATGTGTATCCTTTTAAAATAAGTCACAAGTTGTACAGTAGATTCACCCCTTTCCTCCTTGAATTTTTCCTTGAGCCATTAATATTTTTTTGTGATCTTTCTAAATGCTCATTTAGGTCGCTTTGATGTCTACACTATGTTTTCTCTGGCAGCATAAATTCCATTATACAGGATTGGGCAAAAGTACATTTACAGTTATGAGTAACGTGAAACACACGTGGAAATGTACTCCTTCCTACAGATGCTGCAGGGTGTGAGCTGTCTTCTAAACCTGGGGTGTTATTAAATATATGAGGTTATTAAATATTATAAATATAATATTCTTGTATTATATTTATTAACTAGAGGCCCAGTGCATGAAATTTGTGCATGGGGGAGGGAGGGACCAGACCTAACTAGGCAATTGGATATCCCTCTCACAATCCAGGACTGCTAGCTCCCAACTACTCAGCTGCCTCTGCCTGATTGCCCCTAACCACTTCTGCCTGCCAGCCTGATCACCCCCTAACCACTCCACTGCCAGCCTAATTGACACCTAACTGCTCCCCAGCTGGCCTGATTGCTCCTATCTGCCCTCTCCTGCTGGCCTGGTCACCTTTAACTGCCCTCCCCTGCCAGTCTGGTTGCCCCCAACTGCCCTCCCCTGCAGGCCTGGGTGCTCCACAACTGTCCTTCACTGCAGGCCTGGTCCCCCCCACAACTGCCCTCCCCTGCAGGCCTGCCCCCGCAACTGCTCTCCCTTGAAGGTCTACCCCCCTCAACTGCCCTCCCCTGCAGTCCTGTTCCCCACCAATTGCCCTCCCCTGCAGGCCTGGGTCAGCCTCTCCCCCCAACATCTGCCCTCCCTTGCTGGCCTGGTCCCTCCCACTGCCCTCCTCTGCCAACTTGGTCATCTTCAACTGCCCACAACTGCCCTCCCCTGCCAGCCATCTTGTGGTGGCCATCTTATGACTTGGAGTGATGGTCAATTTGCATATTACTCTTTTATTAGGATTACTAGAGGCCTGGTACACGAAATTCATGCATGGGTAGGGTCCCTAGGCCTGGCCAACGATCAGGACTGATCTGTGGGGCAACTGGTGGGGCAATGGGGGAACCCTGCTGGCATCCACCTTGGCTGACCTGGGGCCTTGTGGGTTGGGGCGGCTCCTGCATTAAGCGTCTGCCCTCTTGTGGTCAGCGCACATCATAGCAACCAGTCGTTCCACTGGTCATTTCACCATTCAGTCGATTTGCATATTAGGCTTTTATTATATAGGATTGTATTATTTTCCATATGAACAACTATAAACCTACTTTTGACCAACTCTGTATTGGTATGTCATGGCTAATTTAATTAATCAATTGTCCATACTTATTGGCTGTTTCTATTTCTGATATTACAAACTACAATAAGCATCCCTGTGCACGGGCAAAATCCCTGGTAGAATTGTGGGTCCAAGGGCTTATGCCTTGTAAATTCAGACATATTGCAAATGACTCTACAAAGAAATGGCATCAATATACATGCACATCAATGGCCTGTCCTACATATACCTATGCCAGAAGAGGGTATTATCAAATTTAACATTTACTAATCTGATGAATACAAAGCAGAATTTGATGGATGTTTTGCTTTACACTCTTTTAATGGTGAATCAGGGTCAAAGTCTTTAGCCATGACTTTCTGAGAAGGGTGCTACAGGAAAAATACCTGCTGGGCCAGAAGAGACAGACCTGGCTTCAGAGACACTTCTGAGCCATGTGACTGTGGACAAGTCGTTTGACACCTGAGCCTCCTTATCTATGGACTGAAGTCTGCACAGCCTGTCCCTGCCTCCTATCTAGCATGTGACAGTGTGGAACTCACACTCCAAAATGAGACAAGCCCCACTGAAATGGCAGGGGAGATGCTGATGGTGACAGCTAGGGCACAGCCACTTGGGGACCAGTGCAAAGGGACAGTGGGAGAGTGGTTCCTTCATAGCCAGGCATAAACTAGGGAGGGGGGTGCTTGGGGGAACCGGTCATCCTGGTGTACCCCAGCCCAACAATGACACCTCCCCGAGTTAGGTCTTTCAAGATGCTCCTATGGACAAGTTTGAGAATGCTGTTATTACATTCTTCTCTCAGAAGTTCACAATGCACACTGCTAAAAAGTCCTGCAGTTCAGAAACTTGTTAAACTTTATCCCAGGATTTCCCACACTCTTTATTCACTTAACCCTCATCACTGTCTGTTCCGAGGAAAACATTTTTGGAAATGTGACTTTAATAAATTAATATGCATGAGGCTCAAAAGTTCATAATTAGTAGCTTTCATTATTTTTGGTTTTAAAATTCTAAGCAGCAAATATTCCATTTATTAAGTATTAGGTTTACTTTATGGAATTTGGAAGCCAGAGTAACAAACAAAAGATAAGAGAGTTCAAGTCTAGCTTTGAGAATCCTGCTGCCTCTGCTGCCAGGGAACAACCGGACTCCTCAAACGGTAGGAAGAACCGTCAGCTCAGGGAAGGCCCACCCAGACCACCGAGAGGAACTCACCGCACAAGAAGGCCACGGTCCGGAGTGTTTGCTGCATGAGGATCTGGGTGACCGGGGACAGGTTATGGTGCGTATAGTGGGACATCACAATGCCTGAGAACAGGATGGCCATGATGCCTGGAGAGGGACAATGGGGCACAGTGCCCAGACATGAGTAGAGCAGAAAAGTACCTAGCATGTGACCCACAAATATGTCACACTTCCCACAAGTCCCTGGAGCCTATCGTGTTAGTTTTTTTTTTTTAAGAAAAAGGAGCCTGGCCAGTGAGGCTCAGTGGTTGAGCATCGACCTATGAACCAGGAGGTCATGGTTCAATTCTTGGTCAGGGCACATGCCCAGGTTGTGGGCTTGATCCCCAATGTGGGGCATGCAGGAGGCAGCTGATCGGTGATTCTCTCTCATCATTGATGTTTCTTTCTCTCTCTTTCCCTTCCTCTTTCTAAAACTAATAAAAACATATTCTAAAAAAAAAAAGAAAAGGAGAAGGAAATAATACCTGAGGCCTACCAGAGACTGCAGAGAAATACTAAGGGGCCCTTCTCTCTGGTAGCTTCACTATTGGCTGGCTGACCTTGGGCCAAATTCCCACACCCCAATCCAAGCCTTAGTTTTCTCAGCTGTATAGTGGAACTAAGAGTACCCACTCATAAATTATATTATTTTCCATATGAACAACTGTAAATCTATTTTTGACCAACCCTGTATTGGTATGCCATGGCTAATATAATGAATCCTTTGTCGATGCTTATTAACTGTTTCTGTTTCTAATCTTCATGACCTTGTTAGGAGGGTAATGAAGAATAGCCATGCAAAGTGCCCATTACAGGACAGGTGTGTGCTGTCACTGTCATCCACAGATAGAAGGACAGATGAGCCACTTAGAGAGCATAAGAATCTGGGTAGCCCTAGTCAGTTTGGCTCAGTGGACAGAGCATCAGCCTGAGAACTAAAGGGTCTTGGGTTCCATTCTGGTCAAGGGCATGTACCTTAGTTGCAGGCTCAATCCTGGCCCTGGTCAGGGCATGTGTGGAAGGCAACCAATCACACTGATGTTTCTCTCTCTCTGTCTTTCCCCCTCCCTTCTACTCTCTCTAAAAATCAATGGAAAAATATCCTTGGGTGAGGATTAACAAACAACAACAAAAAAGAAACGGGGTAGATTTTGATTTACTTTTTTATACTGTCCCTAAAATCACCATGAAATATTCTTCTTATATAGAGAGATATAACAAATAATGACTTTTCTTTATGACACTCCATGAGAATCTACAACTTTTGTTGTTAACTGAGGATTTGAGTGTCACTATTTGGCCACTGCCCATAATCACTCCTGCAGCACTTTATGAGGGTTTCCTCTCAGAGTGTCCCAATCTAGGGTCTCTAGTTCATGTAAATACAGTCATTAAATAAGTCAAAATATATGAACTGCAATTCAGACTTTATAAGCAAAATATTAACTCTTCTCGCCACTTTGTAGAAACAGGGATTACTGGTGAGCATCCTATATAATAAAAGCCTAATATGGTAAGTGTCCAGTTGTCCATTCAACTAATCAAGGCGTAATATGCTAATGATATCTTAAGGCCTCTCAACCGCTCACTATGACTTGCACTGACAACCAGGGGGCAGATGGTTGAACAGCTGACCAGTCGCTATGACATGCACTGATCACCAGGGGGCAGAAGCTCCGACCGGTAGGTTAGCTTGCTGCTGGGGTCTGGCCCATCAGGACTGAGATGGGCCAGACCCTCCCCAGTCCTGTCCCTCCCAGCCTGGATTGTGCACCAGTGGGGTCCCTTGACCTAGCCTGCTCCTTTCCTCTTAGCAAATAGCAAGTTCTTTGCTTTTTCATCTTCCTGTACAAATGAGGCTAGATGGGGACTTTCCAGCAATGCTGCCTATAAGCTGCACCAGACAAGATTTGGGAGAAGGAAAGGAGTGAACCAGAGACTTCTATACTTGCTACTGCAGACCAATGAGAAGACTGCAGCTCAAGAGTCATTCTGAATGATTGATGTGGAGATAAAGAAAACACAAACAAACAAACAAAAAACAGAGGACAACAGTTTAGTTGGAGTGGCTCAGTGGTTGAGCATCGACCTGTGAACCAGGAGGTCATGGTTTGATTCCCAGACAGGGCACATGCCTGGGTTGTGGGCTTGATCCCCAGTGTGGGGTGTGCAGGAGGCAGCCAATCAATGATTCTCTCTCATCATTGATATTTCTCTCTCTATCCCCATCCCCTTCCTCTCTAAAATCAATAAAAATATTTAAAACAAAACAGAAGACAGCAAACCCAGTGGTTCTCTCAGTATGTTCCTGCAAATGATCACCTGGAGAGCTGACGCTGCCTGACCCAGCAATAGAGCTATCAGAAGGCAAAGCAAAGGGAGATGGCAGAAGAAAGCCCAGAACCTGGGTTTGGAACTCAGTGGGGATCAAAGAAGGAGAACAGGGTATGACACAGATCTGTTTTTATGGAATGGGCTTTAGCATTGCAGGCCAATGCAGAAAGTTGCTGGCTTCTGGGCTTTCAAAGGACCTTGTTTCACCAGCTCATTTAAATATATTTTTATTGATTTCAGAGAGGAAGGGAGAGGGAGAGAGATAGAAACATCAATGATGAGAGAGAATCATTGATTGGCTGCCTCCTGTAGGCCCCACACTAGGGATCAAGCCCACCAACCGGGCATGTCCCCTGACAAGAAATTGAACCATGACCTCTTGGTTCATAGGTCGAGGCTCAACAACTGAGCCGTGCAGGCCGGGCTACAACATACTTCTTGAAGGCTGAGTCAAACTATAATCAGTTTCTTTGTTAATTACCCAATAATAAACATATCTCACCATAAGACATCCAGACTCAGAGATGTAAAACAAGAGTCTCATTCATAGCGCCTTTCCAGAGGTTAACTACCATTAACTGTTTGATATGCAGATTGCCAGTTCTCTCCCTAAGCCATTAGGAAGTGTATCTTTAAAAAATAATGAACAGGATCCTGTTAGATATATGTCATATATTGCTAGCACAGTGGATTTTCTTCAAACACCTCCAACATTTGCCTTTGCATGATTAGCAGAGTCTCAGGCCTCTAGAACCTGCAGAATGAGCTCCTGGCCCCTCCATCCCAGCTGCATAGTCTTCCTGCTTTTCTGGAGCATGCCTCGTTCCTTCACACCTACCTGGAACCCTTAGCAGTTACTGTTCCCAGTGCTGAACACCCTTCCCCAGACCCTCCCAGGGCTGGCTCCCTCTTACACACAGGTCTTAGCTCTAGGGTCCCCCCTTTGTGACTTTCTGACCTTATGCCATGATGTTTCCACACCCCTGCCACTGTCTATCACATTATTCTGATTTCTTCATATCATTCCTCACTGCCTGAGATTATGCTATATGTTTGCTCATTTGCCTATTGTCTTTCTTTTGCAGGGAGGACTTTAATCTTATTTTGTTTATTGCTATAGCCTCAATGTAAGGGCAGTTCTCAGCACAGGGTGCATATTTAATACTAGGGGCCCAGTGCACAAAATTTGTGCACTGGGGGTGGGTGATCCCTCAGCCCAACCTGCCCCTTCACACATATTGGGAGCTCTCAGGGGATGTCCTACTGACTGCTCACCCCCGGCCTGCCCAAGGCCTGAAGCCTCTGGCTGAGGCTTTAGGCCTTGGGCACCCAGCCATCACCCTGCAATGGGGCCGATGGCTGGCTCCGCTCCAGCCCCACCTCCCCTCTCCCAGCCCCCCTGGCCCTTAGCCCTGGACGTCTTGGCCCCACACCCCCGGGCCCTGGCCTTCACGCCGACCGCCTTGGCCTCATCCCTCTCTCCCCCGCGGCCCTAGCCTTCGCCCCGGCCAGTGCGCGCCCGGCTCCAGGGGCCGCGTGTGAGCTGGACACCTTAGCCCAGCACCCCCCGCCCCCACGGCTCTGGCCTTTACACCAGACGCCTCAGCCCTGCCCCCCTGGCCCTGGCCTTCACCCAGGCCAGCATGCACCCAGCCCCGGGGACCATGTGCTCGCTGGCTGGCTCTGCCCCAGCTCCTGATTGGCTTGTGGGCGTGGTTTGATCAGAGGTATGGTCAGTTTGCATATTACTCTTTTATTATATAGGAGGATTGACTGAATGAATGAATGAGTAGTTTTTTTTAACTGTCTTAACATTTAACAATATATCTGGAGTGACAGTACAAATAGATCAAATTCATTTTTTAAGTGTCTGCATAGTATGGCATAGTGACAGTGGACCCAGACTCACTTAATTGTTCCCATTACTGATGAACATTTAGCTACTTCCAGTTTTCCTCTCACAGGCAGTGCTGCAAAGGAATTGCTTGGATATCCGCCTGTGCATGTGAGCGCTGTACAGTACATTCATCTTTGGCCAACATGTTCCCAGCATGTAACAGGAAGTGTTAAGTCCTTATCAATTTCACAAACGCATACTTCAACCTTGAAAGTTCCATCCTTGTGACCCACCTTGACAGAATGTGGCTCTGCCCCAATTCCCCCTCCCCAAGCCCAGAGTTGGCTCAGGGTCAGGGATGGGGGCTATTCATCTTTGGCTCTTTAGAGGGCAAAGCAACCCTCAAAACTGGCTTGAGTGAAAAATAGAAATACTTAGGTATAGATAGAATTAGAACAAAGATTCTGAGAATAGCCCTGACCGGTTTGGCTCGGTGGATAGAGTGTTGGCCTGCAGACTAAAGGGTCCCGGGTTCAATTCCAGCCAAGGGCATGTACTTTGGCTGCGGGCACATCCCCAGTGGGGGGTGTGCAAGAGGCAGCTGATTGATGTTTCTCTCTCATCGATGTTTCTAACTTTCTATCCCTCTCCCTTCTATCCCTCTCTGTAAAAAAATCAATAAAATATATACTTAAAAAAAACACACCAAAGATTCTGAGAATAGCTAATGCTTCCGAGTAATAATTAGGAAGACTATTTAATCTACTGTTGAAATCAGGATACTTCTAGCAATAACACACACTGATGCCTCTGTCAGGACTCTCACTTGCATCTTTCCCTTTAATTCTCACCTCAAGCTTGAGGGTGGCACTTTTATTACATGAGGAAGTGAATGATCAGAGAAATTAAGTCTTCTGGCTGAGGTTACATAGCTAATGATGAGAGGCGGAGCTGGGATTCAAACTCAGGTTAGTCTGGTATCCTTAACCACTGTGTTCCAAACCCAGGATTTGAGTAAATGATTTGTAGGACTAGAATGTCCTGCTTGGTGGTCACGGGAACCACTCACTATCAGTCGTTTGTGATGGTCAAAGAAAGCAGAATACAAAAGGGAAGGAGGAGAGAACAAAAATATCACCCTAAGCATTTATGCTCCTACAGTGGGATGTGGAGGGTCCTCACTGATAGATCCTCTCTTCCCCAACTGGTGGGTGGCATTATGACGTAACCAGCATCTGCTGCTGGGACATTCCCGAGACATTCAACCACCAATCAGCGAGTGCCAAGTGCCCGGAGCCCCACCCCTTCCCATTCTGCCCTGGGCCCAACTCCTTCCTGTTCCTCCCCTCAAAAGGTGTATTCACTGTTACACGTGTTGCTGCTCTCTCCAGTCTGTGAGGCAGTCCAGTTGGGTCCCTCCCTCTTCTCCTCCCCCTCCTCTAATCTTGGTTTCTCTACCTCCTCCATAATGAATCTCGCTCATTGGTGCCAAATAAACCTCCTCTTTTAACACATCTTGGTCTCTGACTCCCGTTTCCTGCATCTCAAACCTTATACTCACAACACACCAGGCCGCCCTCCCTTTCTCTGAAGCCCTGTGTGACAGAGATCCCAAAGGCCCAGAGGTCGACCATGTGTTTGGCTGGCATGTGCTATATTTAGCCCCACTTTGTGTGGACAACAAAAATCTCTAAGGAAACAAGAGCCCTACAAACAGAAAACACTGCTTCTCTGGAGAGAAGGAAAATACTCCCCCGTTTTAATCACAAATTCCAAATGGATGTATGATCTATATCGGCCATCAGGTACTTGGTGTTCATCTCGACGGGTGGGAAACATTTAGAAAAACAGGTAAAATAGCTAGGCTAGAGCCAAATGTTTCATAGGTAATTCAGGAAAGGTAAGAGAGGACACTTGATGGCAGATGCCAGGATGAAATTATCCAGGAGAACTGGCTTGGGTAAACAAACAAACAAAAAACACCAAACCCCTGATGTTTACAAGTTCTCCAGAAAAAATTAACAGAGTCCTCTCTGCTTCCTCCTTGGCAAGATCTGCTCGCAGAGTACACTATGATTCCAGAAAGTGATTGTGGGAAGAATTCTGTTCAACAGAGTCATTAAAAACCACCGGGGACTTCCACGCTGCCCGGAAGAAGTAATTGCTATGCAAATTGCTGTCCTGCCATAAACAGCTAGAAAACTTGATGAAATAAAATGCCTTCTGACATTGAGCACTGTGCAGGGTAGGACTGTGATTCCAGGCTGAGGCTCAGGAAGGGGAACCCCAAACTGAGCTCAGCAATCTCAGTCTTGCTGAGAACAGAAGACAAATGAGAGTTGGGGGAGGCTAAAGCAGCTAGAACACCAGAGAAGAAGCCGCACAGTAGGAGAGAACTCCTGAGAGCTATAATGGAGTCCCCTCGAATCTTAGACTGAACTGATCTGTACACGCAAGCGGTGAGATTCCAAGAGGCTGGGAGAGAATCACTAAAAAGGAATAGGCTGAGCAGTTCCCCAAGGCTGGGAATATTGTGTATTCCCACAGGCGGGAGTGGAGTGACCTCATAGTACATGGCACATGATCTAGAGTCCTCAGAAGTGCATTAGTTCCTAATGCTACTCTGGACTTGCCCTGATAATTTAAAAGTAAACCTCAAAAGGATTTTACTGATTGCAGGAAACTTAGATATATGACAGACGAAAATCTAATAACAACATAATCAACTTCACAATGACTGGTGTCCAATAAAAAATTAATAGGCAAGCAAAGAGCAGCAATATATAGCTTACAAACAGAGGAAAATTAATCAACAGAAACCAACCTAGAATGAATAGAAATTATGGAATTAACAAGCAAGCATTTAAAATAGCTGTTATAAATATGCTCCATGAGTTCAAGAATGTAGACAATGAATGGCATACATGCAAAAACATGTTGCTTAAGAACATTATAATAACTGAAAAAATAAGACAAAAGCCTGCATATTATATGTCTTCACTTATACGACACTCTGGAAAAAGAAAACTATAGTGATAGAATGCAGTTCAGTGGGTGCCAGGACCTAGAGATGGGCTAGAGAATGACTGTTCTTGGCAGTCAGACCCCATCCGTGGAGGGAAGCCCTTCAGAATCCTTGCTCTGGGAAAGAGGCAGAATTGGAGGTGATACTTTGATCTCTGCTACAGGACGGTTGGTAAAGAGAAATGTGAATGTGACAACATTGGGGCGCTGGATCCAGCCAGGTCTAAATCCAGATGTGTCCCTATGGGACCAGCAGATTCTCTTTGTTGCAAGTTCTTCTGAGTTGTGACTGTCTCTTGTGACTGAAAGAGACCCAACTGGCATAACCTCTCTCACCAGGCAGGACAACACGCCACCACCTGGTATTTCAATGCTCTCGTTCACTTACCCGAGAGTGAGATTCCTTCCGCAAGCCCATAAGGAAGATATGCAAAAATGATCATCATGCCGAACTCCAAGGAAGGCGTTTTCCTCAAGTCAATATGCTTTAGCACGTAAATGAGTTGTTAAGGAAAGAGAAATGTGGGACAGTTGGTGGGAGATCTAGTGAAGTCACAAAACTGCTGCCTTCCAAATATAAATTGAATATATACAAGATTTTGCAACGTTCTAAGGTAACAATTGAAAACCTGTCATCATGGATATTTTTCTTTGCAGGGAGACAGTTGTTTTAAGAAAGGGAATCTGATAAAGTAAGAAATGTAAACTCCTGAGACAAATGGTAAGAGGGGGTAGGACTAAAAGCAACCTAAGTTAACTCAGTTAAAAATACTGACTTGGTCCCTGGCTAGTGTGGCTCTGTCGGTTGGGCATCATCCTCTGCACTGAAAGGCCACCAGTTTGATTCCCAGCCAGAGCACATACCTGGGTTGCGGGCTTGATCCCAGGAGGAGGTGTGCAGGAAGCAGCTGATCAGTCTCACTCTCACACTGATGTTTCTTTCCATCTCCCTCTCCTTTCCTCTCTTTCTAAAAATCAAGATATCTTTAAAAAAAATGCTGACCTGGAAGACTGGGAATGTGCCAGGCCTGTGGGGGACAAAGCTGGGGCTGCAGATGGACTGAGGTAGCCCATACTGCCAGTCCCTTCTGGGCCTTGTTATAGTCTTTCACCTCCTTTTCCTGCATCAGATGAGGTGAACTAATAGAGTTTTCCAGAACTTTGGGGTTCAATACCCCATCAAAGGGCCCTTTTTTCTATTCCTGGAGATTTTCAAACTCATCTGTCAAAGGAGAGAGCCTTTTACATATTCCAAATATTGTTCATGTGCCCTTGCTGGAACTCCAGCACCATTCACCCAGCTTCATTACAGCAGATGCTTCCCCAACTCTTTTAAAGAAAAAGATAAATATGGAGGAAAGTACTGAGCTGGATAAAATTTATTTCCTATTCTGTTTGTTGGTATAATATGAGAAGCTGTCAACCAACTCACTAGAGCCTTTAGACTTTTGGACACAGGAGTCCAGGGACAATTCAACAGGACGGCAGACAAACATGCCTGTCACAGGCAGAAGAGGCTTTTCCGGCATCTGTGAGACTGCCTGTGGAGGAGCGCCAGGTGGCAGGCCCCTCCCTGAGACACAGGCTTAGGCCAGCACAGAAGTGGTCTGGTGCCTATTCCTGATAGAACATGACGAATTTTCTACAGCAATAAAGGTGTCACTGGGTTTCACAAGCCTCTTTCCTTCTCTGGCTGGAAAAGCTTATGGATAGTTAAGCAAGAAAATCAGTGTAAATAACTTAGATGAGCTCACTTTGAAAGTCTCTTTTCTGGTCCTTTCAGAAAACACTTCCAGATTTTCTCAATTTGACATTTTCAAAAAAAATTAATTTCCAATTTTTGGAATGTGAAAAGAGAGACAGCAGAAAATGAAAATTATATAAATGTGGTTATCATTCTCTAGGGATTAAGAAGTCTCCCAAATCAGATCTGATATCCAACAGTGTACATGTTTTTTTAAGCTTTAAAAAGTGACACCCTAAATTTCACATATTAAATTTAAAAGTCCTTGAATTTAAATGGAAGTGCTTCTTAAATCACAACTAAGCATAAAAATCCTCCATCAAACACAACCTTAGTCTAAAATTGGTCCCCTTAAGGAATAGCTAACCATGGATATAATTAGGAATAATCTTCTCCGCCACACATGTTCATCATAGTAAAAGGATATTAATGCAGAGATTAAGCCAGTGAGAGTGCCGAGCGCTGCTGAGCCAAAGAACATTTTGAGGAAGTAGCCAAGGGCTTGTAAAAATGTTTGCCACCCACTGACATCTGACATATTTTTTCTTGTTAAACCTTCAGCTGTGCTAGGAAATAGAAGAAAAACAGAAAGAAGTTAAAATGTTATAGACAAAGTTATTAGAAATTAACTTAGAATTCAAAATTTATCCCTTGATTATTCTGTCATTCATTCAGGACATCATTTAGTGAGTCACACATTTATTTGTTTACCTGCTTTGTTCCAGGTACTAGGCCAGTTTCTGGGGGTTCAGAGATAAGCTCAAAGGCCCTGCCCTTAAGGAGTGCCCCCAGTCTAATGAGATGGGAACTAATGACCATCTGGGTTAAGGGCAAAGGGCTGTAGAAACACAAAGTGGGCATCTAACTTCAAGGAGGTGCTTTATAACATATGGGCTGGGTTTAGATTTGGGGTGCAGAACACTGAGGGAGAGCACCCAAGGCAGAGGGAACAACATGTGCAGAGGCAGACAGCCTGAGAATACAAGCCCATTCTGGGAGCATTCAATGACAGAGGTTAGTATGGATAAAATACAGAAAAAGAATGGGGGTGTTTGTGCAGTGGGGCAGACGTGGCAAGAGGGAAGGCCAGAGCAGCAGTCAGCACAGGACCTGTGAAAGGCTTTTGATAAACCAGGTGAAGGATTTGGCATTGCATCTTGAAGGCGCTGGGGAATATTTCTAGTATGGGGGGATCCTGTGGCAAAACTGGAAACTAAGGCTGTGGCATGAAGTCAGATTAGAATGGAGCCATCTAAAGAAGAACCGTCACTGGGTACAGAGAGGATGGATTTAGGAGGAAGAATTGAAAGAACTTTTCTTTCATTGTAAAAGAACAAAGTAAAACTGTCAGAAGCCATTAAATTCAATTGTTGGTTTTACCCGCAAAGAGAAAACGGTTATGCCGCTAAAATGGAGTTTATTCTCATTAAATATCCTACTCTTGCAGTCTGATCCTACCTTCAGATTGTCTCTTAAATCCATCCACTTCTCTCCCTTTCTGCCCTACTATGTGCTGTCTCATTGCTCTCTCTAGACCTCCTTGTCTCCCTACAGACCAACCCATTTGCCATTCAATGGCTGAATGAGCCCCATAAAATTCACATCTGATCAGGTTATTGGCCTATTCAAAACCCATCAACAGTTTCTTGCTGCTGTAGGAGGAAGCCTAGCCTTCTTAGCATAACCTTGTTAACGGAATTGGGGATCTTGAGTTACCCAGGATAGAAATCAACAGGATCCCCCCCACCGAGAAATTTCCAGACAGATTTACTTTATCAAGCTTATGCTTGTACAAGGGAGGCAGCACAGAGGAAAGGATACACCTCTAAACTGGCTCTGGGGCGGGCTCTGCGTGGCTGCTGTTACAAGCTGGGGACAAGAAGGCTTGCGCCATAAGGCAGGCTTTTTTTAAAAGTCAGGCTTGCAGAATTTTCCATTTCAGGGTGGGGTGGGTGACTTCCTTTTCCTTCTGCGTTGCTTGGTAACTATATCCACACCTGCGCTATTGGAGCAAGATGGTGGATTGCCTGTTACCACCACCCTGGGAAGGTCATATAGCAGTCAAACCTTGATCAGCTGTGCATGCAGGCAGTTAGAAGGGAGATAAAAACAGCTACTTCTGTGTTTCAGAGTAGAGAGTGGAGGGGTGGTGACATTTTTGTGTTCCTTCTTTAACTTGGTTTCCTGGTCACCATTATTTTCTATTCCTTGGCCCAATCCCTATGTTGTTTCCACCTGATTCCTCTCCATGCCATACCTCTTGATTCCATTTTCTCCTCCTTCAAGATAGGTCCCACTGTGCCTGGCACTTCCTTATAGTCACCTTTCATCTCCTTGGCCTCCCTAACTTCCCATTTGTTTCTCAGAACCCAGGGTCAGTGTTACTTCCTCAGGGACCCCTTTGTACAGGCCAGCCATTTACAGGCTCTCCTGTGGCTTGCCTGCTCCACAGCATGTGAAAACTAATCGTTCCATGAGGACCAATCCTGTTTAACTGTCATAAGTCCAGGGCCCAAGGCAGAGCCTAGTACACAAAAGACACTCAATAAATTTTTGCTGAGTCAGTACACAAAGTGAAGAATTGTCAATAGCAATATTCAGCTTCATTATTCAACATTTCATGAATTGGTATAATTGCAAAGCAAGATAATCTCTGATAATCTGATAGCTTGATCAAATAACCTCAGGAAGCCTTTCATGGCAATTCACTGTACAATGTAACATAATAAAGGTTCTGAGAAGTCCTGCAAAAATATTTTTAATCTAACTTTTTTTTCACACAAATGTTTTCCAAACTCACTAAATAAACAATTACACTCCCCCTGATCCCTCCCCTCCCCTCCTCCCCCGCCACTGCCAATTCCCTTTTTTTCCTAGTAGATCACAGGTTAACATCCCACCTTGGGGAATGCTGGAATCCAACAAGGGTTCTTACTGCGAAAGTACTCTGGAAGGCTAAGATCACCCACAGTTCCCAAACGATCTGTGAGCCACATGCATACAGTAAGTATCTAGCCCCTAACCCAGATGGCTCCCTCAGACGGTACACCAGCTAGTGTCACTGCTTTCTTTTTATGGAGAGAAGGCTCAGGCCAATGGTTCCTGAACTCAAGATAAATGAAAGTAGAATTGGACTCTTTCTGGCCTGGTAATTGTCTACATTTTATTTTTTCAGGTCATGTTTCTCTCACCTTAAGAATATAAGACAATGCTGCTTCAGGTTCCATTTCATGAGCTTAAGCTGTAGCTGGAGAGAACAAAAGGTTTCCTCTATAGCAATTATTTTAAGAATAAATTGTCATAGTAATAAATCAAAGCTAAAACTAATTTAATTAAAGTTAATGAAGAAACAGAAGGTACTTAATTTTCTGACACTTATGAAAGTGAAAACATTAAAGGAGGGGTTATGCTGGGCCAGTGTGTCTCAGTGGTTGAGCATCCACCCATGAACCAGGAGGTCCTGGTTTGATTCCTGGGTTGTGGGCTCGATCCCCAGTAGGGGGCATGCAGGAGGCAGCCTATCGATGATTCTCTCTCATCAGAGATGTTTCCTTCTCTTTCCCTCTTTCTTCCTTTCTCTGAAATCAATGAAAATATATTTTAAAAAAGGGGTAATTCATTCCTATATTCAGTTGCAAAGATAAACGTGTCAGATCACTTTGAAAACGATCATTTATTAAGTATACCCTTAAAAACAAGACGTGATTCTACCTTATAAACCGAGGAATGCTGACAACAGCTCCTTCCTGTAATGCAAAAAAGGGCACACCTACCAAGCTCCCCCCTCCATCTCCCCGTCTCCCTCTTCTAACTGAAAATGGCTCACAAGACAGCTCACCTGAGAAACCTCACTCGAATCCTTCAGAGTGGCTCCCCCTTGCACCACTGTGTTCACTTCCTTGTGAGCGTCTTCCTCTCACCTAGGATTGAATTTGTCAAGTCTGACTGGTCTCTGGACAGTGTTTGGAACACAGAGGGCCATCACCAAATGCTGAGGGTGGATGACCAGCCTGTAGCGTGTCTGGAGAATCAGCGAGGCTGGACATGGCTTAGTCAGTGACTCCTACCTGAGCCTGTGTCCCAGGAGTGGAGTCTAGAAACTATAGATGCATGTGGTCCCCATATGCAGTTTGGGGAACTGTCATCATAGGTAATCTTGACCTTCAAAAGCACTTTTTCTAGTAAGAACCTTTGGCTACTTATAATGAATGACTCCATCATTTCTCATTTTAAAAAGGAAGTTATCTCTTAATCTTTGGCCTTTTTATGGCAAAGAAACATGAGCTCAGAAAAAGACCTACTTTGAACTGATTCTTAAAAAAAAAAAAAAAAGAAACAAAACCATTGAGTTTAGCTCCTAATGTATAAAAATAACTCATGATATCTCCAATTTAGGCAAAATTCTTTTATCTTTTTTTTTCTTTTTCTTTTTTATTAGGTTGGTGTTCAAACACTGAACCATGCTGGCCAGGTTGTATACACATTTTTTTTCTTTTATTTATTTATTCATTCATTCATTCATTAATTTATTTATTTTTATTGTTCAGTTTATTAATTTCATTGTTCCCTTTTTTTTCACTCTATAGTTCCCCTCCACCTGATACCCTTCCCACCCTCTGCCCTCACCCCCCTCCACTGTCCTCTCCCATAGTTGCATGATTTTTGTCCAGTCTCTTGCTGCACTTCCCACACCCCCTTTCATCCCAAGAGTTGTCAGTCCATTCCCTCTCTATGTCCGGGATTCTGTTACATTCACCAGTTTATCCTGTTCATCAGCTTATTAATTCACTTGATTTTTAGATTCATTTGTTGATAGATGTGTATTTGTTGTTCCTAATTTACACTTTTATCTTTTTCTTCTTCCTCTTCTTAAAGAATATCTTTCAGCATTTCATATAATATTGGTTTGGTGGTGATGAACTCCTTTAGCTTTTTCTTATCTGCGAAGCACTTCATCTGACCTTCAATTCTGCATGATAGCTTTCCTGGATAGAGTAATCTTGGTTGTAGATTCTTGCTATTCATCAATTTGAATATTTCTTGCCACTCCCGTCTGGCCTGCATCGTTTCTGTTGAGAAATCCGCTGACAATCATATGGGTGCTCCCTTATAGGTAACCATCTGTTTTTCTCTTGCTACTTTTAATATTCTCTCTTTGTCTTTTGCTCTTGGAATTTTAATTATGATGTGCCTTGGTGTGGTCCTCTTAGGGTTCCTATATATTGGGGTTCGGTGCGCTTCTTGGACTCCTAAGTCAATTTCTTTCACCAGGTGTGGGAAGTTTTTGGTCACTATTTCTTCAAATAGGTTTTCATTGTCTTGCTCTCTCTCTTTTTCTGGCACCCCTATAATTTGGATGTTGGTATGCTTGAGGTTGTCCCAGAGGCCCCTTACACTACCTTCAATTTTTTGGATTCTTTTGGTTTCTTGCTTTTTCAGCTGAGTGGATTTTACCTCTTTGTATTTCAAATCTCTAACTTGCTTCTTGGGGTGTTCCAGAGCACTTTTAGGTCTTTGTATAATATTTTTTATTTCAGTCAGTGTATGCTTAATTTCTGGTTGGTCCTTTTTCATATGCTTGAGAGTCTCCTTTATATCCTTGAGGATCTCCTTCATTTCCTTGTAGGACTCATTCATTTCCTTTGCGGTCTTGCTTATTTCCTTATAGGCCTCGACCTTTTGTTGGAGCCTCTTGAAAAGCCCTATAACCGTGGTTTTGAATTCCATGTCCAGTCGTTTTTTTTCCTCCATTTCTTTCACATCTGATTTCTTTCCATGTCTCTGCATGGTGGCTGCTTCCCTGAGTTGGTCAATTAGCTTTGTGTGGTAGACTTTTTACTAGGGACAGTGGCTCAGCCTCCCCAGTTACCTGAGGTGGATATGGGTTGCACAGTCTTGCTGAAGTTAAGCTCAGGTAAATCGTTGTTAGCACTTGGAGGGGTTGACCTCCAGGCCAATTGTCTGTGAAGTTCAGCTGTGCTCAGGTTGGATGGGCGGAGTCTCTGGGCCAAGCAGACAGCGTTAGCTCCGCCCTATGCAGCCCCAGGGACTCTGTGTCGGTGGCAATGGCCGCCAGCACCTCTAAGAGAGAGCCGCTGCCAAGCTTCACTGGCTGCCGGGGAATTCAGACTCTCCCCAAATGAGTCTGCACGCCCAATGTCTCACCCAGGGTCGTAAAACAAAGCAGTGTGAGGGCTTCCCGAATGAGATAGCAAGTCGCAGAGCGCTCTCTGCGCGGTCACGCAGCTGAGCTGTTCGCGCAAGCTGCCTTCTCAAGCCGGGAGACCCCTGTATCACCCGAGCTTTGGCGTGCCTTCCCTCTGTCCAGTTTTCACCCTGTGTGATAGTGGGTTCCCTGGATTTCACCCAAAGCTGGAGAATCAGTCCAGTGGGACGTCTTTGTCTCCCTGTTCGAGAAAACTGGCTGGTTTTCAGCCGCCCGCCCTCTCGGCTGGCGCGGGCCCCAAACCTCTCTCCTCGCGAATCTTTCAACGCTGTCTGCCGCTGCTCCTCCGAGTCACAATGTCTTATTTTCACTTTTATTTGTGGAATTTTCACTCGGCCAGCTTTCTGGTGATTCTGGAAGGTGATTGTTCTTTCGTTAAGTTGTAGTATTAAAATTGCTGAATATGACGGCAAGATAGGTGTTTTACCTATGCTGCCATCTTGGTTCTCTGTATCTGGGCAAAATTCTTTATCACAAATATTCAATATGTGCAGCCAGAATCCTATATAAAAAACAGCTAACATGCTAATGGTTGTGACACCCTCATGCCATATCCAGGAGGCTGCGTGCACAGCAGGGCGGAGCTGCCTTGTTGCTCTGGATATGGGGTGGAAGCGGGGAGGCACCCGGAGGAGGTGGGACCATCCCATGGTGGGGAGGGCAGGGGAGAGAGCCCATGGTGCCCCCCTCACCAGTCCTTTGCCATCCACCACTCACACTCAGTGCACCTGCCGCCCATCTGCCCGGGGAAGGAGAGTAGCACGTGAAACTCTGCAGCAGGCAGGAGGCTTCCATCCTCTCCTCTGGCACCATGATGGGGCGGAGCCACCATGTTGCTCCGGAGACGGGGCAGAGGTGGGGAGGCACCTGGAGGAGGTGGGACCAGCCTGAGGTGACTCCCAGGACCAAGGGTGGGGCTTGAAGTGGCCAGAAAAGGCTGGAGGGATCAGGGGCAGGGCCAGGTGTTCTTGAGCTCTGGGTGGAGAGGTTAGAATGTCAAGGCAGGTTGATGGGCGGGTGGGTGGAGCCACTCGATTTCATGCACTGGGTTACTAGCCCTATGTAATAAAAGAGCAATATGCAAATTGACCATACCTCCACTACACCCACAAGCCACGCCCACAAGCCAATCAGGAGTGAATATGCAAATAAATCCAACCACGATGGCTGTGGCAATGGAGAGCAGGAGGAAAGCTTGGGTTTCCCCGGCGATGGAGGAAGGCAAGCTTTCTGCCTGCCCTTGCCAGCCCAGGCTTTTGCTCAATCCTACAAAGTTTTAATGGTAGAAATTAAATAAATCCTTTAAAAACATGGTGGCAGTCATGGAGCTAGAGAGAGCAGGAGGGTAGGGCTGCCCCTGGCGTTGGAGGAAGCCAAGCTTCCCTGCTGCCCTTCCTGGCCTAGGCCAAAACTCAATGCTACAAAGTTTCAATGACAGAAGATAAACAAAACCCAATAGAAATGGCTGCTGCTACTGAGTGAGTAGAAGGCTTGGCTCTGCTCCAGGCTACAATGTCTCAATTACAGAAGATAAATAAATCCCAGATACCAGGGCCTCTACTTGGGGCATCGGGGTGTGTAGTTGGCCTGCAAACCACCACAGGCCCCTCCCCAAGGCCACCCCATGCCCCAAGGGAACCCCCACCCTGATCCGGGACACTCTTCAGGGCAAACCAACTGGGCCCACCCATGCATCAGGCCTCTATCCTATCTAATAAAAGAGTAATACACAGATTGACCATCACTCCAACACACAAGAGGGCTGCCCCATGTGGTCAAAGATCCTGCCCCCATGTGGACATAAGATGGCCACTACAAGATAGCCAGCAGGGGAGGGCAGTTGGGAGGGTGCAGGCCTGCAAGGGAGGACAGTTATGGGCAATCAAGCCTGTAGGGGAGGGCAGTTCGGGGTGACCAGGCCGGCAGAGGAGGGAAGTTGGGGGGACCATGCCTGCAGGGAAGGGCAGTTAGAGGTGACCAGGTCTGCAGGGGAGGGCTGTTGGGGGGGGAGGACTAGGCCTACAGGGGAGGGCAGTTGGGAGGGACCAGGTCTGCAAGGGAGGGCAGTTGTGGGTGATCAGGCCAGGAGGGAAGGGCAGTTGGGGGCGATCAGGCCAGCAGGGAAAGGCAGTTGGGAGGGACCTGGCCTGCAAGGGAGGGCAGTTGGGGGTGATCAAGCCTGCAGGGGATGGCAGTTAGGGGTTACCAAGCAGGCAGAGGAGGGCAGTTAGGGGTGAACAGGCTGGCCGGGGAGCAGTTAGATATCAATCAGGCTGGCAGGGGAGTGGTTAGTGGGTGATTAGGCTGGCAGGCAGAAGCGGTTAGGGGCAATCAGGGAGGCAGGCAGGTGAGCAATTGGGAGCCAGCAGTCCTGGATTGTGATAGGGATGTCCGACTGCCTGTTTAGGCCCAATTCCGGTGGGCAGTCAGACGTCCCTCGAGGTATACCAGATTGCAAAGGGTGCAGGCTGAGCTGATGGACACCCCCATCCTGCACAAATTTTGTGCACCAGGCCTCTAGTATAGGATAAAAGTGAAAACCCAAAGCTAAGAAGCTTTCAGGGTAGATCTTAAATAAGAAAAATATATTACCATCAAATTTCTTAAAGGTCTTATAGCATGATGTATGAGAATTTCCTAATGAAGCTATAAAATTTTTACCAAGAGATGGAGGGAGGAACACCAAGATGGCGGCATAAGCAAACACCTATTGTTCTGCCCCGCACAACTATTTAAGAACTACAACATAACAGCAGAACAGACAAGCACCCAGAATCGCCAGAAAGCTGGCTGAATGTAAACTCCACTAATAGGAGCAAAGGTGGGACACAGACTCAGGACCGGCGGGAGCGCAATCTTTCACGCGGAAAGAGGTTAGGAGCCGCCCTGGTCGCGCGCGCGGGCTGGGGCTGGAGCAGGGACCGGCCGGATTTCGCCCACGAGGAAGGGCGGAGGCGTCTCACTGCCCAGATTTCCCGAGCCGGGCGAGGTCCGAGATCCAGGGTAGGAGAGGTCCCCCAGCACAGATTACCCGGAACTGGGCGCGGTCCGAGGTCCGGGGGACGCACCCTGGAAGCGGGGCGCGGTGCGCAAACCCGCGACTTGCCCCCTGGAAACTTGGTTCCGGAAACCATTTATTTTACAGCCCTGGGTTGGACTTTTGGTGTGCAGGCACATTTGGGGAAAGGCAGAGTTGTCTGGCAAGGGGAAGAGACTAGCGGCTTTTTCTTGGAGGAGTCTGCAGCCATCCCCATCCAACAGAGACCCGCGCGCGAGCACCGCATAGGACCCAGCTGCCGCCGCCACCGCTGCCGCTGCGCGCAGCCAAGAGACTCCGCCCATCCAATCTGAACTCAGTCTCCCTTCACAGCCAATTGGCCTGGAGGTCAAACCCTCCTAGGGCTAACAACAAAAAGCTGGGTTTAAATTCAAAAACACTGAATACAACCCATAAAGGATTGCAGTAAGAGTACCCACCTCAGGTAACCCGGGAGACTGAGCCACTGTCCCTTTGAGGATAGCCACCACATAAAGCAGCCACCATGCAGAGACATGGAAAGAAATCAGGTGTGAAAGAAATGGAGGAGAAAAGACGACAAGACATTGAGTTCAAAACCACGGTTATAAGGCTTTTCAAGAAGCTCCTACAAAAGGCCGATCAAATTAATGAGAATTACCAGGAAATAAACAAGACCAACCAGCAAATGAATGAGAATTACAAGGAGATGAATGATACTTACAAGCAAATGAATGAGACCCTCAGGGAAATGAACAAGACCTCTGAGGATACGAACCAGACCCTCACAGATAAAAAAAAGGACCAACTAGAAATCAAGCATACACAGACTGAAATAAAAAATATTACACAAAGTCCTAAAAGCAGTCCAGAGGGCCACAAGAACCAAGTCAAAGATTTGAAATACAAAGAAGCAAAATCCACTCAGCTGGAAAAGCAAGAAACAAAAAGAATTCAGATAATTGAAGATAGTGTAAGGGGCCTCTGGGACAACCTCAAGCAAGCCAACATCCGAATTATTGGGGTGCCAGAAAAAGAGAGAGAGCAAGTTAATGAAAACCTACTTGAAGAAATAGTGACTGAAAACTTTCCCCACCTGGTGAAAGAAACTGACTTAAAAGCCCAAGAAGTACACAGAACCCCAAAATATAGGAATCTAAAGAGGACCACACCAAGACATATCATAATTAAAATGCCAAGAGCAAAAGATAAAGAGAGAATATTAAAAGCAGCAAGAGAAAAACAGTTGGTTACCTACAGGGGAGCACCCATACGATTGTCAGCGGATTTCTCAACAGAAACGATGCAGGCCAGACGCGAGTGGCAAGAAATATTCAAAATAATGAAGAGCAAGAATCTACAACCAAGATTACTCTATCCAGCAAAGCTATCATTCAGAATCGAGGATCAGATAAAGTGCTTCGCAGATAAGAAAAAGCTAAAGGAGTTCATCACCACCAAACCAGTATTATATGAAATGCTGAAAGATATTCTTTAAGAAGAGGAAGAAGAAAAAGGTAAAAATATAAATTATGAACAACAAATACACATCTATCAACAAATGATCATAAAAATCAAGTGAACTGATAGGCTGATGAACAAGATAAACTGGTGACTATAACAGAAACATGGACATAGAGAGGGAATGGACTGACAATTCTTGGGGAGAAAAGGGTTGTGGGAAGTGCAGCAAGAGATTGGACAAAAATCTTGCAACAATGGGAGAGGACATTGGGGAGGGGGAGGTGAGGGCGGAGGGTGGGATAGGTACAGGGGGGAGGGAAGATATAGGGGGATAAAAAAGGGGAAACAATGTAATTAATAAACTGAACAATAAAAAAAAAAAGAATAAAAAAAATTTTTTACCAAGAGAAATGTGAAAAAGACAATAATAGGGAATTGGTCAAACAGAGCATAGTAAATCCATAGACATGAACATTCTATAACCAGTAAAATGATGTTGTAGAATATTATTTTATCAACTTTGTTCAATGGAAAAGCTGCAGTACAGTATATAAGATATAAATTCATCAAAATAAAATACATGTAGCCTGGCCGGCGTGGCTCAGTGATTGAGCATTGACCTATGAACCAGGAGGTCACATTTGATTCCTGGTCAGTGCACATGCCCAGGTTGGGGGTTATTCCCAGTGTGGAGTGTGCAGGAGGCAATCGATCAATGATTCTCTCTCATCACTGATATTTCTATCTCTCTCTCTCCCTCTCCCTTCCTCTCTGAAATTAGTAAAATTAAAAAAATATATAGGCAAACTTTGGTAAGTTCTTCCTACAAAGTAGGCTAAAATCAGGGCAAACAATGAAACAACAGTAGGGGCAGGAGTAAAAGAGGAAAGGGTCTCACATTAATTGACGTCAGATGCTTTTCACATAGCACCATACTTAACTATTTAACCCTCAAATCCAATCCGAGGTGGAGGCTTTATCACCCTCACTGAGTACAAAGAAACCTGTGGCTCAGAGAGGTGCAAGAGCCGACCCAGGACCACACAGTTATCAGTGGCACCTCTAGGACTTGAGCCCAGCTCAGCCTGACTCCAAAATTGGGACTCTTTCCATTATAAAACATCCTTTAGTCCAATGTCAGAATTTCTAATGTAGTCTATAATAAAACTTTTAAGAAAATGCTAACTACCACAGAGTGTTAAGTTTAGTAAGGAACCTTGTGACAAAGGAAATAAGACAGAATTCAGGTCGTGGAAATTCTATTCTCTAACAGAACACTGGCTGGCTCCTAAAATTCTCACGGCTCTTCTCCGACACATTGCACAGGGCTCTTCTGCAGCTGCTTTGACTGTTGGTGGCTTTTCTGTTTTTTTTGGTTTGTTTGTTTGTTTTTTTGGCAAAACTGTTTGGGTCTCCAGCTCATGCATGCTAATGAATGCCACAAAATGCAGAGGTCAAGGAAATAGCCCTGCATCAAATAAACACATTTGAAATGATATTGAATCCATTTCTTTTCTCCAATGACATTTGATGACTCCCCTTTAATGTCTCAGTTACTATCAACAAGGGCAATAATACCAATGAACATTTGAAAAAGATCTGCATTTTCCAAAGTGGCTTTCACCCAACAGCATCTTACGAAGAGATGCCTATTAGTATCACTACCTTCTGTGATGGCTGTGAAAACGAAGGTGACCTGCAACAACTCGGAAGTGGAAGTAAGAACTGTCTATTGTTGTCTGCAACAATGCAGTCTCCACTCTCATCCCTCAACCAGCTGCTCCATCATCATTAAACCAAAGTTCTTAGGACTCACCCCAGACCAGTCACCAATTTAGCAGCTCTGAGGGTAGGGCCTGGGAATGCTACATTTAATAAGCATCCCCAGTGGTGCAGATGAGAAGCTGCACTCAAAACTACTGCTAAGAGGTAGTTCATAAAAGGAGGATCACTCTAGACCTTGACACTATCCCTGGGGCACATCAGGGCTGTCAGGACAGAAAGATGGAGAAGCGGGTGAACTGATCACCCGGAGGACAAGCAACTGCATACAGAGCTGCATGGAAACATCTGACCCTTTGTTACTGGAACGTTGAAGAGAGCACACTTACTTGGTCAAGACGATGGAGACTGCATCGTTGAGAATACTCTCTCCAAAAACCAGCATGTTGAGCACTGGGTCTATGTGGAGTGCATTGAAAATGGCAATAGTAGCCACTGGATCGACAGCAGAAATTAGGGAGCCAAATGCAAAACTGTAAGGAAAGGAACAGGAAGGGCAAACTCTGAAACATCACTTGGTCCACATGTTAAAGCATTAAAGCCAGAAAGTGTATTTGATATGACAAATACACACGCTATAGCTGAAGTAATGACAGAAGATGCGCTATTTTTCCCTGTGCTATCTGTGAACTGACACTGTGGGTGGAGTAAGTGAAGTGCCCTAAGAGTTGTTAGGAATGGCCTGGTTTCCCACTATAAGTATTAACACTTGGACCAGTGATGGATGGAAGACTTTTGCTTAAATGCATTAAAGTTCCCAGACTTTTTGGTCAGAGCAGTTGGAACCATGATAGCTCAGGGGTCTCCCCCAAATGACCCATGGGCTCCTGGGTCTGACCTTGCCACCATCTGTGACCGACCCCAGCCTCCACTTATATTTGTAACATCTAAAAAAATGCCAAGAGCCAGCAGCAACTCTAGGTGCTCCAGAGGATGGGCGGCTTGGCTGGCAGGCACCAGCCCCAGTGCTGCCTCCCACCATGCCAGCGGCTCTTGTCAACAGGACCCATGAAGGTCTCATTTCCTCCAACAAATATGTCTGAATGGTCAGATGTGTCTCAGGCACTGAAGGTAATAATAGCAACAAACCTTTCAGTGGCACTTACCATGTCCCAGGCCCTTAAGCACTTTACATATAGTAACTCAGTAATTCACTATATGAGACGGCTCTAGTACTGCCCCATTACATAAGAGAAAACTGAGGGACAATGATGTTCAAGAAATTGTCCAAGATGGGACAGCGAACAATGATTCAAACACAGGGCATCTGGCTCAGAGTCGCTGCCCCTAATCACCCCACTAGATATAACAATATCCAGAGACAGACCAATTCAGAAATGGCATGTTTTACACAGGAAATCAGGGTAATGGAAGAGTAACCTGGCAGGGGACAGGAGTGGGGGGCCATTAGAGTGGGTGGTCAGGAAAGGCCTCTGAAGAAATGACTTATCTGAACAAGGACCTGAACAAGAAGTAGATGAGCAGACCAAGATCTGGGGGCAGTGGCAACAGCAAGCTACCTCTGAAGTGGGACTCAGCTTGGTTGCCTGAGAAACAAAAAGGCAAGTGTGGCAGCTGTACGGTGAGGGTGAGGGTGAGGGTGAGGGCGAGTGGCAGGAGATGGTAGAGGGTGGCCAGGGAGATCACCCCATGGGGCCTTGTGGGCCACCTGAGGAGTCTGGATGATTCGTTCTGTCAGCAGTTTGTCTGTTTTCTACCTCAGTGTTCCTGAAGCCTCCTATCCCCTCGCACTGCTATGCCCGGCATGGCCTTCTTTCTACACCAGCAGAATGGTCAGTCTGCTCCTTCTATAACACAGGCAAAGCACACAGCCCCAACGTGACAGCCGTGCATGAGGATGTAAACCAGAGACTGTCCACCTCTCCTTCCCCCCGCTCAGTCTGTGAGGGAAGAGGTAGCCACATGGCTCTGTCCACTCCACCATCAGCAGCAACCCTGATCAGTCACTGGACTCGGGTGCAGGGAGAGGGGTCCTGGCGGAGGGAGATGCTCGGCTGCTTTCGAGTTATAGTTCTGATTTCTTGGGTGCTTCTTGTGAGTTTGACTCAGGTGAATTCTACCAGGAGAGCCTGCTCACCTCAAGGACAGCCTCTGGATCCCAAGCTGAGGGCCAGACCCAAAAGATGGGCTCAGCTCTGAGCCAGTTCCCAGACTTTCTGTCCTCACAGAAGCTGTCACATCTTAGGAGCTGTGACCTTACCTGCCTCTCGCCTTCAGTGAGTGCCAGGGTGAGGGTACTGTGTTTAGTCATGGGTATATTCCCAGGAGTGGTACTGAGCATGGCCCAGGAAGTTTGTGGAGAGTGGGTGGGAGGGAAGGACAGGTAATGCCACCAAACAACTGCCCTGTCTGGTTGGTAGCTGGCCTTGAAGCCCTTGTGCTGCAACCCAGGCTAAGACCTTCTCATCTCTCTTCTTTTATCCCCACTCTCATCACTCATGCTGACATCGCAAAGGCAGAATTCTTGAAGGAAGAATGTCTAGAAAGTGTATTCTGAAGTGGCGGGGGGTGAGGGAGGGGAAGTGTGGGGGTGGGGAGAGCTTTGGGAGCCTCTGGTAGGTTGCGTGCTGACTTTGCTTGGCTCAGCTGGCCCCTCCTTCCACCCTTTAGTGCCGTGCAGCAGAGCGGACAGGTGTGGTTCTCCCTCCTGAATACCCATGCACCCCGGTTTTGGTAATAGCACCCCAATTTTCCTTTGGGAAGCCACCTCCCCTACTCTCCCTCCTTTGTGTTGGGCATCTAGGAATGGGTAGGGTACCCAGGCTTGGTGAACAAGGCCATCCTCAGGCATTTTACCACGTCATGGGAATTAGGTTGGCCCTTTGGCAGGGGTGGTTGAAGGGTGACGTGATCCCAGAGCCACCAGTGTGGCCACATGGAGTGAATGTGCCCAAGGATAAAGTGGATCAGGGACTAGCTGAGCTGAGACAGCAGAGAAGATTCCTGACATTGTGATGGTCATGTGGGTGTCCACTGTACAATGTCCACCTTTGCTGTATGTTCTTAATAAACGGTTGGGGGAAATGCTTTGAATAAATTATATAACACATTTAGCTTTGGTTGGGAATCTAAATTAGGACAGGGTATTTCCAACAGTGACTATGAAAAGTCTGAACTATGAACTGCCTGAGTCATCAAGAGGCTTGAATCTAAGGGGTCATGTGACCTTGCCATCAGTTGCTCCATTTCACACCTTCATGATCCAGTTTTTTTAAAAACGATCAGAAGCTAGAAGTTCAACTTAAAAGTGTGTTTTCTTGATTCCATCATCTCAAAGGAAGCAACATAAAAAAAAAACAAAAAGGAAATAGTCTAGGATGGTGAAATAATTCAGGGTGCATTGAAGAGTGAAATATCTCTCCAGCAGAAATATCACTAAAATAGAGTGCAGCAAAGTTTTAGGTTTAGTGTTTTCTCTAGCGCAGAGGTCTGTGGGTCCCATGTTTGACTTGCATGTGTTTCAAAGAAATGAATAAATTGTCAACATTTGAAAAGCAGAAAATTCTCTATTAATTTCTAAAAACCTGGCCTCTTTTGAAAAAAAAACTTTTAAAATATATTTTTATTGATTTCAGAGAGGGAGAGAGGCAGAAAGACCAATGATGAGAGAGAATAATTGATTGGCTGCCTCCTGCATGCCCCGCACTGGGACTGGAGCCTGAAAGGGCATACGCCCTAACTGGGAATTGAATCGTGACCTCTTGGTTCATAGGTCGACGCGCAACAAGAGCCACGCCAGTGCGGTGAAAACAATTTTTTAATATCTAATAATTCTGGGCCCATAATGGTGATTACCAGGTGGAGCTGAGAAGTGGCTGTTCCTTTTAGACAGGGCGTGCTCTCTGGTTCCCTGTCGCCACATGGCCAGTTTCCCCTGTGGCGTGCTCTGCCAGGCCCTGCAGCCATGTGGGTCTGCAACTGCAGCTAACTTTTCTAGAACACTCCCCAGCTGTGAGACAGTCACTTTCCACAGGAAACGAAGTATTTGCACCCATAGGAAGAAACTTTACTTGGCTGTTATTCTGCTTGTCTAAGGAACAATCCTCTTAGTCTTCTCCCCTGAACATCCCAATCATCCACCCAATTCAATTTTATAAGAATTTATCAATAATTTTCTGTCTCTAACCAGTTGCCTCCAAACAGGTTGAAGAACTCAACACTGGGACCTCCTCCTTTACTTGGATTGGGCTTGGGGCATTTCTTTTAGCTGGCAGCATACCTACAAAATGCAGGGCACCAGTTCTGTTTTATTTCCAGTTCTTTATGGAATAGGAATGTGACTTTTGCTACTTGTTTACATATCAAAAATATCCTACAACCAAAGCTCTGAAATTTATGTCCCTGGCAGAAAAGAGATTGGACATAATGTTACCAGAGGCACACTGCCCATGAGAAGGCTCCAAGATTCTAGTCCCCAAGGTGGTGGAAAGGGCTGAAAGCTCTGGCCGACCAAATGGGATGGACTCGGGCTGAGTGTAGCTCCCCAGCGGTGCCACAGAACAGACCCAAGTGCTGTGGATGCAGAAACACAGAACAGAGCTGCAGCCTCAATGGATTTTCAGAGCAGGGAAACCAAGCTGAACTCTGCTGGTGCACTTTTTCAGCACTATATCTGGCACCATCTGAGAGACAGCTGCCTAGGTGGCCTCTTGCTAAGCTAATTATGGAAGTTCCTGGACTGGGCTCTGAGGCAGCAGCTCTGAGAGCTCGCCAGAGTGGCTTCAGCGTGAGGAGGACATGTGCAACAGTGCCCTTGGCCCCGTCTGCTCTCCCAGCGGACCTCTACCCAATGTGATGGAAATTCAGAGCAAAATATTCACACCTCACAACCCCTTCCGTCCCTAATAAATCAAAGAAATGACAGCTTTCATTGTGGCCACTGAAAAGAGATAAATCCAGTTGAAGAGAATTCTTAGCAATAAAACAATGGTGCAGCATGTGGTTTGTGTGTGTTTGGGGGGCAAGTAAATCAGATTAATTAATTAAGCTCTGGAAGGAGCTTAAACTAAATTAATCGTTTCAATCAGCAATGCTCTGACTAGGGATCTTCAATTAGTTTTGATTAATCCCAGGGAGCTGAATTAATTCAGAATAGATTCTACAGAGAAATCATCAGCAAAACAAAGAAAAAGAACAGAGAGGTACCACACCCAGGAACTAATATGGAGAACACTTTTCAAAACTAGTCACATAGTGTTAGAGTATGAAAGAATTACCTGTCTGTCATGTTGAGTTTAGAGATTACATCAGCCTGTAAAATAAAACACACAAACAGAGACACAAAAAAATCCCCTGGAGAACAGCCAAGAAGATTAAAATGTCCATTAGTGCTTTATCACAAATGGATAAGGACATTCATTTTCAGTCCTCAAACCACTTGAACATTTTAAAAAAGTCCCAAGTTTTAGTTTAGACATGCATCCGATTATTATACAACAGAAGTATGACAAAGAATGCTACATTTTTCAAGCCAAATTCAGTACAGTTTTCTTCTTTAAAGTTTATTACCATTTGGTACTAGAAGCTGGGCAATGAAGAAGGTTGCAGGACAGACATTTATTCTAGTGCCACTGAGGCAGCAGTGAAGGTGAAATCACATGGAATGGGCTTTAGACTACAGCCATCAAAGAAAGCAAGCACATCTGATACAAATAGGAGAAATCTGCCTGTCACCCAGTTGTCTGAATCTCGAACTTTACAGAACTGGGGCAGGTAAATCTCCTGGCTACTGACCATAAAGGCAAAGAATTGACCTGCACAAATGTGCATAATGCAAAACCACAGATACTACCTTCCTAGGTGTGTCTGATTTGAATGAATTCAAATAATTTGAACCCCAAACACCCAATTGATGATACTGAGAACTGGTTTAGCAATGGTGGAGAATCCAGAGTGTATAACAATGATGGATGAGTTAGAATTGAGTGAACATATTCAGAATCCTCAGTAATTTTTGTAACACAAATTTCAATGGAAAAATTAGCATTTAATCCTGAGTCGGTATCCCTAACAACACAACTGATAGTTATAATCTGAAGATCTTGGTGGTATCTGGTCTGCTTTATTTTTAGGCATTCCAACGTAAGACAATATTAGTTTGCTAGTAAGAGCAAACAAATACTTTTGAGGATTATGGGAAAAATTCACTCAACTTCAGACATCAAAGCTCTTCAAGGACACTGAGTTGAAACAAAGTTGAAACACAAGTTTAGCATGACTTGACTATGGCTCATATAAGTCTGGATTTCTCTCCAGTGGAGCATTTACCTTGAATGTGAACCCCAGATCCCATGAGGTGTCTCTACTCTACCTCCCTGCACTAACTCTAAGAACGTAAGATTTAAATTTTTTTTTCCAGATGTTTTTCCTTACCTGACCCAGAAAATAAATTCCTCCACCTACTACAAAAGCAGAAATTGCTGTACCAAAAACAGAAAACAAGGTGATGGAACCAATATTTTGAAAGAAGTTACCCTGTTTGAAAGAACAGAAATGGGAGAAATGGTTAGAAAACTGGTCCAATCAATGACGACATGGCCCCCATACTTGGCCCTCCTGACATACTTGATTCTCTGTGAAGAGCACCACCACCCACCCACCCTATTTGACAAGCTGGGAACCTGGGCGTCTTCTCTCATGCCTACATCTAATACAGAGCCTGTGGCTTTTATCTTCCCCATGACATCACATCTCCCTCTCTCGTCATCTCTACCGCCCTTGTCTAAACTGCCATTATCTCTCCCCAGGACCACTGTAATAGCTTTAGCAACTCTCAATCATTCCTGGCTCCTTGCCTTCCAAATGATAGTTGTACAAGACAAATCTGATTGTGCTACCTTCACTCTGACCCTCACTTCCGCTCGAAATGGAGCTAAAACCCAACCAAAGCCTGGATGGTTCGACCCCCTGTGAAGGCCCCTAACTCCCTCCCCTTTGTTTACTGGATGCCAGTCACACTGGTGGTTTTTTGTACTTCAAAAGTACTGTGCTCCCTGGGTTTGGACCACTCTTTCTTCCTCTTTGCTTGATGAACCCTAATCACCCTGGTTCTCAGGACACTCTTCCTGAAGGAAGCCTTCTCTGATCCCTGAGCAAGATCAGATCCTGTTCATGCTCTCAATGCATAATGACCCTCTGCTGGCAGCACTTGATATGACTGAAAATTTACACTTATTTATGTAACTATTTGACTGATGTCTGTCTTTCCCACTAGGCTGCAGGCTCAATAGGGGCAATGACCACATCTGCTTTTGTACAACGTCACTGAAATAATGGTTGTCAAATGCAAGATGCCCATTTGAGTAGGTACCAGAGGAATTAATTGTGTTTTATGTCTGATTAAAGTCTAAAGTTTATACAATCATAATTTTTTGTTTAATTAAGAAAAGGTACAATACTCCAAAGAAAGTTAGGACAGTAGATTATACTATCAGAAACTCCTTTTTGCTTTCTAGGTCTTTTAAACAATTCTATTTCATTCTATCAACTTCAAATGTAAATATGACAGATAAAATATATTTCCATTTTTACTCTATGGCATTTAAAGAGAAAATATTTGAGTCCAAGAGCATAGTAGCATCTTTTACACTTTCATAAAATTAAGAAAATTAGCTGTTTATTAGAATCCTGTGGAGCTACCCAGGAGCACACCAGGGAACACTGGTGATCCACTGACTGTGAGCGTGGACAGGGGATCCCATCTTTTCACTCAGGAGCTGTCAAGCTATAGACAACAGGGACTGACATTTTAAAGCTCACTTCAAAAGGGTGTGCTCAGTTTAACTTTGACAATTCACTAATCCTGTCTCATTCAGGAAGTTTATTTGCTTTATTTATTGCGATTTTATTTCAGCTGCCCATAATCTGGCATTCCATTACTTTGCTTGGCATATCAATCTTTAGCATACAAGGAACTTTCAAATAACTCAAGTCAAACACAATAATTTGTTTTTTCTAAACAAAAGGCTTTCATCTATGAGTTTTTCTTTGTAAAAAGATGCTTTATCTTGTTATTTTAAAAGTAGAGGCCCAGTGCATGAAATTCGTGCACAGACAAGGTCCCTAGGCCTGGTTGGCCATCAGGGCTGATCTGTGGAGCGACCAGCGGGGCAATTGGGGGGCTCCCCACTGGCACCCGCCTTGGCTGGCCTGGGGCCTGCGGGCTGGAGGCAGCTCCTGTGTTGAGTGTCTGCCCCTTTGTGGTCAGTGCTTGTCATAGTAACCGGATATTCCACCATTAGGTTGATTTGCATATTAGGTTTTTATTATATAGCACAGATTAAACTAAGTCTTGTCTGTTTATAGGGTGCTAATTCTGATAAATATATATAGTTGGTTAATATTAATCTGGATATTGAAAATTTGTCCAAATACAAGTTACCACACCAGAAGAACTTCCCTTTGCTATACAAAGTGAATTTATCTGTTTCTGACATACTTATCGTTCTATTCTTTGTATGATATTAATAATTTAAAGAGCTAATACCTGCCTACCGAATGCATATCAATTTAGAATAGTCTTACTGGATTTTTAATTCCAAGTCCAAATTTACATTAGCAAATACAGCAATATTAAAATAAAACATTCAGCCCTAACCGGTTTGGCTCAGTGGATAGAGCGCTGGCCTGTAGACTCAAGGATCCCAGGTTTGATTCCGGTCAAGGGCATGTACCTTGGTTGCAGGCACATATCCAGTAGGGAGTGTGCAGGAGGCAGCTGATCGATGTTTCTCTCTCATCGATGTTTCTAACTATCTCTCTCCCTTCCTCTCTGTAAAAAAATCAATAAAATATATTTAAAAATAAACAAAATAAACACTCAGAGTTGACTTCCTATCTTACTTGGTGGAAGGTAAGAAGTAGACAGTTTTTGAATTCACATTTCCAAATTACATTATCCCTTTCACATTCTCTGCTGGAAAGCCATCTTCAAAGAAATTATTTTTTTGGTTTTTCTTAATTGAATTTATTGGGGGGGTGTATGACATTGGTTAATAAAATTATATAGGTTTCAGGTATACAATTCTATAATACATCATCTGTATATTGTATTATGTGTTCAATAAATGATTTTTTTTAAAAAACTATTATTTTCCTCAAATTTTTAACAAGTTTATTTTCCTTCCCTCAAAAAATTAGAAAATAAAACTTTCCAAGCCCAACATAGTAATCAGTGTTATGTTTTTAAGTCAAAATCAAATCCATTTCCTCAAATTTGTTTAGAAACATTTTCATAATCTGCTGATAGTTCTTTTAAGAATTATTTATGAAATGAAGGAAATGAAGAATAAAAGATGATGACCTAGAATTTCTCCTTGCTTGTTTCCTTTTTAACAATTACCTGATGTCAGTAATAGTTTATAAGACTTGGGAATTTTTTTTTTACATTAAACTTCCTTTTCACATTTTAGGTGGATAGATGTACAATAAAATAGTCTTGGCTGTTATTTCTCAGTGGTTAGAGCATCAGCCCATGAATCAAAATGTCTTGAGTTTGATTTCCTATCAAGGACACACATATCTCAGTTGCAAATATACCCCCAATCCTGGTTGGGATGCATGCAGAAGATAACCAATCAATGTGTCTCTGACATTGATGTTTCTCTCTCTCTCCTCCCCACCTCCCTCCCTTCCACTCTCTCCGAAAATCAATTTAAAAAAATCCTCTGGTAAGGATTAAATAATAATAATAATAATAATAATAATAATAATAATAAAATAACAATTTAAAAATTCTGAACTGAACATCTTAGAATATTTTTGTTTTGGTACCGAGGTGAAAAATTAGAGATTAATTTTTATGTTTTAACCAAATCTTTCTTGACAAATTTAACTCTTTATTATGTAATTGTTCATACTACTACTAGTAATATTAATATTAGTAATAATAAGTATCATTAAGAACAAGAAGCACTACCATTTATTTAATGTAATGTGTGGTGCTTTGCACATATTCTTTCATCTAGTGTAAATTTCTTTTAAAAAATATTTTTACTGATTTCAGAGAGGACAAGAGAGGGAGAGAGAGAGAGAAACATCAATGATGAGAATCATTAACCAGCTGCCTCCTGCACATCCCCTACTGGGGATTAAGACTGCAACCTGGGCATGTGACCTTGACTAAAATCAAACCCAGGATCCTTCAGTCTGCAGACTGATGCTCTATCCACTGAGCCAAACCAGCTAGAGCTAGTGTAAATTTCAAAGCAACCTGAGAAGTAGGGTTTTTGTTGTTGTTGTTGTTTTTTTTTTAATCTTTATTGTTCAGTTTATTAATTACATTGTTTCCGCTTTTTATCCCCCTATAGCTCCCCTCCACCCTCAACCCTCACCTCCCCCTCCCCACTGTCCTCTCCCATTGTTGCAAGGTTTTTGTCCAGTCTCTTGCTGCACTTCCCACAACCCTTTTCTCCCCAAGAATTGTCAGTCCATTCCCTATGTCCATGTCTCTGTTATATTCACCAGTTTATCCTGTTCATCAGCCTATCAATTCACTTGATTTTTATGTTCATTTGTTGATAGATGTGTATTTGTTGTTCATAATTTATATTTTTACCTTTTTCTTCTTCCTCTTCTTAAAGAATATCTTTCAGCATTTCATATAATGTTGGTTTGGTGGTGATGAACTCCTTTAGCTTTTTCTTATCTGCGAAGCACTTCATCTGACCTTCAATTCTGCATGATAGCTTTGCTGGATAGAGTAATCTTGGTTGTAGATTCTTGTTGTTCATCACTTTGAATATTTCTTGCCACTCCCGTCTGGCCTGCATCGTTTCTGTTGAGAAATCCGCTGACAATCGTATGGGTGCTCCCTTATAGGTAACCAACTGTTTCTCTCTTGCTGCTTTTATTATTCTCTCTTTGTCTTTTGCTCTTGGCATTTTAATTATGATGTGCCTTGGTGTGGTCCTCTTAGGGTTCCTATATATTGGGGTTCGGTGCGCTTCTTGGACTCCTAAGTCAATTTCTTTCACCAGGTGGGGGAAGCTTTTGGTCACTATTTCTTCAAATAGGTTTTCATTGTCTTGCTCTCTCTCTTTTTTTGGCACCCCTATAATTCGGATGTTGGTATGCTTGAGGTTGTCCCAGAAGCCCCTTACACTACCTTCAATTTTTTGGATTCTTTTGGTTTCTTGCTTTTTCAGCTGAGTGGATTGTACCTCTTTGTATTTCAAATCTTTAACTTGGTTCTTGGAGTGCTCCAGAGCACTTTTAGGTCTTTGCATAATATTTTTTATTTCAGTCAGTGTATGCTTAATTTCTGGTTGGTCCTTTTTCATATCCTTGAGAGTCTGCTTTATATCCTTGAGGGTTTCTTTCATTTCCTTGTAGGACTCATTCATTTCCACGTTGGTCTTGATCATTTCCTTTGTGGTCTTGCTTATTTCCTTATAGGCCTCGACCTTTCGTTGGAGCCTCTTGAAAAACCCTATAACCGTGGTTTTGAATTCCATGTCCAGTAGTTTTTTTCCCTCCATTTCTTTCACATCTGATTTCTTTCCATGTCTCTGCATGGTGGCTGCTTCCCTGAGTTGGTCAATTAGCTTTGTGTGGTAGACTTCCTACTAGGGACAGTGGCTCAGCCTCCCCAGTTACCTGAGGTGGATATGGGTTGCACAGTCTTGCTGAAGTTAAGCTCAGGTTAATCATTGTTAGCACTTGGAGGGGTTGATCTCCAGGCCAATTGTCTGTGAAGCTCAGCTGGGCTCATGTTGGATGGGCGGAGTCTCCGGGCCAAGCAGACAGCGTTAGCTCCGCCCTATGCGGCCCCAGGGACTCTGTGCTGGGGGCAATGGCCGCCAGCACCTCTGAGAGAGAGCCGCTGCCAAGCCGGGGAATTCAGACTCTCCCCAAATGAGTCTGCAGGCCCAATGTCTCACCCAGGGTCATAAAACAAAGCAGTCTGACGGTTTTCTGAATGAGAGATAAGTCGCAGAGCGCTCTCTGCACCGTCACGCAGCCGAGCTGTTCACGCAAGCTGCCTCCTCCACAAGCCGGGAGACCCCTGCAGCACCCGAGCTTTGGTGTGCCCTCCCACTGTCCAGTTTTCACCCCGTATGATAGTGGGTTCTTTGGACTTCGCCCAGAGCTGGAGAATCAGTCCAGTGGGAGGTCTTTGTCTCCTCGTTCGAGAAAACTGGTCGGTTTTCAGCCGCCTGCCCTCTCCGCTGGCGCGCGCCCCAAACCTCTCTCCACGCGAATCTTTCAACGCTGTTCACCGCCGCTCCCCGAGTCAGTGTCTTATTTTCACTTTTATTTGTGGAATTTTCACTCGGCGAGCTTTCTGGTGATTCTGGAAGGTGATTGTTCTTTCGTTAAGTTGTAGTATTAAAATTGCTGAGTATGACAGCAAGATAGGTGTTTTACCTATGCCGCCATCTTGGTTCTCCAGTCCAGGGTTTTGTTTTTTGAATTTCTGCTGTACCCAGAAGCAATCCATAGGGGGCAGCACATGATTAGATCTAGGTCTCTGGCTCCAAAGCCCAGGCTCTTTCCTTTCCAATGGTTAGCCAAATCTTAGTCCTTTCAACCTTCATAATTTTTTATCATACTCAAAAATATAACTTTTTTATTACTAACATTTTAAGCTGAATCATGTATTTTAAAACTTAAATATATTTACATTTAAAGAAAACTTATAGGCAAAGAAAAAAACAAAACCCATGCACACATACAAAACTAGATTAACAGTGAGAAACTCCCGCCCAGGCAGAAAGAGTCCCACTGGAAGTTGCAGGACAGAGACCAGAAATTACAAGGCAAATCAGGGAGCCGTGCAGGTGTCAGCAGTGCCACTCTTAAGGGTGGAGCCTGGAAGCCAAGGATGAGCAGAACAACTGTGGGAGTAGGGGAACGTGCCTGAAGGAGTAAGAAGATGAGGCAGAATGGTGGGGCTCCAGCCTGTGAAGAGTAGCTGGACTGGGGAGCAGGGGGAGATGGAAAATACGAGCTGGGAGTTGAGGCCCAGGGTAAGGTACTGAAGGAGATACTGAAGGATGAAGGGGCCTAAGGAGGGAGAAAGGCCTCACATGATGAGCTAAGAGAATTAAAAGGCCCAGGGGTACATGTCCCTATTCACCCAGGACACACTCCATCCTTTTAACATGTGCTAGTCTGTGTCCAATAAGAAGAGTCCTTGTGTCATCTGTGTACCACTTAATATCACTTTGGCCACCATCCTAGGCAAATCTCCCTTCTACGGAATACACTAGTTTAATAAGCCACACTGCCTGAAACCATGAAAGCAGCCCATTGACCATGTCTGCTCCTGTCCACTAGTCAGGCAGTCCAGTCCAGCTTCTACCCTGCATTCCCAGGATGTGTAACGGAGACACCACTGCTAAATCAACACCCAGGCTTCTAAGCAACTTGCCTTACCAACACAGGAAGCCATCCAGATCAAAGACATTAATATGTGCCTGAGTCTTACCTTGTGTAGTGAATATCCTGACTCAAATATAATAGGTGGAAGCAATAGAAGGAAAAACATATTTGGACGAAACATTTCTTCTTCCTGTAAACATAAAATGGGTATTTTTAGATGCATGGAATTTGTGTAATTAAGAACTAAATCCACCAATGAAGGGCCAAAGTAATTCTCTCAGGGCTGGCCCAGTGAAAAACATACCATGCTTACCCGATAAAAACCATCACGCAGGACAGACAAGCAAACAAAAAATAACATCCACACCACCAAAAAAAAGTGTATTTAACAATGTAGGACAGCCCTAGCCTGTTTGACTCAGTGGACAGAGCGTCAGCCTGCAGGCTGAAGGGTCCAGGGTTTGATTCCAGTCAAGGCACATGCCTGGGGAGTGGGCTCGATCCCCAATATGGGTTGTGCAGGAAGCAGATCAACGATTTCCTCTCATCATCGACGTTTCTCTCCCTCTCTCGCTCCCCCTTCCTCTCTGAAATCAATACAAAAAAAATTTTTTTTTAAGTAGGATAAGTGATTTTAAAAGGTGACTAGCAAAAGAAAAAGAATGAACTGCTTCCAAACACACCGTCGTATGCTTTTTATCCTTTACTAAGGAAAGAAAATCAATTCTAACGTAGAAAACTTTTCAATTCAAGCAAAACACTTTCAAAAACAAGTCCACTAGTTGGAACCCTCCAGGAAAAAGGCAATGGTAAGCCCTAAAACAATCCACTGAGAGAAAGTGTAAACCCTCCACGTGTCTATGACAGCTCCGCCTTTTCTCTGTCACAGACAACTCTGCCATTTTCCTAAATCTGACTGAGATAAGAGTCCCCTCCTGATGCTCTCACAACTTGGGACATGGCTATCAAGCCAGTCCCTCACCAGGCTCCCAGATTCAAATATTAAGTGTGATTATGAAAGGTATTTCTAGATATTGCCATCTTTGGTGGAATTAAAGAATAGTTGGATTTTCTATATTAACATATTTTTCTAATTGTTGGTGGATTGGGGGAAAACACATATTGCTCTTCAAGCCCAAAATGATTACATGTAATACATAGTCTATAAAATACTGCAAAATTAGGCCATTTTTCATGTGAAAATTTCTATGCCACAATCTTGACATCTGGTTCCTTGTCAAAATTCTCTATTTAAAAGAATAACTAAATGTACTCTTACAAATGTACAGCTGTTATTATAAAGACTAAAATAGCATTTAAGAAAGGCTCAAAATAGATGCAAATGATGACTTCTGATTAAGTCTTAAAATAACTCCCGGTACAACAAGCTCATGACTCAGGCTGGGACCACGTGAAAAGAGACGGGCTGATCTCTGGGTTTGTGGGGAACCAGTTCTCGGGATCTGTGCAGTGAAGCCACCGTACAGATTCTTTCGGAGTTTCAGAAACTAAACCTTCCCTGGGAAAAGGAGAACCCACCTACAATGGACTTTTTAGTGTCCTCCAGCCCCAATTCATGTTCACCTGGAACCTCGGAATCTGACTCATTTGGAAATCAGGTCTTTGCAGATGGAATTAAGGGAAGGATCCTGATGAGGTCATCCTGGATTAGGATGAGTTCCAAACCCAATGACAGTGTTCTCATTAGGGATAGAAAAGGACACTCAGACACAGAGAAGATGGACTAAGGCAGAGACACAGCCAAGGAATGCCTGGGCCACCAGAAGCTGAAAGAGACAATGAAGGATTCTCCCTGGGAGCCCGGATTTGCTCCCTAAAGGCTCTGCCAACACCTTCACTTCTGATTTCTAGCCTCCAGAACGATGAGAGAATAATCTCAGTTGTTTTAAGTGACCCAACTTGTGGCAATTTGTCACAGCAGCTCCAGGAAATGCATCCACCATTTTACGGTGAATACTGTTTCAGAAAGGTCCCTGGTTCCTTTTGGCAACATCTCCCCCAAAACAGTCTGAGATGATTTTCGGTGGCACTTGAGAAGTGTGTGTCAAATACTGCTGACCTTGCAGACTGAGACAGTTAGTCCTTTTGGATTCTTTTTCAATCCCAGTTAAGTCACAGCCACCTCAGTCAGGTGCAACAATGAGTACAGCCTTTCTCCAGTGTGCTGACCTCTCTCTTTGACAGGCTTGACCTTAAGAGACGTTAGTATTCCTTTTTTTTCAATCATGTTTATTTATAAAAATGATATTGGTTTTCCACTTAAAACAGTACTGATGTTTCCTTTAAAATAAAGTTCATTGCAGCATTATGTACAACAGCCAAAAGGTGGAAACAAACCAAGGGTCCATCAATGGATGAATAAAGTATGGTATAAACCTACATGGAACATCATTCAGCCATAAAAAGAAAGGCAATTCTGATATTTGCTACAACATGGATGAACCATAAAAACAACATGCTAAGTAAAATTAGACACAAAGGGCTAAATATTACATGATTTCACTTACATTTGGCAAATAAAATAGGTAAGTTCATAAAGACAGAAAATAGAATAGGGCTGCTAAAAAACAAAACAAAAACAAACAAACAGAAAGTAGGGAGGGCCCAGCCAGTGTGGCTCAGTGGTTGAGCATCAATCTATGAACCAGGAGGTCCCAGTTCAATTTCAGGTCAGGGCACATGCCAGGTTGTGGGCTCAATCCCCAGTAGGGGACATGCAGGAGGCAGCTGATAATGATTCTCTCTCATCATTGATGTTTCTATTTCTCTCTCCCTCTCCCTTCCCCTGTGAAATCAATTTTTAAAAATTACATATATACACCCCCATATCCTATCTAATAAAAGAATAATATGCAAATTGACTGTACCTTCGCTATGCCCAGTAAACTGCACCCACAAGCAACACCTACAGCCAATCAGGAGCAATATGCAAATTAACACCCAACCAAGATGTCTGCTGCCAATGGCAGGGTGACCTGTTGGGTTCCCAAGGCTGGGGGAAAAAGCCTCTTCCAAGAGGCTTCGCCTCACCCCCCTCCGGCCCCAGCCTTGGGGCGGGCTTGGGCCGGGGTTGGGGCAGGGCCAGCCAGCAATCAGCTGGATCACAGGGCGATTGCTGGCTGGGGTCCCCTGGCCAAAGTCCCCTGCCCAAGGACGAAAGCCTTGGTCAGTGCTTTTGGCCTTGGGCAGGGTGGGGGTGAGCCGTCAGTAGGACATCCCCTGAGGACTCCCAAATGTGAGAGGGGGCAGGTTGGGCTGAGGGATCTCCCACTCCAAGTGCACGAATTTCATGCACCGCCCCCTAGTCCTATCTAATAAAAGAGTAATACGCAGATTGACTATAACTCCAACACACAAGAGGGCTGCCTCCATATGGTCAAAGATCCTTCCCCCATGTGGACACAAGATGGCCACCACAAGATGGCTAGCGGGAGAGGACAGTTGGGAGGTTCCAGGCCTACAAGGGAGGGCAGTTGTGGGCCATCAGGCCAGCAGGGGAGGGCAGTTGGGGGCGATCAAGCCAGCAGGAGATGGCAGTTAGGGATGAACAGGCCAGCAGAGGAGGGAAGTTGGGGCAAACAGCCTGGCAGGGGAGCAGTTAGACATCAATTAGACTGGCAGGGGACTGGTTAGGGGGTGATCAGGCTGGCAGGCAGAAGCAGGTAGGGACAATCAGGGAGGCAGGCAGGTGAGCTGTTTGGAGCCAGCAGTCGTGGATTGTGAGAAGGATGTCTGACTGCCCTCAAGGGATCCCAATTTGGAGAGGGTGCAGGCTGAGCTAAGGGACATCCTCTCGCCCCCGTGCATGAATTTCGTGCACCAGGCCTCTAGTACTTATATAAAAGAAAATAGGGAGGAGGGAATGGCGAATTGTTTAATGGGTTGAGTTTCCACTAGAATATGAAAAAGTTCTGAAAATAGTGGTGATGATTGCACAACATTGTGGTTGTATTTAATGCTACTGAATTTTACAATTAAAAATTGCTAAAATGGTAAATTTTATGTTATGTATATTTTACCGCAATAAAGCTTTAAAAAAACTGCTACAAAAATGTATATAAATAAAAGAGCAACTGATTTAGAGAAATATATTGAACATACAATATAGGTAGAATGCAGGCCCAGTGAAACAGCCTGAAAATAGAACTTCTTGGAGACAAAAACACCAAGCTCCTTGCTTTTTTAAAAATCTCCAATTGCTCCCTGCAGCACCCAGGTTCCAAAAAGGTGTCCTGCTTCCCACTTTGGTGTTACACAAACACTGGTCTTCCAGGAAGCCTGTCTCTAGCACCCTCGCTAGAAACCTCACCCTTTTCTGAGATCAAGCATTGGTTGCCTGGATGGCTCTGCAGGTACTTAATTCATCACCCAACTTTGGCTTACTTGTCTGTGCTATTAAAGGTATTGTTATTATTTTAACTTGAAACATCTGTAAAAATAAATTTCCTAACACGGAAGCATAAAAATAAAAGTGGGAGATAACTTGCCCTCCTCTCCTCTCACTACTCAGAGCAGGGGTCACAACTCAAAGGTTTCCAGGGGCCACATGGTGTTACCAGGGGAGCAGCTCCCCTCAGTGCCTTGTATTTCCGCTGAGCAAAATGCAGGCTGCTTTTTCAAGAGAAGCTAGGAGTTCAGATTTTTATGTGAAAATTCCAGAATTTTATATGAGTTAATAATATTTAAATATAGAACAACTGTAAATTGTTTTTAAATCAACTTAAATTTTGATCAACTGCTTTTAAATCAAATGAAACAAAATGTGTTAGGTACAATTCAGGCTCTGACAAGCCTAGAAGAGAAAGGGTTCCAGTCTGTACCCCATGGCCTAGGACGAGCCCCAGCAAGGATGGTTAAATTTAACAAGTTGCAGGAGGCAGAGATACTGTTCGCAATGTGCTCCAGTGGGGCCTGCCCAGCCTCAGCTCAGCTGAGGGGGGTTCTATACTATTAGAAGTTGAATACACACTTGAGAATTCATTTAAACATATAATATTTCCTGAATATTATGTATAACAATTTCGAATTGTGCTTCACACAATGGTCACATGGCTTGTTTTAGAAAGTTTATACACTACAGCAGTGATTGCCAACCAGTGGTCTGGTCTGTGAGGTCTGACAGCTTGGCGACCACTGCCTCTATAGCTTAGCAGACAGATTTACCCCAGCGGGAGATCAAATGTGATGAATTTTAACCATCCAATTCTCTTATATTTTGAAATGGACCTTATTTCCATTCACAAATTTAATTTTGTGACACAGCTGTTAATTTCTCTACTCAATATGAATGCTCAAGTTTAAGTTTAAATTCAAGTTTCAATTAGTCCTTATGCCACAAGATGATACTCACTCTCTAATGACCACTGTGTAAACACAAAGGCATGGACATCCACGAACTGAGGCCAGCATGCTGCCATGGAGAAAATATAGAATATACAGGGCCAGAGGGTGTGGACACGACTCAACTCAGCCACTTTCCAGTTCTGTGCCATTGGACATATCCCGACTTCTCTGGGCATTACTTTCCTCAACTGTAAAAATGGGGTGATGATAATAATCTATCTCCCATGGATATCATGGGGACAGAATGAGCTATAATTGGTAAAGCATTCTGTAAGCTCTACACAGCTGGACAAATATGTTTTATTATACTCAGCTATGAGAATAGAATTAATTGGGAGCTATCAACATTGTTTAATATTTAACATCAATTAGATCCTTGTCTAGTGTGGTTCAGTGTTTGGAGTGTACATCAAAAGGTGGCAGGTTTGATTCCCAATCAGAGCACATACCCAGGTTTTGGGTTCGATTCCTGGTCGGGGCATGTGTTTCTCTCTCTAAGGTTAAATAAATAAATAAATAAAATAATGCTAATTAGAGCCTTCCCCGAAGATTACAAAAATGTGCATAAATAACATAACATTGAGTGCTCCATATTAACTTGAAACAGATATATGCTTTAAAAAAGCTAAGTTGTAAAGGTATCAACCCTAATCTAATAGAATGTTAAATAAATTAATGTGGTAATATAAACTTCATTGATAAAAAAAAAGCCACCATATCTATCAGTGTTGCTAAAATTAAAACCACCAAAAAAAACCCCACATAATTATGTTAAAAATGAACCTACCTTCCAATTTGCCAGTTTTTTAAACTCTATAATTTTTATGACTGCTCCCATGAGAATACCTAGAAGAGAAAATGCAAGTTTAATATAAATTTAAGGTATGAGAAAGATTAGTTAGGCTTATTATTCTAGAGAAAGTGAGTATTATTATGTCTCTAAATGGCTTTTACGAATTTCTGCAAGTTCCATGTCTGAAAACAAAAGAATGGAAATTAGTGTTAAGTTTTATGAGTTACATGAGTTTCTCACTTGCATCTCAGGCAAACATACTATCATGAAATCTACAGAAATCTCGAGGGAGAAACAGCTTTACAAAAGAGGACCCAGGAACAGTCTGCCTGACTCAGAAGATTTAACACCTTTCATTTTTCTACATCCACCCATTTTCAATGTGAAATGGGAGAAATCTTACAAGCTAAGTTTGCCCTTTAGTCCTACCATTTTCAAAACTGAACCCAAGATCACTTTCTCAGACTCAGATGGCAGCCCAATGTAGAGTATTTAGTCAGAGATAAAACCAAATGCTGAAAATAAGTAAAAATTATCTGAAATTCCTTGAACAAAACAAACCATCTAAGTTCAGGCATGTTTCCATAAAGCTGACAGTTTCATTACTCTCTCATAAAATAATTCTCAAGCAAACATCACTGGTACAATTTATGACTGCTATGCTATTTACAAGGTAAAGAATTCTCAGCCCTGTTGGCTCATCAGCATCACCATGGGAGCTTTTTATAAAATCGAGGCTCCAGAGCAGAATTCCAGACCCACTGAATCACAATTTCTGTTAGGGGGTGACACAAAGCAAGTCTGAAGAACACTGTCATAGACTCTTATGACAGACTCCCCTTTCCTGTACAGAGAAAGGAGCTTTTCCCCATCAAATACAGAAAACTGAAGAAACAGACCCTCTTGGGAGGGGTGAGGAGACAACAGGAGGACACAGAAGTTTATTGGGAAAAGAAGCTGTACCAACACAAACTGTCATGGAGAAGGAAGGACTTGAGGTGAAGAGAGATGAGCAATTTTAAGTTTATAAACCTCTATACTATTTGAATTGTTACATATTATTAAAAGAGTAATAACGTTACTTTGAAAGAGAGACCAAGATAAAAGAAATCTGAGCAATAAAGGGAATCGATGACCGTATTTGCAGAACTGGAGCCCTCTCCAGCTAGAGTTCCCCAGTTGCTTCTTTTTTCTTCTCTCTTCAAATTGTGTATACATTTTAAGGAGTTTTATCAAGTACCTAGTTCATTAATACTCTTTAAAATGTTATAAAAAAACCAAAAGTCACTTTTGATGAAATCCCACTTCCACTCTCATCTCAACTCTCTCTCTTCCTGCTCCAAGGTAACCAACCATCTTGACAGGTTTGCTGAATATTCTATCAGACCCTTCTCTATCCCCTTACATATTTATATTTAAACATATAGTCCTGGTGTGTGTGTGTGTGTGTGTATGCGCACAAGGCATATCTATGTGTATTTATATAAAATTTATGGTGCTATAATGTATCTTTCCACTATTTGCTATTTTGCTCAGTGTTAAGTCTTGATCTATATGTAAAAATAGACCAGGGATTATTACATGTAAATCTGCCTCATTCCTTTTTTTTTAAATCTTTATTGTTCAGTTTATTAATTACATTGTTTCCCTTTTATTCCCCTATAGCTCCCCTCCACCCTGTACCTATCCCACCCTCCACCCTCACCTCCCTCTCCCCACTGTCCTCTCCCATTGTTGCTAGATTTTTGTCCAGTCTCTTGCTGCACTTCCCACAACCCTTTTCTCCCCATGAATTGTCAGTCCATTCCCTCTCTATGTCCATGTCTCTGTTATATTCACCAGTCTATCCTGTTCAACAGCCTATCAATTCACTTGATTTTTATGTTCATTTGTTGATAGATGTGTATTTGTTGTTCATAATTTTCATCTTTACCTTTTTCTTCTTCCTCTTCTTAAAGAATATCTTTCAGCATTTCATATAATGTTGGTTTGGTGGTGATGAACTCCTTTAGCTTTTTCTTATCTGCGAAGCACTTCATCTGACCTTCAACTCTGAATGATATCTTTGCTGGATAGAGTAATCTTGGTTGTAGATTCTTGCTGTTCATCACTTTGAATATTTCTTGCCACTCCCGTCTGGCCTGCATAGTTTCTGTTGAGAAATCCGCTGACAATCGTATGGGTGCTCCCTTATAGGTAACCAACTGTTTCTCTCTTGCTGCTTTTAATATTCTCTCTTTGTCTTTTGCTCTTGGCATTTTAATTATGATGTGCCTCGGTGTGGTCCTCTTAGGGTTCCTATATATTGGGGTTCGGTGCGCTTCTTGGACTCCTAAGTCAATTTCTTTCACCAGGTGTGGGAAGTTTTCAGTCACTATTTCTTCAAATAGGTTTTCATTGTCTTGCTCTCTCTCTTTTTCTGGCACCCCTATAATTCGGATGTTGGTATGCTTGAGGTTGTCCCAAAGGCCCCTTACACTACCTTCAATTTTTTGGATTCTTTTGGTTTCTTGCTTTTTCAGCTGAGTGGATTTTACCTCTTTGTATTTCAAATCTTTAACTTGGTTCTTGGGGTGCTCCAGGGCACTTTTAGGTCTTTGTTTAATATTTTTTGTTTCCGTCAGTGTATGCTTAATTTCTGGTTGGTCCTTTTTCATATCCTTGAGAGTCTGCTTTATATCCTTGAGGGTTTCTTTCATTTCCTTGTAGGACTCATTCATTTCCACGTTGGTCTTGATTATTTCCAAGTTGGTCTTGATAATTTCCTTGCAGGTCTCGTTTATATCCTTGAGGGTGTTGTTCATTTTCTTGTAGGACTCATTCATTTCCTTTGTGGTCTTGCTTATTTCTTTATAGGCCTCGATCTTTTGTTGGAGCCTCTTAAAAAACCCTATAACCGTGGTTCTGAATTCCATGTCCAGTCGTTTTTTCCCCTCCATTTCTTTCACATCTGATTTCTTTCCATGTTGCTGCATGGTGGCTGCTTCCCTGAGTTGGTCAATTAGCTTTGTGTGGTAGACTTCCTACAAGGGACAGTGGCTCAGCCTCCCCGGTTACCTGAGGTGGATATGGGTTGCACAGTCTTGCTGAAGTTAAGCTCAATTAATCGTTGTTAGCACTTGGAGGGGTTGACCTCAGGCCAATTGTCTGTGAAGCTCAGCTGTGCTCAGGTTGGGTGGGCGGAGTCTCCGGGCCAAGCAGACAGCGTTAGCTCCGCCCTATGCGGCCCTGGGGACTCTGTGCCGGGGGCAATGGCCACCAGCACCTCTGAGAGAGAGCCGCTGCGGAGCTCCACCGGCTGCCGGTTGCCGGGGAATTCAGACTTTCCCAAAATGAGTCTGCATGTGCAATGTCTCACCCAGGGTCGTAAAATAAAGCAGTCTGACGGTTTTCCGAATGAGAGGCAAGTCGCGGTGCGCTCTCTGCACCGTCATGCAGCCGAGCTGTTCGCGCGAGCTGCCTTCTCCACAAGCCGGGAGACCCGGCAGCACCCGAGCTTCGGCGTGCCCTCCCACTGTCCAGTTTTCACCCCGTGTGATAGTGGATTCTCTGGACTTCGCCCAGAGCTGGAGATTCAGTCCAGTGGGACGCCTTTGTCTCCCCGTTCGAGAAAACTGGCCGGTTTTCAGCCGCCCGCCCTCTCCGCTGGCGTGCACTCCAAACCTCTCTCCGTTTGCCGCCGCTCCTCCGAGTCACAGTGTCTTATCTTCACTTTTATTTGTGGAATTTTCACTCGGCGAGCTTTCTGTTGATTCTGGAAGGTGTTTGTTCTTTCGTTAAGTTGTAGTATTAAAATTGCTGATTATGACGGCAAGATAGGTGTTTCACCTTTGCCGCCATCTCAGTTCTCCCTCATTCCTTTTAATAGTTCTACAGCATAGCATAAAAATGCCACAGATTGAATAAATATTTCTGCAAAGGAGATATACAAATGGCCAACAAGTATATGAAAAGATGCTTAACAACATTAATCATCAGGGAAATGCAAACCAAAACCTCAATGAGATACCTTTTCATACCCACTACGATGGTCATAATTTTCAGAAATACAGAGAAACAGGAACCCTCATACATTGATGGTGGGAATGTAAAATGGTGCAATTGCTGTGGGATACTAGTTTGGCAGTTCCTCAAAAAGTTAAACTGAGTTACCACTGGATTCAAGAATTCCATCAAGACAACTGAAAGCATATTGTCCTATAGAAACTTGTATATGAATGTTCACTGATAGCATTATTCAAAATGGCCCAAAGGTAGGTACAACCCAAATGTCTATCAAGTGATTAATGGATTAAAAAATGTGGTATATCCGCACAATGTAATAATATCTGGCAATAAAAAGGAATGAAGCAGTGATTCACAGTGCAATGTGGATGAATCTTGAAAACATGCCAAATGCAAGAAGCCAAACATAAAATGCGTACTTTATGATGCATTTAAATGAAATATCCAGAATAGGCAAATCTATAGTCAGAAATGATTGCCTAGGATTGAGGAGTAGGGCTTTGGGGCAATAGCTACAGGGCATGAGGTTTCTTTTTGGGATGATGAAAATGTCCTAAAGTCAATTTTTACAATGGTTGCACAATCCTGTGCCTATACTAAAAAACACTGAATTGTGCAGTTAAAATGGGTAACTTGTATGGTATGTGAATTATATCTCAATAAAATTGTTATAGGGAAAGAGGAAATGGGGAGTGACTGCAAATGGATAAAGGGTTTCTTTTTGAAGTGACGAAACTGTTCTAGACTTAGATGATGGTAGTGGTTGCAACAACCCTGTGAATTGTACACTTGGGAACTGTAAAGTTTATGGTATGCGAGTTACATTTTAATTTTTTTAAAGTCACATTTTAAAAACTAGTCCCCCAATGATGACTGTCTCCAACTGTTTGCTATTAACAGTGATGCTGCAATGAATATACTTGTGCATGCCTCTTGTGTAACGGTGTTGCCCTAAGGCGGATCCAGAAACAATGAATGGCATGAGCTTTTTTATATCTGAAAATGTTGCCAAATTGTCCTCCAAAGTGGCAGTACGTTTTTTCACCAGAGCAATCCCCACATCCTCACCAAACTTGGAAACTCATCAGACTTTAAACATTTCTACCAATATGGGGGCAAGACACTGTACTTTAAAGTTTCAGTTTGCATTTGCAGTCAACCTGCCTTCAGTAATCATTCCTGAATCCCGGGAAAGCTAAACCTCTTTTCATGGTTTCAGATTTCACTTTTAAAGCTAGTGTTTTTCTGTTCTACTAAAACCTCAATTTTTGTTTTCCTTTGTAAATGTACACCAAACTTTAATACCATGACTAACACTTGTAATATGAAACAGTAACAGTTAAAAAGAAAAAATTATTCTATTGCCTAAGCCTGTTTTTATATTCTTTTTTTTTTTTTTTTTTTTTTTTTTTTACAGAGTGGAAGGGAGAGGGATAGAAAGTCAGAAACATCGATGAGAGAGAAACATCGATCAGCTGCCTCTTGCACGTCCCCTACTGGGCATGTGCCCGCAGCCAAGGTACATGCCCTTGACTGGAATCGAACCCAGGACCCTTCAGTCAGCAATCCAATGCTCTATCTACTGAGCCAAACCGGTTTTGGCTGTTTTTATATTCTTACTAGAGACCCTGCGCACGAAATTTGTGCACAGGTACAGTCCCTAGACCTGCCCTGCAATTAGGGCCATCTTCCCCAGGTGCCCACAGCCAGCCCTGCCCTCCACACCACTGTTCGCCGCTGGGTGATCGGAGCCTGCTGGCGGGGAGGAGGAACCGAGAGGTCAGCAATTCCACCCACTCACCCACTCACCGGCACCACCTCCACCTCTGCAACGGGTTGCCTCTGTGTGTGGGGCAACTGGTGGGGTGGGAGCCTTGGTCTGGTGCCACTCGTGTCTCCCCCCCCCCCACTCCTAGCTCCCCGTTCGCCACTGGGCAATCAGAGCCTGCTGACCAGGGAAAGAGACTGAGAGGTGGTCAGTGCACCTCATAATGATTGGTTGAGTGGTCGTTCTGTCATTAGAGTCAATTTGCATATTACCCTTCCTATATTAATAAAAGAGCAATATGCAAATTAACCACCACTCTGCTACACCCACAAGCCACACCCACCAGCCAATCAGGAGTAAGCAAATTAACCCCAACCAAGATGGCTGCAGCCAGGGAGTGAGCAGTTGGGAGACTTGGGTTTCCCTGGCAATGGAGGAAGCCAAGCTTTCTACATACCCTGCCGGGCCCAGGCCTCCACTCAAGGCTACAAAGTTTCAATTATAGAAGATACATAAATTGCAACAAAAATGGCAGCAGCCACAGAGCTGGAGAGAGCAGGAGGGTAGGGTTGCCCCTGGTGATGGAGGGAGCCAAGCTTCTGCAGCCCTGGTCTGTCTTGGCCTCCACTTAAGGCTACAAAGTTTCAATTATAGAAGATAAATAAATCGCAACAGAAATGGCTGCTGCCACGGAGTGAGCAGGAGGCTTGGCTCTGTTCCAGGCTACAAAATTTCAATTGTAGAGAAGATAAATAAACCCAGATACCAGAGCCTCCACTTGGGTCACTGGGGACATGGCCAGCCTGCAAACCACCACAGGCCCTTTGCTCAGGCCGCCCCATACCCCAAGGGAACCCCCACACTGATCCAGGATATCTTTCAGGGCAAACCAGCTGGCTCCCACCCATGCACCAGGCCTCTATCCTATCTAATAAAAGAGTAATATTCAGATTGACCATCACTCCAATACACAAGATGGCTGCCCCCATGTGGTCAAAGATCCTACCCCCATGTGGACACAAGATGGGCACCACAAGATGGCCAGCAGGGGAGGGCAGTTGGGAGGGACCAGGCCTGCAAGGGAGGGCAGTTGTGGGTGATCAGGCCAGCAGGGGTGGGCAGTTGGGAGGGACCAGGCCTGCAAGGGAGGGCAGTTGTGGGTGATCAGGCCAGCAGGGGTGGGCAGTTGGGAGGGACCAGGCCTGCAAGGGAGGGCAGTTGGGGGTGATCAAGCCTGCAGGAGAGGGTATTTAGTAGTGACCAGGCCGGCAGAGGAGAGAAGTTGGGGGTGACTGGGCTTGCAGAAAAGAGCAGTTAGGGGGGCCCAGGCCTGCAAGGGAGAGCAGTTGGGGGTGGGGGGACTAGGCCTGCAAGGGAGGGAAGTTAAGGGTAACCAGGCCTGCAGAGGAAGGGAGTTAAGGGTGACTAGGCCAGCAGAGGAGGGAAGTTGGAGGTGACTGGGCCTGCAAAAAAGGCAGTTGGGGTAAGACCCAGGCCTGCATGGGAGAGCAGTTGGTGGTGGGGGGGGGTCTAGGCCTGCAAGGGAGGGGAGTTAGGGGTGACCAGGCCTGCAGAGGAGGGCAGTTAGGGGTGACCAGACTTACAGGGGAGGGCAGTTAGGGGCAAACATGCTGGCAGAGGAGCAGTTAGGAATCAATCAGGCTGGCAGGGGAGTGGTTAGGGGGTGATCAGGCTGGCAGGCGAAAGCAGTTAGGGGCAATCAGGAAGGCAGGCAGCTGAGTAGTTGGGAGCCAGCAGTCCTGGATTGTGAGAGGGATATCTGACTGCTTGGACATCCATCTCACAATCAAACATCCCTCAAGGGGTCCCAGACTAGAGATGGTACAGGCTGGGCTGATGGACACCACCCTCTCCCGTGCACGAATTTTGTGCACCGGTCCTCTAGTCCTATTTAATAAAAGAGTAATATGCAAATTAACCACTACACTGCTACACCCACAAACCACGGCCACTAGCCAATTAGGAGCAAGTATGCAAATTAACCCCAACCAAGGTGGCTGTGGCCATGGAGAGAGCAGGAGGGAGGCTTGGGTTTCCCCAGTGATGGAGGAAGCCAAGCTTTCTGGATACCCTGGCCAGCCCAGGCCTCTGCTTAAAGCTACAAAGTTTCAATTCTAGAAGATAAATAAATCCCAGATACCAGGGCCTCCTCTTAGGTCGCCGGGATGTGGCTGGCCTGCAAACCACCACAGGCCCCTCACCCAGACCATCCCATGCCCTAAGGGAACCCCTACCCTGAGCTGGGACACCCTTCAAGGCAAACCAGGTGGTCCCCACCCATGCACCAGGCCTCTATCCTATCAAATAAAAGAGTAGATTGACCATCACTCCAACATACAAGATGGCTATCCCCATGTGGTCAAAGATCCTGCCCCCATGTGGACACAAGATGGCCACCACAAGATGGCCAGAAGGGGAGAGCAGTTGGGAGGGAACAGACCTGCAAGGGAGGGCAGTTGTGGGAGATCAGGCCAGCAGGGGAGGCCAGTTGTGAGGGACCAGGTCTGTTAGGGAGGGCAGTTTGGGGTGACTAGGCCGGCAGAGGAGGGAATTTGGGGGCAAACAGGATGACAGGGAAGCAGTTAGACATCAATCAGGCTGGCAGGGGAGTGCTTAGTGGGTGATCAGGCTGGCAGGCAGAAGCAGTTAGAGGCAATCAGAAAGGCAGGCAAGTGAGCAGTTGGGAGCCAGCAGTCCTGGATTGTGAGAGGAATGTCCTACTGCCCATTTAGGCCTGATCCCACCAGGCCTAAACGGGCAATCGGACATCCCCCACAAGGGGTCCCAGATGGACAGGGTGTAGGGTGGGCTGAGGGACAACACGCCCTCCGCCATGCACAAATTTCATGCATTGGGCTTCTAATTTATTATAATATACTAGAGGCCCAGTGCACAAAATTTGTGCACTCGGGAGCAGGGGTGTCTCACAATGTCAATCCCCCACCAGCGTCCATGGGACCCCAGGCCTTGATGCGTGGAGCCACAGTACTCGCCTCTGTGCTGTGTGGAGCTGCACAGGCAGCCCCACGCACCCGGGCACGCCTGCTATGCACACAGCCTCCTGGTGATGGGTTGTTCCGGCATGAGGGCATCACAGCATGAGGGTGTCCTGACCACATGGCTGAAGGGTGTCCTGGATCAGGGTGGGGGTTCCCTTGGGGCATGGGGTGGCCTGGGCGAAGGGCCTGTGGTGGTTTGCAGGCTGGCCACAGCCCCCAGCGACCCAAGCGGAGGCCCTGGGATCTGGGTTTATTTACCTTCCACAATTGAAATTTTGTCGCCTGATGTGGGCCCGACTGGGAGGGGGTCTTTGCTGGGGGGCGGGACCAGCCAGGGTGAGAGGCTGTAGGGCTTTGCAGGCTGGCCACACCCCTGATCAGGGTGGGGGTCCCCACTGGGGAGCGGAGCTGGCCAGAGTAAGGGGTGGCAGTTTCCTAGTCTCTGGTCTTTCTGGTTGTTTCGCTTGCTGGGCTTTTATTATATAGGATTTATAAGGCACTGGAAATCTTTGTAAAATATGATATTATTATTATACTAGTACTATTATTATTATTGCTTAAGTAATCCTTTTGAGAAGTCCTAGGACTAAACTATGGCACAGCATTAAATTGGCAAACTATTCCTTTACCTTTTGAGATTCAGGTCCAATGTTAGGAGAAATTAATTTTTACCACACGACTGGTCACCAGGTGGAAATAATACCCTAGACACAATTTTGTATATTCCTATCAGTAAAAAGAATTTGAGCATGCACTTTCAAGTTACAAATGTGTATTATTATAAAACATTGTACTATCTCACTGTATTTTAAAATATACACAAAAAATAGAAATTGTAAAAAAGTGAGATTAAAATGAAATAAAAAAATAATAAAGCCTACTATTTTTTTTTGCCCCCAATGGATCTTCATGCACACACTTCATTATGGACACTGCTGAATTAAATCAAAACATCGGAAACAATTAATGATTTGTTGAAACTCTTCTCCCAGGGTTTGTCATTTCGACTTATTTCTTTTTTAAAAATATATATTTTATTGATTTTTTTATAGAGAGGAAGGGAGAGGGATAGAAAGTCAGAAACATTGATCAGCTGCCTCTTGCACACTCTCTACTGGGGATGTGCCCGCAAGCAAGGTACATGCCCTTGACCGGAACTGAACCTGGGACCTTTCAGTCTGCAGGCGGACACTATCCGCTGAGCCACACCAGTTTCGGCTCGACTTATTTCTAATCCTCAAGAGAATGTTGCAGGTAGGAAGGCTCAAAGAATTTAAGAAGTTTGTCTGACAACTCAGAGCCAGCAAGTGACACTGAACTCACTACTGGCTCCTGGGTACATTCTATCACCTCATGATACTTGTCTACCATGATCACAGAAAAATACCAGTGTTCTTGATAATTAACATTATAGGAAAAATGCTTAAAATGTATTCACTGTAATACCAGGTTACAAAACAGTACGTTGAACATGAACCTAGTTCCCTTAAAGAATATACTAGTATATGCACACACATATTTATTTGCACTGTGTTAAAAATAAACACCTAGACACAGTGCAGATAATTTTGAAAATCCAGTCCTTGATTCTACTACTTATATTAAAGTAGATACTACTCCAAAGATACTCTAAAAGACAGAAGACCTGCCAATAGGATGGGAATCAGTACCTCAGGGTTGTCTGTCTATTTTCTGGAGGAAAGGCTGTGTAAATGTTTTGTTTTTAAAGTAGCTTACTTCTTCAAAGAAATGGTATTCCTGACTAATAAGAAGAGAACACTGATATGGTGAAACAGGAAATTTATAGAAATCAGCACCAATGTAGCCAGTTTCAGAATGCAATTCTTTAACAACTTTTCACTTTTACAATTTAGACTACCTCACCTGGCTGGCCTGGCTCAGCAGTTGCATGCTGACCTATGAACCAGGAGGTCACGGTTTGATTCCTGGTCAGGGCACATGCCCAGGCTGCGGGCTCAATCCCATTTGGGACGTGCAGGAGGTAGACAATCAATGATTCTCTCTTATCATTGATGTTTCTATCTCCCTCTTTCCTTTCCTCTCGGAAATAATAATAAAAAAAAGTTAGACTACCTCACTATTTTGGCATATCTGGAAGATTTAAATATAAAATACAACTTAAAGATAATAAAACGCTGAGACAAGAGAAGATAATCATAAAACTAGGGAAGTCAAAGCAAGGCTCCAGGCAAAAGCAGTAAGCTATTACACATGAGCACACATTTAGCTAATGGCAGCAAAATAGCAACACGAACTTCCTAGAATAAATTATCACCTCCGATCTGTGTTTCCAGAAACATGGAGGGGAAAATCTGTGTTAGCACTCTTCCTTAGAATGTGACAGCTTGGAGAATCCTCTAATGAAGTCATTTTGTCAATCTGACAACCAGTTTTGGCCTCCAAGATAGCTACTCTAATACCAACACATGAATATCTGTTTCTTCTCTAATAAATCAAACACCTAAAGACTCAGGGAGAGTCTTAAGTTGCATCAACATTAGATTCTGAGTCTAAAAAGTAATGAAAGCTATTACAGTTAGGAGCCTCACTTTAAGTTCCTTTAAAAACATTTTTAATAACTTAAGTACAATTGGAATATAATTATTTTTTTTGCTTTTTTTCCAGAATTACTTTTACTCAATAATTCAGGAACTGAATGATTTTTCTTCATCTTCCACTCAAATCCCTCATCGACAAAAAGAGCACTACTCTTTTAAAAAAATCCTTTAGCCAAAACAAGAAGGAATTGTCCAGTCAGTGTGGCTCAGTGGTTGATGTCAACCTAGGAACCAGAAGGCAAAGGTTCGATTCTGTCAGGGCACATGCACGAGTTGATCCCCAGTGTGGGGCATGCAGGAGGCAGCCAGTCAATGATTCTCTCATTGATGTTTCTTTCTATCTTCGCCTCCCGTTCTCTCTCTGAAAGAAATAAGATTGTATTTTAAAAAAATAAGAAGGAATTACTATAATTAAAAACACATATATTTAAGAAGGTTATGATAGGGAGTACTTTTGTGTATTCTGTTCACTCAATGATCCAATCAAATCTAGTTGTAAGTTAAAAAATCAGGTTTTCTATCTATCAGCGGTATTCAGGCTAAATCTTGGTATTGGAAAGTCAAATTTCCAGGCTTTACTTAACCCCATTTTAGCCTTTCCATGATCAAAAATAAAGCATAATTGTGAAAAAAAAGTCTACACCTGTTTTTGCTACAGAGGACAGTGGACAACACAATTATTCTTTTTCTTTCCTTATGAATTTCAGCTCTATAATCTGTAAACAGTGAATCAGCCCTATATGGCCAATGAAAATAAATATATGAGCTTATGTAATGGAAAGAATAGTAAAAAGAAAAGAATACATAAAAATGATACAAACTTAAACCAAATAAAGTCATCTAATTGATATATATGTCTATAAATGGTTTGGAAGAGAATGAAGCATGATAAAAACAGGTGAAATTGTCAATGAAAAAGATTTTTGTATAACTGTTTAATCATGCCAAAAATTTATTTATTCTTTATTTTATTTTTTTTAAATATTTTATTGATTTTTTACAAAGCGGGAGGGAGAGGGAAAGTCAGAAACATCGATGAGAGAGAGACATTGATCAGCTGCCTCTTGCACGACCCCTACCGGGGATGTGCCCGCAGCCAAGGTACATGCCCTTGCCGGAACTGAACCCGGGACCCTTCAGTCCGCAGTCCCACGCTCTATCCACTGAGCCAAACTGGTCTCGGCCAAAACTTTATTTTTAAAAAAGAGGCCCAAATTACAGAATTTCATGTAATATATAAAGTATCTGAAAGCTTTGAACAAGGGCCAAGGAAGTATCTTTAGAACATTATGATGATATTTTTTATAAAAAATAAAAAAGTCTCAAGATTCATTTAAAAATACAGTAAAATATAAGGGAGAAATGTGTCTTTACAGTGTAGTTAGGTCCTTTTCTATACCAACACTTTCTTAGGAGCTTTGGAGGCTTAGCCATCACACAAAAGGCCAATAGTGTCTCTAAGTAACTGGACTTATGTACTTCTGGCTAGAAGAGGTAGGCTGGGAAGTTTATCCTGAAAGAATGAAGACCCCATTTTCTCTGGCAGCTTCATCTTATTTGGGGTTTTTTTGGCACAAAAGTTGGAAATTCTTGACATGGTGAATATCTCAATATTTTGTTACATTTTGCTCCAGTACTACAAAAGTTCTCTTTTAATTTACACAGCTTTATGAAATGCAAAACTATTTTGATAGTTTTGTCAGCTTTTCTAAATTCTAACCAAATGTCCCTTAATAAAAACTACTTCTGACCCCAGCACTCCCCCTGGTAGTTCCTCTTAGTGTGCCAATCACCTGGGCTAGCAAATAATAACTGAAAATAATTATTTTCCCTTATCCCTTTCAAGACTTGCCTGTACAGTCTACAGTTATTTCTGCAATATCAGTAAACATATGAATCTTGTGGATGGAGAGCATTGGCTGATCCCCAACACCATTCCTCTTCCCCCTCCCCCCATGCCCAGTTCTGGGGTGGTCATGTGGTCAGAAGTCATCTACAACTTCTGGTGAAACCAGGGAGAAGAGGAGGCCACCCTGCCCACTCTGCTTGCTACTAGAAATATGACTGCTTATTTGTTTAATTGATTTTAGAGAGAAGAAGGGAGAGGGAAAGAAACATCAATGACGATAGAGAATCACTGATTGGCTGCCTCCTGCATGCCCCACACTGGATATCGAGTCCACAATCCAGGCATGTGCCCTAGTCGGGAATTGAACTGTGACCTCCTAGTTCACGGGTCAACTCTCAACCTCTGAGCCACACTGGACAGGCTCTGTTACTGTAAAGACAGTAAGCCTGAAGCTATGAAGACTTACCGCATGGAGAGAGCCTGCCCAAGAGGGAAGCCAAATCAAAGGGAAGCACTGTTGACAAATGGAGAAAAATTGAGTCCAGGAGACTAGACCCAGCTAAATATGAAGCCAGCACCACCTGTTTTTTGTTATTGTTGTTGTTGTTGTTCTATGAACCAATGGGTATGTTATTTTACCTCCACCAATTTATTTCCTTTGAGTCAGTCTGAATTGATTTTGTCCTTTGAATGGAAAGAGTCCTATTCCATATCAATTAAGATATTTTTAGCTGCAAGTAAAAATGGTTTAAACAATAGATGTTTAGCATCCTATATAATAAAACCCTAATATGCAAATTGACTGAATAGTGAAATGACCGGCAGAACTACTGGTCACTATCATGCACACTGAACACCAGGGGGCAGTTCCTACATTAAGCATCTGCCCCCTGGTGGTCAGTGTGCTCCCACAGGGGGAGTACTGCTCAGCCAAGAAGCTGAGCTCATGGCTGCCAAGCACAGCAGCGGTGGCAGGAGCGTCTCCCGCCTCTGTTGCAGGCAAACAGTAAGGAGCGAGGAGTCCCGGACTACAAGAGCCCTGGACAGTAAGGAGCGAGGAGTCCCAGACTACAAGAGCCCTGGACTACAAGAGGGATGTCTGACTGCTGGCTTAAGCCCGATCCCAGGTGAACATCCTTTGAGGAGTCCCATACTGTGAGAGGGTGCAGGCCAGGCTGAGGGATCCTCACCCCCAGCGCACAAATTTCATGCCCCGGGCCTCAAGTCTCATATAGAAGGCAGCTCTGAGTTAAGTAGCTATCAATTCAACAAACAAAAATGCCATCAATGCCCTAGCCAGTTTGGCTCAATGGCTACAGCAACAGCCTGCAGACTGAAGGGTCCCAGGTTCGATTCCGGCCAAGGGCACATACCTGGGTTCCGGGCTTAATCCTCAGTGTGGGGTGTGCAGTGTGGGGTGTGCAGCCAATCAATGATTCTCTCTCATCACTGATGTTTCTATCACTTTCTCCCTCTCCCTTCCTCTCTGAAATCAGTCCTATCTAATAAAAGAGCAATGTGCAAAAATTAACCATCACTCCACTACACCCACAAGCAGTGCCCATCAGCCAACCAGAAGCGAGTATACAAATTAACCCCAACCAAGATGGCTGCAGCCAGGGAGTGAGCAGTTGGGAGACTTGGGTTTCCCTGGCAATGGAGGAAGCCAAGCTTTCTACATACCCTGGCGGGCCCAGGCCTCCACTCAAGGCTACAAAGTTTCAATTATAGAAGATACATAAATTGCAACAAAAATGGCAGCAGCCACAGAGCTGGAGAGAGCAGGAAGGTAGGGTTGCCCCTGGTGATGGAGGGAGCCAAGCTTCTGAAGCCCTGGTCTGACTTGGCCTCCACTTAAGGCTACAAAGTTTCAATTATAGAAGATAAATAAATCGCAACAGAAATGGCTGCTGCCATGGAGCGAGCAGGAGGCTTGGCTCTGTTCCAGGCTACAAAATTTCAATTGTAGAAGATAAATAAACCCCATATTCCAGGGCCTCCACTTGGGTTACCGGGGTGTGTGGCCAGCCTGCAAACCACCACAGGCCCTTTGCTCAGGCCGCCCCATGCCCCAAGGGAATCCCCACACTGATCTGGGACATCCTTCAAGGCAAACCAGCTGGCCTCTGCCCATGCACCAAGCCTCTATCCTATCTAATAAAAGAGTAATATTCAGATTGACCATCACTCCAACACACAAGAGGGCTCCCCCCATGTGGTCACAGATCCTACCCCCATGTGGACACAAGATGGGCACCACAAGATGGTCAGCAGGAGAGGGCAGTTGGGAGGGACCAGGCCTGCAAGGGAGAGCAGATGGAGGCAATCAAGCCTGCAAGGGGAGGACAATTAGGGGTGACCAGGCCTGAAGGGATGGCAGTTAGGGGTGACCAGGCCTACAGGGGAGGGCAGTTAGGGGCAAAAAAGCTGGCAGGGAAGCAGTCAGGCATCAATCAGGCTGGCAGGGGAGTGGTTAGGGGGTGATCAGGCTGGCAGGCAGAAGCAATTAAGGGCAATCAGGAAGGCAGGCAGGTGAGCAGTTGGGAGCCAGCAGTCCTGGGTTGTGAGAGGGATGACTGGTGGGATTGGGCCTAAACGGGTAGTTGGACATCCCTCGAGGGGTCCCAAATTGGAGAGGGTTTTGGCTGGGCTGAGGGTCACCCCCTCCTCAGTGCATGAATTTCGTGCACAGGCCTCTAGTTAAAAATATATTTAAAAAAAAACACAAATTTAGGCTTCTCATCTGTCCCCCTGGCAATCCTTAGCATTCTGGCTTTTGTCTTTGAGCCACAAGGGCAGCAAGATGTCGCCAGTACTCCAGGTACCACATCCTCATACAATACCATTAAAGCAATGGAAAATTAATCTTTTTATCAGAGAGGAAAAGATTTTTCCTAGAGCCACAACTGAGCACCCACTCCCTTGATCTCACTGGCCAGAACTGGATTTTGCACTGCTTTGCTACCTCTATCCCTCTTTGGCAAAGGAGAGTCAAATTATTATGACAGCAAAGACCAATCTTGACTTGGAGAGACCCATCTTCCGTGAGCACATTGTGACAAGACACTTGCTCAAAATCAGGGTTCTATTTTCAAGGAAGAAGGGAGGAAATGGCTCTTGGGTAGGCAACCAATAAAAATGCACGCTGTAAGTCCTAATATAAGCACATGCAAGAGATAGTGAAAAATTTGGCATTCCAAACCAAATGATAATACCATCATTTTAATTTCCATGTGCACACACCTAAATATGTACCAACTATATTTATTATTTTTAAGAAACTATGAAAACTGACTGAAAAACTGTAAACTCATTGGAATGGCTTTTTAAAGTCTTTGTTGAAATGCCCCAGAATAATAGGTATTAGCTATGTAGGCTATTTTCAACATGCCTAATATAGGAAAAGGAATATTAATGAAGGATCCTCCCATTCTTAGAGCTCTAAGGCTATCTTATTAGCCAAGGCTGTTAAAAATCTGCCATGGGGTACAGCTGAAGAACCTGCTAAATAGAGAACAGGAACTCTTTTGAGCAAAACTGGTTTTAAACTCTACTGCAGGTCAATGCTATACAGTGATGCCTCTTCCTTAAAATATGGCATCACTGGGGGTCATGAGGCTTAGATGAAATGGAATGCGAAGACTCCTAGGCCAGAACCTGGCACACAGCAGTGCTGTGAAATCCAGGGCAAATGTAAGAGAGCTGAACCAGAGGGTAGGAGCACAGGTGGTGGTGACAGGGGGAAGGAGAATGAGCAGAGTCTGAGAGTTCATTTCCAAAGTTAACCTAAACCACAACTAGATCGTGAAAGAATTACTAAATAAAATGTACAAGGCAAAGAAAATTAACTTAAATCAGCAGTGATAGGAAAAAACTAAATATCATCAGTAGGCCCGTAAGTCACTATATTATTATAATCTGGTAAGAATTTTAGCTGAACTTAGTAAAACCTTATTTATTATGTCTTAAGCATCCCCACCAACATTTTCTTCTTAATCTTAATACTCACTGAAAGTAAGGTCTCTGCTTCTTCTTCCACTAACCACTTCCGTGCATGTGAGCTCACACCTGTTATTCCCTTTAAATAGAGGCTAATTATCTTAAGAGTTAAATGCCACAGGAAACAAAAGAGAGAAATTCGAGGTAGAAAGGAATGCTCTCTGAAGACTTTAGATCTGACTCTGACATTAAAGTGAGCCATTTCTCTTTCCTAAACTGTGAAGTGAGAGCCCCCATTGCCTGTAAAATTCAGTGCCACTATAAATTAAAGTGCCAATTACCTAGTAGCAGGGGTCAGTATGCCCCAATGTATTCTAAAGTAGAGAAGGCCTTTGAGCTGTACTGAGGGGTTTCTATGTGACCTTCATGAGGTCATCACCCTTCTCTGAGCCACAATGTCCTCACCTATAAAATGGGATCATAACACTCACATTGCAGGTTGCAGGAAGGATTAAATGAGATCAGGAATGTGCCATATCTTTTGTGGTTCCTGGCAGTAGAAGGCACTAAAAAAAATCACAGTTATTGCTACTGCTTTTATTAGACTCACCAATAAGCACTTACCTAAAGAAACAACGGCAACACTCTCTGGCAAGAAATGTAACCTGTATCGAATCAGTAAATGCACCAATATAATGCAGATAGCTGTAGGAAAAATAAGACATTGTTAAAACAGCACATTTTGAAATTATAAATTACCAAGTTCAAGGCAATAATTACTTATGGAGGGCTGCCAGGGAAATGGACAACTGTCAGTGAGACTGTAAACCTCACTGACATTTGCAATCTCTTATTTCTTTAACGGGAAACTCACAGTGTTTGTGACATTTTCTCTATACTTCCTTACATCTAAGAGCATCTGACCTCTAATATTTTTCTAAGCAATTAAAATTATTCAAACTTCTGTCGAAACCGGTTTGGCTCAGTGGATAGAGTGTCAGCCTGCAGACTGAAGGGTTTGATTCCGGTCAAGGGCATGTACCTTGGTTGTGGGCATATCTCCAGTAGGGGGTGTGCAGGAGGCAGCTGATCGATGTTTCTAACTTTCTATCCCTCTCCCTTCCTCTCTGTAAAAAAAAAAAAAAAAAAAAAAAAATCAATAAAATATAATTTTTAAAAAATTATTCAAACTTCCCAGATTCTAAGAAATGGTCCTCAATTTTACTGAAGTAGTCATCAACTGGAAACTCCAAATAGTGAAGACCAAGTCAATGAGATCAATCACTTTTATGTGACTAAATATGCTGACATGAAATATTCTGCCACCTGGGGACTGGTTCTCTAACACAGAGGAAAGTGCGGGTGTTTTATAAACAGGACAAAGTAAATGCTTTGGTTTGGTGATAAGAATGCCAGAAACCTAAAGATAAGGTACTTGTTCTCCAGCTGGGTACTGAGGCTCCCACTGGTTGAGAGCTCCCCACTTGCCAGGCACTTCCAAACACTCTTATTTGACCCCCAACATCCCTCTTAACTATTATTGCCATTCTCTCCTTTGACTCTAGATGAGAAGACTGGGGATCAGAGGTCACTTCACTAGGAAATGCTACAGGGTGGAGCCAGATTCCAAACTTGTGCCCTTAACTTCGGGCACCCCCACCTTCCGCCTGGCTGCCATCATGGTCATGCCTCATTCACCAAAATACAAATAATATCTGACTTTCCTCACAGAGGTGTTGTCATGAAAGAAAAGAATATAAAACTATTTAAAAGGAATAAGTATTTATGGATCCCCTCCCCCCCAAAGTATACTTTTATATAAATAATTCCTAAATGTAATTTCATGGTCCAAGTGTTAATGTGCATGTCTCTTTTTGTTAGGCATCTAGGTGGTATATTACTGCCTCAATCAAAGTATCATTTTAGTAATACTAAAAAAAAAAAATTTTTTTTTTGGTAAAAAGAAGTCTTTAAACAATCTGCATGGTTGTTAACGGGCCATCCTCAGAGCCACACTGACAAATTAGATATCTTTAGTTCCACCAAAAAGTACCAGGTGGCCAGAGAAAGGAAATAGTTGTAAATATAGAAATTTTGTCCTCCTTCCATTCTGTGCCCTAAAACAGCAGTCGCCAACTGGTGGTCTGCGGGCCACTGGTGGTCCGTGAGGTCTGAAACTTTGGCGACTGCTGCTCTACTCCATCAATCTGTGGTGTTATTATAAATATTTAACCTATTTAGAAAAATCCTACATTAAATACTAAGAGCAAGAAAAAAGTTCCGGTGCATAATCATAACACGTGACCAAAGCATGCCTACTGTCTAAAAAGACAGGCGTGTGAGCCCATGAGCAGACAGATAATAAATTAGGGAGCTGAATTAGTTTCTGATCCTTTTTTGTACCGAAATGGGTGAAAAAGTTAATTTAAAACATGTATTCTCATAAATCAAACCATCTGCATCTTTCAAAGCAAAGGGGGAAACTATTAAGAGAAAGAGCTAAATATAGGGCTCGCCGAAACCGGTTTGGCTCAGTGGATAGAGCGTTGGACTGCGGACTGAAGGGTCCCAGGTTTGATTCCGGTCAAGGGCATGTACCTTGGCTGCGGGCACATCCCCAGTAGGGGGCATGCAAGAGGTGGCTGATCGATGTTTCTCTCTAATCAATGTTTCTGACTTTCTATCCCTCTCCCTTCCACTCTGTAAAAAATCAATAAAATATATTTAAAAATAAATAATAAATAAATAAATAAATAAATAAATAAATGGCTCAAGGAAGGTCATCAGGCATTAAAGAGAATGAGGTCTGAAAAAACAACCCACAGGATGGGAGAAAATATTTATAAGTCATATAACTGATAAGGGTCTAGTATCCATAATACATAAAGAGCTCTTACAACAAAATGAAAACAACACAATTTAAAAATGAACAAAGGACCCGAATAGACATTTCTCCAAAGATATATAAACGACCAATAAACATATGAAAAGATGCTTAACATCATTAGTCATTAGCAAAATTTGAATCAAAGCCACAGTGAGATACAACTTCACACCCACTCAATGGCTATAATTAAAAAAAACAAAACAAACTGAAAAATAAGTGTTAGGATGTAAGGAAATTGGAACCCTTGGATCTTGCTAGTAGGAATGTAAAATGGTGCAGCCAGCTAGCCTCTATGGAAAAGTCTGGCAGTTCCTGACAAAGTTACATAGAGAATAACCATTTAACCTAGCAATTCCTCTCCTAAGTATATATCCAAGAGAAACAAAAACTTATGTCCATACAAAAACATGTACATAAATGTTCATAGCAGAACTGTTTACAATAGTCAACAGGAAACAACACAAATGCCCATCAACTGAGGATTGGATAAACAACATATCCTTACAATGGACTACTATTCAGCCATACAAAGGAATACTATTCTAATACTTGCTATCACATGGGTGGACCTTGAAGACACGATGGTAAGTGAAAGAAGACTAACATAAAAGATCCTATATTATATGATTCTATTTGTATAAAATATATTTTTAAAATTTTTAAAAAATATATTTTATTGATTTTTCACAGAGAGGAAGGGAGAGGGATAGAAAGACAGAAACATCGATGGGAGAGAAACATCGATCAGCTGCCTCTTGCACACCTCCAACAGGGGATGTGACTGCAGCCAAGGTACATGCCCTTGACCGGAATCAAACCTGGGACCTTTCAGTCCGCAGGCCGACGCTCTATCCACTGAGCCAAACCGGTTTGGCAGTATAAAATATTTTGAGTATGCAAATTCTTAGAGACTGAAAGCAGAATTTTATGTTTACCAAGACTTGGGGAAGGGATAAATGGAGACTGAATGCTTTTAATGGGTATCGGATTTCCTTTTGGGGTGATAATAATGAACTAAATAGTGGTGATATATTAAATGCCACTGAATTATACATTTTAAAGTGGTAAATTTTATATTATGTTTATTTTTAGCACATATATATCCTTTAAAAAGAAAAAAGAGGATGAGGTATATAAAAACACTAACTTGGAAAGACCTCCAAGACATTCTGTGAGATGAAAAAGCAAGCTATGGGATCCCATTTATATTAAAATAAACAAACCCCAAACTATATGTGCCTTTATATGTATATGTGCTTATGAATGTACAAAAGTATATCCACAATACAAATACACGTTTCCAAGTTCGCTTGGGGGGGCTAAAAAAGCAACAGAAACAAAAACTTCTATGTGGCATGGAGAGTATGCATACCACAAGTTAAAGTGCTTCTAACTTTTCATGCTTGAAGCAATAATTATGTTAGCTATATTAAAACACAGGCGTGCCAATTTTAATAACGCTAATAAATTTAATGGCTAATAAAATGGATGTGTCAAATGATGCTAATTGCTAACTCTAGTGCAAGTCAAAAACAGTGACTCACCATTGTTTCTGCAGAGTCACAGTTCAGCAAGAGTTAAGTATATATAAGTCAACAGATTCCAAGCTTCGAAAAGTCAAGAGTTTTGGCATCCCTTCTCAAGAAAGAGGAAAACAATGCAATAATCCTTTCCCACCCTTTTGGGACACAAATGTTACAATTTCATTTGAATGACTAACATAGTAAACAAATTGGTAAATGTGTTCCTGGCTAGTAGTTCTTGAAGAATAAACTATGGAGTGATGATTTCCCTCAACTCACCAGAGTTCATGTAGTGAGTTAGCAAGTTACCTATTAACTGTATTTTTTTGTACTTTATCATACATATCTAATCAGGAATATACAATAATTGTGTTATCTTGATAATATACAAAAGCAGAGGAAAAATGTCTTCAAAATTACTTAAAAAGCATTCCTTTCTGCTAAAGAAATGTTGACCTGCACATAAAAAGTAGAGATTCCAACTCATCAGATGCCAAGAATTTGATTAGGTGAAAATGGAATCTGAGTGACATTAGCGGGACTCTAGAGTCTAGGTTTATGAACTGTTTGAAGAGAAGACAATCCAAGACAAATAGACAGCACTTTAAATACAGTTCAGTCCTTTCTGGCCCCAAACACGCGTGAACGCCGGGCAGAATTCTGCCTGGATGAAAGAGCACATTAAAAACCTGTTATGTGGTCTCTGGCACAAAATAATCTTAAATGCAACACATCCTGAAAATTACTTTGAAAAATCTTACTTATGCTTCTCACCCTCCTGTGAAAAAAGTGATTACAAAACAAATGCTTTTTTTTCTAGGCAATCCTTTTATATTCTCTAATATAAAACAATGTAAGTAGATTAACAATACTTCAGGATTTAAAGAACTAAAGATTTATTGATCAAGAAAAGAACTGCTTTTCTTCTTTGTATTCAGCTACTATATTAAAAAAGAAAACAAAGCAAGAATCCTGAATGTTGAATTAATCCCCTAAAACAGAATTTAATTACATTTACAGGATAAAAGATTACCTAGGATAGTACATCTATATGAGACATTGTACACTTGAGCACTGTTGGTGGGAATGTAAAATGGTGCAGCCTCTGTGGGAAAGTTTGGCAGTTCCTGAGAAAGTCACACAGAGTAACCATTCCCCCAGCCATTCCACTCCTAGATTTACACTGTTTATCCAGGAGAAAGAAAATATACGTGTACACATAAAAATGTGTACACAGCCCTAGCCAGTTTGGCTCAGTGGATAGAGGATCGGCCTATAGACTGAAGGGTCCCGGGTTTGATTTCAGTCAAGGGCACATGCCTGGGGTTGCGGGCTCAGTCCCCACTGCGTGTGCAGGAGGCAGCCAATTAATGAGTCTCTCTCATCATTGGTGTTTTTCTCTCACTTTCCCCCTCCCTTCCTCTCTGAAGTCAATAAAAATATATTTAACAAAGCAAAACAAAAAAACATGTGTACACAAATGTTCATAGCAGAACTATTTACAATAGTCAACAGGTGGAAATAACACAAATGCCCATCAACTGATGAATGGGTAAACACAATGTGATGCCCTTACAATTAAATATCATTCAGCCATACAAAGGAATACAATTCTAACACAAGCTACAACTTGGGTGAACCCTGAAGACATGATGCTAAGTGAAAGAAGCCAGATATAATAGTTCTTTCTGTGTTTTGTTTTTAATTGATGAGAGATAAGGATGAACCCTAAGACTTTAAATAAAATTACCATATTACTGCACCAAAAGGTTGCTGGTTCAATTCTTGATGTTTCTTTATCATCAATGCTTCTCTCTCTCTCCCTCCCTCTCTTTAAAATCAATTATACACACACACACACATACATACACATATATACACACACACACATATACATCTATGTAATAAAAACCTAATATGCAAATCAACTGAACGGGGAAACTACCAGTCGCTATGATGCTCACTGACCACCAGGGGGCAGATACTCAATGCAGGAGTTGGCCCCAACCCACAGGCTCTAGGCCAGCCAAGGTGGATACCAGTGCACCCATCTCCCCATCTCCCCAAGATCAGCCCTGATCACTGGCCAGGCCTAGGGACCCTACCTGTGCACAAATTTCATGCATCAGGCCTCTAGTGTGTGTGTATGTGTGTATATATATATAAAATTTTAAAACCTCACTTGAGAATGTTTTTTCCATTGCTTTTCAGAGAGTAGCAGGGAGGGAGGAGGAGGGGAGAGAGAGAAAGAGAAACCTATGTGAGAGAGACACATTGACTGGTTGCCTTCCACATTCGCCTTGACTGGGGAGAGGGACGAACCTGCACCTGAGGTTCATGCCCTTGACCAGGAATCAAACCCAAGACCCTCCTGTGGGCAGCTGATGGATGCTCTAACCACTGAACACCAGCCAGGGCAATAAAAACATTTTTTAAAAACGGACTGAAGGGTCTCAGGTTGAATTCCAGTCAAGAGTATATACTTTGGTTGTAGGCTCAATCCCCGGCCCCACAGAGGCAGCCAATTGATGTCTCTCTCACATCGATGTTTTTCTCTATCTCCCCGCCTTCCTTCCATTTTCTCTAAAAAATAAAAATAAAAATAAAAAAAATGGAAAAAATATCCTTGGGTGAGGATTAACAACAAGAAAAAAAATTACTGCTCAGACCGGTTTGGCTCAGTGGATAGAGCATCGGACTGCGGACTGAAGTGTCCCGGGGTTCGATTCCGGTCAAGGGCATGTACCTTGGCTGCGGGCACATCCCCAGTAGGGGGCATGCAAGAGGCAGCTGATCGATGTTTATCTCTCATCAATGTTTCTGACTTTCTATCCCTCTCCCTTCTGCTCTGTAAAAAATCAATAAAATATATTTTTAAAAAAGAAAAAAATTACTATATTATTAAAATTGACTTTAAAAGAGTCTGACTAAAGTGTGAAAGAAGTGACACTTTGCCTCGAAAAGCACTTAATGGACATCAGAGAAATACTCTGCACCTTTAAATCCCATTGCATCTTTCACTTTTCTAAAAAGATCTAATTGGAATATGACTAACTATCATTAAAGAAGAGTGAAAAATGTAAACATGCCAGCTTCACTTTTCAAATGAGAGTTTGGACTTGGGTCAAGTTCTAAGCTATTTCTTCTGTAGTCAGCTAATCCAAAGTGTGTGTGCAGTTTCAAATGGATATTTTTAGGTCTGTTTAACACAGCTGTCTACTCTCTATAGTGTCCCGAAGGCACTGAAGTTAACGCCTTTTATCTAAACTTCGGGACGGATATCTGGTAATCTGGCTACTAGCCTCTAGTTCCCAGATCCTAGGTATGTCGATCGCTTAACCCCACTGGGCCTAAATTTCATCACCTGTTAAAGGAGGAGATTGAACAAAATGAGACTTTAAGTTTGACACAGTGAATCTGTTGAGAGAAAAATATTACACAAGTAAATAACAGCTCAGGTGCTACACAGATATGGCGAAAGCCATGGCCATGGTGAATGAAATGACAGAGATTAAGGATAAGGGTTTGCTAGGTCAAGGGCGCCTGATCTTTTCCTCAGAAGCAAAACCTTTTCATAAAATTTTACCCAGAAGCTTAATAGAGATGAGACAAAATGCTGCTCTGGTCAAAGTCAGATGCCCTCCCGTTTGACTGCCTCTACTTTCTGCTACACACACACACACACACACACACACACACACACACACACACAGACTTCCATGAGCAGCGTTTGAAACCCACTAAACTAGATGTCCAAGGTTCTTTCTAGGTCAAAATCTTTAATTCACTCTTCTAAAGGACATCTAAGATATTTCAAAAAGGGCTCTTCAGAATTGTTAAGCTCTGTTTTTATAAAGAAAAAGAAGTACTCTGCTATAATGTTATGCACTATCATAGTCCCTCAGTTTGAAATGAAAACCAAATGGAGGATTTGCCAAAGTAAGCAGTGGTTCAAAGGGGGTTAACCACACAACACACACAGACACGCAAGATGGTAGATGATGATGACTGCATTCACCTAGGACAAGGAGGCTGAAGAAAATAGTCATGCCACTTGACTGTTCCTCCTGCTGAGCCTGCTCCCCTGTCTGCACAGGGAGGATGGGCTTGGCAGGGGTTGGGAGCACCAGTTTTGTAGTGACAACCAGGCTAGTGTGGAGGGTGACATTGAAAGCTTCATGAGTTGTGTTGGGGAACCTGTTGAGAGGACACAAAAAGCAGAATTAGATCAAGGAAAAAGGGCTCCAAAGTATCCACACGCAAAGCCAGAGAAAACTTGGCACAGAGCTTTATAGGCGTCATGAGTGCTGCAACCAACAGGCAGGCCTTCAGAGAGAAACTGATTACAAAATGCCCCGCCTGCTGCCACAGGATGGTACCAGTGCCCTCAGGTGCTTCTGGACGCAGCCACTTAGAGGGCGTTCAGAAGCACCTGCACAGAAACCACATGCCACCTGCTCTTTGGCCATAATGGGGGATTTAATCGGAGGCAAACTGGAATCTCATCACTGCCAAGGTCCAATATTATTTACTTGGTGCCTTTATTTCTCATTTACATTCTTTTCCTTGGATTATACCCACAAGTTGAAGAAGCCACCTGAATTTGTGCAACTGGTGATCTGGTTGGAATGCCCCACCCTACTTTGTAAGATCCTTCTCAGACTTCAAACGCTCAGTGTAACCCCCTGTAATACCCTGCTGCACGCCACGGCTCATGTTCCCCACAGCTCTCTCCTCACGTGTTGGGATAGTACACTAGTGCACTACTGATACAACAGTCATTGCAATTGTGATTATAACAGCTAATATGTACTGAAGCTTGTTTCATTCCAGAGGCTGGGTAGCATACAGTCTCTCATTTAATAGGCATAACATGTCTGAGGTGGATACTCTTACTTTCCCTTTTATACCCATGAAAATCAGACTCGGAGAGGCTGCACAATTTGGACAATGCCTCAGTCAGTCAGTGGCAGAACTAAGCTTTGAGACAAACACAAAATCACTGGTTCATGCCACCTCTTTTGCTTTGTGCAGCTGAGGCACAGTTTAGTGTCTGGGACAGAGCGGGTGCTTAACAGATAAGGTGACTAAATAAAATGACCATCAGCCAAGAGACATATCGGAAAAGTTGACAGGTGAGGGAGCCAAATTTCAAATTCATGGAGTTCCCTGTGAATTTTTACATACTCATTCCACACACACAGGTAGGGCATCTATAACACGCAATACACTGTGCCCGGCAGGCACGAAGATGGAATAAGAGTGGTCCCTCCCCAGAAATACCTGGAGGACAGGAACCCCAGCCACCCTCATTTCATCTTGCATGGCCAGCCCCCTTGCTCTCTATACTCCAGGACCCAGGCTGCCTTCTGTCCCTCAAAGGCACTAAAGCCTGTCTTGTTTCTGGTCTCTTCACTCGCTGTACCCTCTCCTCTCCCTCCTCCTGGCACTGGCACTCCTCCCTGAGTCGGCTCCCCAACCCTAACACTATTCCACTCCTTCAGAGCACTGAAATCGTCTTCTCTACTTATGGTTTTTCGCTACAAGAAAGGAAGCTCCCAGGGGGAGGCTCCTGGTTTGCCTCTTTCACTAGTATGTGCCCAGGGGCTGAAACATACAGATGGCCGACAGTTAATGCATGAACGAAACTCAATGGAGACAGATGCAGAAAACGATCTCTACGGTGGAGGAGGCGACTGGCTAAGTAGAGGGTGAAGGTGGGGGACTTCCTGGAGGAGGCGGAGCGCTCCGTAATCATCAGAAGACCGGAAAAGTGGGAAAGGGAAGTTTGGGTTGCAGGTGCCGCTAGACAGCTTTCGAGGCCTGCACAGGGCGGCCGATTCCCAGCCTGAGGTTCCGACCTCAAGGAGGCCGTGTTGGGCCCAGGCCCGTCCCTCCCCCCCTTCTCGCAGGGGCCGGCAAGATCAGTCCTGGCCAACCAACACAAGGAGCTCCTCCTTCTGGGGACGGAGGGCGGCCTGAGGCGCTAGCTGTCACCCGCTGGGCCCAGCCCTGTCGCCTCCGCCGCCCCGGAAAAGCCCACTCACTCCTCTTCCGCCATCTTCTGCCCCATCCTCTGGAGCCTCCAAGACCACCGAGTTTGGAGCCGCGGGGCTAGCAGGGTCCGCCTTTGCTTCCGGCTTCCGCTGAAAGCGCCGGCCGGCGGAGAGCCGGGGGCGGGGCCTCGGCAGCGCAAGGGCGGCCCTTCTGGCCCTCAGTCTCTATAGCCCGGGGGTTGGGAGGTCGCCGGATGAGAGGACAGTCCCCGTGGCTTCCGGGACTTCGGGACTTCCTGACCTTCGGTCCATGTAGTTTTGGCTTTTCCCCACCACTGGGCGGGGACGTTTTGAGGGAAGCTCCTGTGAGGTCAATGTCAGTTACTCTAGCTGGAAGCTGGGAAGGAAGCATCTAGCCAGGGCTGGGCGGAGGGACCCCAGGGGCACGCTTACCCAGTCTGAGCCTCAGTTTTCCTATTAAGCTGCAAAGAGGACTTTGCAGCTTAGTAGGAAAGTCCTCTGGCTTTGCAGAACTGTGCAGCATTCTATCTGTAAATATTTGAGTTCTGACTATATGCCTATCATTAAAATAGGTGATGATGATCTAAGGATGAATCATTGATTAATTTGATCATTGACGCCTATATGTGCCTAGCAGTGGTTTGTGAGTTTGGAGATATAGGAAGGAACAAGGTGAGCTTGGAGGAATAAGAGGGACCCTATCAGGAGAGCTAGACTGTATTGTAAGGCTTTTTTTTTTTTAAAGTATATTTTTATTGATTTCAGAGCAGAAGGGAGAGAAAAAAACAATGGTGAGAGAGAATCATTGGTTGGCTTCCTCCTACACATCCCAAGGGATTGAGCTGCAACCCAGGCATTTGACCTTGACTAGAATCAAACCTGGGACCCATCAGTCCACAGATAGACTATCAACAGAGACAAACCAGCTAGGGCTTGTAAGGCTTTTGGATTTTACACCATCTCTGCTGCTACCTCCTTCCTCGTTCAAGCCATCTTATCTCAACATCTGCAAAGCTGCCTAAACCTTCTCTCTCACCCTGCCCTTGTTCCCAGGGTCTTCCACACAGTGGCCCCAGTGACCTTTTAAAACTCTGTTCACTCCTCTGCTCAAAACCTCCACTGGCTTCCAATTTTGATAGAGAAAAAAACTTGTCATACTTACAGGATTCACTCAACCTTGCCCCTTTCCCCCCTCTGAGGTGGATCCCCTCTCCCCCTTAAGCACAATTTCCACTATGGTTACAGTGCTTTTCTCAGTGAAATATACAGGAAACACTGCCACCTCTGCACTGGCTGATCTTTTTGCCTAGAATGCAATCACGGGCTGTATAATGACATTTTGGCCAACAGTAGATCTCATATGTGAGGGTGGTCGGCCAGGTGTGCAGTAGGCTGTAGCATCTAGGCTTGTGTAAGTGTACTCTATGATGTTTGTACAATGATGAAATCGCCTAAAGATGCATTTCTTAGAACGCATTGCTGTCGTTAAGGGGCACATGGCTGTACTACTTTGCCCCTTGCTTCCCACCTTTTCCACTTTTGGGCTTTTTGTTTAATCTGTACTTTGTCCATTCTCTCTTCCCTGACCATCCTGTTTAAAATCCAAGGCCCCTCCCCTTCTCTGAGTTATTTTTCTCCAGAATACCAAACATTGTTTTGTTTACTAGAGGCCCGGTGAACAAAATTCATACACTGGGGGAGGGGTGTCCCTGAGCCCAGCATGCACCCTCTCCAATCTGGTTCCCCTCGAGGAATGTCTGACTGCTGGTTTAGGCCTGATCCCTATGTGTGCGATCGGGCCTAAACCAACAGTCACACATCCTTCTCACTATCCGGTACTGCTGGCTCCCAACCACTCACCTGCCTGCCTTCCTGATTGCCCCTAACCGCTTCTGTCTGCCAGCCTGATTACTCCCTAACCACTCCCCTGCCAGCCTGATCAACACCTAGCTACTCCCCTGCTGGCCTGGTTGCACCCAACTGCAACTGCCCTGCCCTGCAGGCCTGATCCCCCCCAACTATCTTCCCCTGCAGGTCTGGTTGCCCCTAACTGCCTTCCCCTGCCAGCCTGATTGCCCCCAACTGTCCTCCCCTGCAGGCCTGATCTCCCCTAACTGCTCTCCCCTGCTGGCCACTTTGTGGCAGCCATCTTTGACTACATGGAGGCAGCCATCTTGTGCAAAGGCATGAGGGTCAATTTGCATATTATCTCTTTATTATATAGGATTATCCTTCCTCTATGAGCATGTAAACTTCCAGAATTCAGGTTTTTATATGCTTTGTTCTCTGCTTTATCTCCAGTGCCTAGAACAGTACCTGGCACATAGTAGGTACTCAATAATAAATGATCACTGAATAAATAAAGACATTAGTTAACTCTATATGTGTTAGGAAACAGAAAGGTTTCAAAAAGAGGAGTGCCACAACCTGACTTTTATCAGGATCCCTTTGACTATAGAGAGTTGGGTAGGGTGGGGAGTGTAAGGGGGGTAAGGATGGAAACCCTCAGATCTGCTGGGAGGCCTTTGCAATAATCTGGGCAAGAGTTGGTCGTAGTTTGGATTGAGGTGATACCATAGAGATAGTAGGAATGATTCGACTCTGGGTTCATACTGAAGGCAAGATTTGCTGATGAACTTTGGCATGTAAAAGAAGGAAGTCAAGGATGACAAAACTTTTGGCCCTGGGCAGAGGGCCAAACCCAGAGCCTACTGCCACTCCAAGACCTTTTAGGATTGTTTTTAAAGCTAACAGAGAATGTGTTTAGGATCAGCCAAGGTTTACTGAGTCTTTCCTGTGGGTGTGGTGCTGAGCTATTGTTTCCTTAATTCCTTATACTTCTTTGAGGCAGGTACTATCATAATCCAAAAACTAAAGAAATCAACCATTTGCCTGAAGTCACACAGCTAGCTGGCAAATGCTGAGGCTGCGATACTGGCAAAGTCTGTGCTTATAACTGGTACTCCTTGTTGCTCTCCACTACCTTAATTTCTCTGGTTCTAACATGGTACTCTTGTCCTCCCTTATCAAAGGCAGAGCTGATGAAAATGAACTGGCCCTTAGGGATTGAGAGCTAGGTTCTCTCTGAGCCACACTTATTGACTGAGAGCTTGAGGTAGTCACTTTCCTTCCAGCCACAGAAAAACCCAGCTGAAGTTGAGCGTCCCCCCACCCCAAGGGCGGGGGTAGGCCCCTTGCATCAGACTGAAGGCTGTGGGCCAGTCAGGATGAAAGCAGGGCCCTGACTTCATTGATGGATGCCCCGTTTTATCTGCTATGCTACGCACTGCCCTTGCCACAGATCCTGTTATCAGGTCTAGTTCCGGGCTTTGTGGCAATCATGTACCTGCTGCCAACCAGGAGGTGAAAGAACACCTGCTCTCAGGCCTATGGGCAAGACCCAGACTCTTGCCACCTATTCTTGAGAAGGAATCTAAAGTCCCCAGAAAGGCAAATAAAGCCATCTGACATGCAGTTCCTGGGCTCCTGCGCCCTGTCAGGCTAAAAAGGGGGTGGCACAGGACATGGCAGGGTTTGGTGCCAGACAGTTCTGCCTCTCTACCCCAACTCGGTACCTGTGGGCTCCGTGACCCTGGGGCCCCCTCAGCGCCTGAAGAACCCCAAGGCCCCATTATTGTGACAGAAGCCTTTAGAAGGCTGTTACAGGATTAGAGAGAAAGCCCTACCTTTGTTCTCTGTTCTCTCTGCTCTCTACCTCCAATCTTGTCATTCAGATCTCAGCTTAAATGTCACCTCCTCAGGAGACTCTCCCTGATCACTCAGTCTATACCAGGGATTGGCAGATTTTTTTCTATAAAAAGCCAGACAGAAAATATTTTAGTGTGATCTCCATTACAACAAATCCACTCTGCTGTTACAGTAGGAATGACATCAGAGATGATTTAAATAGGCATGACTGTGTTCCAATAAAACTTTATGGGTATTATCATTTTGGCATGTTATGAAATATTCTTTTTAAAAAATATATATCTTTATTTATTTCAGAGAGGAGGGAGAGGGAGATAGAAATATCAATGATGAGAGAAAATCACTGATCAGCTGCCTCCTGCATGGCCCCCACTGAGGATCAAGCTGGTAACTCGGGCGTGTGCCCAGACCGAGAATCAACTATGACCTCCTGGTTCATAGGTTGACACTCAACCACAAAGCCATACCAGCCAAGCATGAACTACTCTGGATTTTTCCCAACTATTTAAAAATATGGAAACCATTCTTAGCTAGGGTTCATATGAAAGCAGATGGCTGGCTGGATTGGCCCATCGTAGTCAGCTGACCCTTAGTCTAGTCTTAAAAGAAGCGTTTCTGCCTGGTCAGTGTGGTTCAGTGGTTGAGCACTGAACCAAGAGCTTGCTGGTTTGATTCCTGTTCAGGGCCCGGGGCCAGACCTGATCCCGAGGAGGGGGCGGGCAGAAGCAGCTGATCAATAATGCTGTTTCTCATTGACGTTTCTACCTCTCTATCCCTCTTCCTTCCCCTCTCTCTAAAAATAGTAAAAACATATTAAAATACGTGTTTCTGATGTACTTATCATTATCAGACTCCCCCATCCCTCTTGTTCTTTCTTTCCTTATTCCCTAAGTTTATCATCCATTTTCCCCGCTAGGAAATAAGTCCATGAAAGCAGAGGGCTTATCACACTCCTATTGTTATTCTCTTCTTTCTTTTTTTTAAACATTTCTTGAACACTTACTCTGTACCAGACATTACTCCAAGTATATGGATGCTCATTAATTTATTTAATTTTTATAAAAGAAAATGCTGAAGCTGTCAGCAAAATAGGGGCACCAACAAAAACTTTTTAATAAATTTGATATTTCAAATATGTTTTGAAAGGGAATCAAAGTAGTTATCCTGTGTATCGGCCAGGGTTCAATTAGAGAAGCAGAGCCAGTTGGAGAAATATATTAAGAGATTTGTTGCAAGGACCTGGCCTAAAACAATGCAAATTATTACCTTACAGTTTTAAAGGTTAAAAGTGTCATGGAATTAAAATCAAGGTGTCAGTAGGGCTGCATGTGTTTATCCTGGAAGCTCTAGGGAAGAATCTGTTTCCTTGCCTTTTCCAACTTCTAGAGGCGCCCACATTTCATGGCCTGTTGGGCCTATTTCCTCTCTTCAAAGCCAGCAATGGCATTACTTCAGCCTCTGCTTTTGTCATCTCATCTTCTCTGACTCTGACTTTCCTGCCTTCTTTTTCCTTTATAAGGAGCCTGGTGATTACATTGAGCCCATCTCATGGTTTTGAATGATTCCCCCATCTCAAGCTCAACTGATTAGCAACCTTAATTTCCCCTTGTCATGTACCAGGGTTTAGGGATTAGCATGTGATCACTTTATTTTTAACAATCCTCACCAGAGTATATTTTCTCTATTTCTATTCAGAGAGAGTGGAAGGTGGTGGGGGGCGGGGGGGGGGGGGAGTGAGAGGGGAAGGAAAGGGGAGAAAAAGAGAGAAACACATTGATGTGAGACACATCAACTGGTTGCCTCCAGCATGAGTCCTGACCAGGGATGGGAAGCAAACCTACAACCTAGGTACATGCTCTTGACTGGGAATTAGGAATTGAACCCAAGACCCTTTGGTGCATGGGCTGGTGCTCTATTTTGTAACACTGGCCAGGTCCATGTGGACATCTTTGAGGGGTCATTTCTCTGCCTAACATACCATGGGAAAAAATAAGTTCTTGGCCTTCCCTTCATTTATTTTTACCATTTAGTACTGTTTCATATGGATTTACATATTGAGGACAGTTTGGCATAATTTTTTAAATGCCCATGGATTTTATTGTTTTAATATGGTACTGGCCATTTGGCAGGTAACAGGCATTAAAATTACTGGGCAGAAATGAAAAATCTGAACTTGTAAAATTCAGTGGAGTCAGGTACAAAGATACACCTGAGAGAGTGTATGAAAAAATACAGACTCCAATCCTATTGTTGTAGGTGGCGGGAATGGTATTGGTGGGGTCACTCCAAACCCGGGTTCAGCAACCTCGGTACTTGGGCTCTGGCTAGGAAAGAATTCAGAGCCAAGACCCAAACTTAAGGAGAACATTTATTTGGTAAATCACAGAGGTAGAAGAAGTAATTCCTAGAAGAAATGGGCTTAGGAAACAAGTTATAGAGGCAAATGAAGGGCCCTTGGAGCTTGGAAGGAGGAAGCTAATGGTCAATTGCCTGGGGCAGGGAGAGGGATTGGAGAGGAAAGGGGAAGGCCAGGGGGGACTCCAGGAACAGAGAGCCACGGGGTCTTCCATTCTAAGGGTTTTAAGGGTGGAGATTTTAGGGGAGGTCCCAGGGGAAAATCTCAATCGACTCTTCAGCAGTTTTCCAGGTGTGTCTTTTCAGGACTGTGATCTCCAGTGATTGATTGGCCTGCACGAGGGCAGGGGCATTATTTAATGCAGCTGTGGGGTCACCTCTGGTTCTGCTGTTTTTCTAGACCTGGAGCTGAAATACAACAGGTCTAGATGTTATCTCTAGGGAGGAAAGGTCTGAGAGTTCAAACTGCATGACCAGCCAATATGCCAGGGGAGGAAAGATCACTTTGGGGGTGAGGTCCCACTCTACATTTGATTGTTCATTATTAGACACCTAGGGTTTTCGGCCCTGGTGACCTGATACCTGGCTCATCCTCTGTGCTCTGCTCAAGTATGTCTAACTGCCTACCACACTATCAAAGATCTACTGCATCTCCAGCATGGGACCTGGGAATCTGAATTTTTTGGGTTCTCCACTCCCATGGCAAACTCTGTTGGTGACTGCTTATAACCCCTTGGAGGGTCCTACTGCTGCCTAAGTGCTTCCTCTCAGCACAGGACAAGCCAGCTGTGCTAGGGAGTTGATGCTCCCAGAACAGTCCTCAACCAATGACTGACAGGAGTTTAAGGATAAGTACCTCCACTTGGGTGGGACAACTCTGAGGTGCATGTTCCAAACAGTTTCCCAGAGTTCCAGTGGTGACCCACTTGACAGTACATGTTGGAAACAGAAACCCAACTCAAGATAGAAGCAAATGGAATTCCCAGATGATGGTGAAGGAAGATCCAGGGGGATTTTTGACAGCTGTGGGCCAGAGGGGGTAACCAGTCAAGATTCTCGTGGGTCTGAAGGCTCCAGGGAGATCCCTTCAAAAAGGCGAATGAATATCATTTCTGATGCATTGGAAGATGTTGAGAGGTTACTTGGACCACTGGCAAAAGTTTGAAGTTGAACTGAAAACATCACTGAGAAAATAGGTCTCCTTGGGGTGTGGGGAGGGAGCCAGACAATTATTAACTCAAGGAAAACTATAAAGCTGTGCAGGAAAGCAAAGGACACCATAGTTTACCATGGAGCTTAGCTGTGAATGGCATTTACATAGTCACAATTATGTAAATATTGAATATTGATTCACCAAAATATAACTATCTTGAGAGGTGTGGGGGAGGGTCAAATATAGGGAAGGCAAGAGAACAGAACCCTCATATCCTATAGTGGGAAAGAAGATTATACTGAAAACTGAAAAATTTAGAGACAGAAATAGAAGTGTGTTATTTAGAGACATGGAATTAAATAACAAAAATCCGTTAAAAGTGGTTTTCTTGGGAAGGGAGAAGGAGAGGATTTCTGGTTTTAGAAAATTGGACTCTTCAATTGTGTATGCATAACAAATACAATCTAAAAAATAAAAAAGGACTTGAATAACGTGTAAACATGTTGTTTTGATAATGGTTGTCTCTGAATTGTGGGTCATGGGCATTCTTTTTCTTTTTAGTGTTATTTAATTTTTCCCTGAAAGTGAAATCAGCAAGAAATGAGAAAAAAAATATAATATTTTTAAGGGGACAGAGGAGAAAGATAAGCCTAGGGACAGACTGGAAACTAGTGCTTCCTTCTGTCACCAGGCCTCAAGCTGGGGACAGTGGGAACAATACAAAGGTGAAGGGGTGTGGATCGGGGGAGGAAGAACTAACAGAGCTTGGTGACTCATGGAATAGGAAGGTGAGGCCGAGTCAAAGATGAAAGTAACAAATAGCCTTGGCCTTGACATCCTGTATGATAAGCTGGCATATTTTTAGTTTATGACAGATGACTGGCAGTTAGGACTGTTCCTCATGACAGGCAGAGTATCAAAGGGCTTTATTTACATTGTCTGCTTCTTCTATCCTTCCTTGCTTTTTAAGCATTCATCATGTTATTCTCTTGCTCTGAAGCATCCCATGGCTCCCCATATTTTCCCCCCAATATTTTTATTGATTTCAGAGAAGAAGGGAGAGGGAGAGAGAGAGATAGAAACATCAATGATGACAGAGAATCATTGATGGGCTGCCTCCTGCATGCCCGCTACTAGCAATTGAGCCCGCAATCCAGGCATATGCCCTTGACTGGAATCAAACCTGCTACCCTTCAGTCTGCAGGTTGACGCTCCATTCACTGACCCAAGCCAATTAGGGCACCCTCATCTTATGGGGAACAAAAACCAAATCCTAAAGGCCCTCTTTAGTCTGCTTTCTGCCTTGCAGGGGTCTCTGACCTTCTCGCACACCTTTTTCACTGCACCCCAACTCACTGGACTCCAGGCTCTGCTCCCTTATCTGCTCCTTGAACATGCCAAGCTTGTTTTTACCTCAGGACTTTTGTGTTTTTGTTGTTGTTGCTTTCACATTTTAGTCAATAATTTCACTGAACAGACCCTTACCTGGATCTGTGGGTGCTTAAAAGTCATAGGCATATATGTGCATTGAGCCCTTGAGCTCCCAGCGCTGTCCCTTGGACAGTAAGTAGACATCACATCGTCTGTCAGCCGTCCAGGGAAGCACCCTGCACCGGGTTGCACGAGGAACCGGCTAAAGCACACTGACATTGGTATTTGGGTGTGTCTTTTGTTTTCCATAAATGAGTTCTTCCTGGACACAAGCATTCAGAGGCCCCAGCAGGGCTGTCCTATAAAAATACAAAGTAAGCACTGAGGGCGAGGCGAGGCGTGTGGCAGCTGGTTGTCAGGAAATGTAACTATTGCATCTGCGGAAGGTGATGTATTTGCATCCTAGAATAGGTGTGTCTGCTCTGGAAACTCAGTAAAATGGGAAATAAAGTGGTAATGTTTTGGGGAAAAAAATACAAAGTAAGCCACAGCTGTAATTTTAAATGCTCTTTTCATTTAAAGAAAGTACGTTATGGCTTCTCTCTGGTATATTTGAATTACTAGCGTTATCACTCTTCCGAATCAACAGCCCAGGGAAGAGATACACAAGGGCAAGATCCCAAACAAAGGAGCTCTGTCCTCATGGAGCCTGCGGTGCAGCATGGCGGACACATGGAAGCATTCTCATTCCCCAATGTGGAAGCTCTTCAAAAGAGGCCCCACCTCAGGACCTTTGCACATACTGATCTTTCGTCTGTCTGCCTTCTAGATATTTGCATAGCTGCCTCATTACAAAAGTCACTTCCTCAGAGGGGCCTGAAGGAACCACCCGGTTTCACTTGCCTCAAAAGCTACTAACTCGTCCCACATTTTCCTTTTTTTTTTTTACATTTTCCTTTCTTGTCCTACACACACTATCAAGCGAAATTATCCAATTTCTTTCTCTTTTTAAAATGTTGTAAAAATTATTATGGACACTGGCTACTCTGAAAAGCCATCTTTGCATTGTTCCTGTGGCTCCCTCTGCTCGCTGCAACCACCTCCTCCACTGCCGCTTCTTCTCCAGAGTCCTCCAACTCTCGCTTAAAAAAAAAAAAAAAATCCACTGTGCCCTAGCTGGTTTGGCTCAATGGATAGAGCGTCAGCCTGCGGACTGGGGGTGCCAGGTTCGACTCTGGCCAAGGGCACATGCCCGGGTTGCAAGCTCGATCTCTCTCATCATTGATGTTTCTCTCTCTCCCTCTCCCTTCCTCTCTAAAATCAATAATATATATATATATATATTTAAAAATCCACTGCATAGGATCACCGGCGTGCCCTAGCTCTGAGATCACCACCAAGGATGACAGTGTTGACACCAAGAAGCAGAAGACCGATGAGGATGAGCAAAAAAAGGAAAGGTTAAAGGCTTCCGTGGTCTATTCACCCTCCACTCCCCGTCTCAGAATCTAAACGTGGTCACCTTGGAGTAGAGACTCCCGCCCGCCTGCCCCCCAACCCCCAGCCCTCACCTCCCACCCCGGGCAGCGTCACCTGCAGATGACACGCGCTCTTCCCCACCCACCACGTGAATTTGCCACAGGGGAGAAAAAAAGAACCCAAACTTCCAAGGCCCTGCTTTTTTTCTTAAAAGTACTTTAGAAAGGAAAATTTGTTTGTATTTTTTATTTACATTTTATGTTTTTGTACATAGTGTTAGGGGTCAGCCATTTTTAATGATCTTGGGATGGCCAAACCAGCCTTTGGAGCATTCTCTGTCCTACTTCCGACTTTACTTGTGGTGTGACCATGTTCATTATAATCTCAAAGGAGAAAAAAAAAACACCTTGTAAAGAAAAGCAAAAACAGCCCTAGCCGGTTTGGCTCAGTGGATAGAGTGTCAGCCTGTGGACTGAAGGGTCACAGGTTTGATTCCCGCCAAGGGCACATGCCGGGGTTGCAGGCTCTATCCCCAATGGGGGTGTGCAGGAGACAGCTGGTCAGTGATTCTCTCTCATCATTGATGTTTCTATCGCTCTCACTTTCTCTCTGAAATCAATAAAGATGCATATTTAAAAAAAGCAACAACAACAAAACAGTCTTCTTCCGAGCATTCCAGTAACTTTTTGTGTATGTTTTTAGCTGTACTATAAGAAGTTGGTTTGTATGAGATGGTTAAAAAGGACAAAGATTAAAAAGTTTATTTTTCCCCTTTTTTTTTTGTCTATGAAATTGCTGTTTATTTTTTTGGCCTGTTTGATGTATGTGTGAAACAATGTTGTCCATAATAAAAGGGAATTTTATTTTGCTGAGTTGTTCTAACAAAAATAAAATAAAATTAAAAATAAAAATTATTATGGAGATGTAATTCATGTAACACAAACTTTACCATTTAAAAGTGTCCAGTTCAATGCCTTTCATTATGTTGTCTAACCATCAGCACCATCTGAGTTCCAAACATTTCCATCACCCCAACAAGACTCTGTACCTATTGGCAGTCAGTCACTCCTCCTGTTAATCACTAATCCACTTTCTGTCTCAATGGATTTCATATAAACAAAATCATATATGTGGCATTTTGTGTCTGGCTTCTTTTACATAGCAGAATATTCTGTTTCTTTTTAAAATTTACCTCCTTATTATCTGCCATCCCTTTTATACTCTCAGGGGCTCTAATACCTACAATAGCATCCATCCTAAGTCATGAAATATGGATTAAGCGCTTAATATGTACTATGTATGCAGCAACACAAAAACCCTTCTCTCCAAAGAAACTCTAACCTCCATTTTCTCCTCAGTGATCTCCAAGGCTCCCCTTGTACACCCCTAAGGCGGTGATGGGCTAAGGGTTAGTGTTCTGGTTAGGGGAGTCTCCCCTTCTGGCCCAGCAGACACGATCCGGCTCATTCTACAAAGGGACGCCTCACACAAGCACGAGGCCTCCAAACAAACGGAAACAAAAGAAAAGTCCTGATGAGCACCTGTTTCTAAGGGGCTTCCCAGTTCCCTTGGTTATTAGTCAAGACTACTTTGTGGGACAATTCAAATAATTGCCTTAAATAGAAGTGGAAGGGGTCACGGGACAAGGAATACGGGAGGCCTCTAGTGACAGAGAGAATAGCCTTTACCACCACCAAGCAAGAAGATTGGGGTCTCAGTTCTATAGCTGCAAGGAACTAATTTTGCCAACAGCCTGAATGAGCCTCTTCCCTCTGCCTCCAGAGGAGGATGCAGACAGGCTGTGTCTTCAGCCTGGGAGACCCTGAGCATAGTCCACAGCAGAGCCTGCATGGAGGAGGAGGAGGAGAGGAGGAGGAGGGGGGAGGAGGAGAGGAGGAGGGGAGGAGGAGGGGAGGAGGAGGGGGAGGGGAGGAGGAGGGGAGGAGGAGGGGGGAGGAGGAGGAGGAGGGGAGGAGGAGGGGGGAGGAGGAGGAGGAGGGGAGGAGGAGGGGGGAGGAGGAGGGGAGGAGGAGGAGGGGAGGAGGAGGAGGAGGAGGAGGAGGAGGGGAGGAGGAGGAGGGGGGAGGAGGAGGAGGAGGAGGAGGAGGGGAGGAGGAGGAGGAGGAGGGGAGGAGGAGGAGGAGGAGGAGGAGGGGAGGAGGAGGAGGGGGGAGGAGGAGGAGGAGGAGGAGGAGGGGAGGAGGAGGAGGAGGAGGGGAGGAGAAGGAGGAGAGGAGGAGGAGGGGGGAGGAGGAGGAGGGGGGAGGAGGAGGAGGGGGGAGGAGGAGGAGGAGGAGGAGGAGGAGGGGAGGAGGAGGAGGAGGAGGGGAGGAGAAGGAGGAGAGGAGGAGGAGGGGGGAGGAGGAGGAGGAGGAGAGGAGGAGGAGGAGGAGGAGGAGAGGAGGAGGAGGAGGGGGGGAGGAGGAGGAGGAGGAGGGGGAGGAGGAGGAGGAGGGGGGAGGAGGAGGAGGAGGAGGAGGGGAGGAGGAGGAGGAGGAGGAGGAGGGGAGGAGGAGGAGGGGGGGAGGAGGAGGAGGGGAGGAGAAGAGGGAGGAGGAGGAGGAGGAGGGGAGGAGGAGGAGGGGGGAGGAGAAGAGGGAGGAGGAGGAGGAGGAGGGGAGGAGGAGGAGGGGGGAGGAGAGGAGGAGGAGGAGGAGGAGGAGGGGAGGAGGAGGAGGAGGGGAGGAGAAGAGGGAGGAGGAGGAGGAGGAGGGGAGGAGGAGGAGGAGGAGGAGGAGAGGAGGAGGAGGAGGAGGGGAGGAGGAGGAGGAGGAGGGGGGAGGAGGAGGAGGAGGAGGAGGAGGGGAGGAGGAGGAGGGGGGGGAGGAGGAGGAGGAGGAGGAGGAGGAGGGGAGGAGGAGGAGGAGGAGGAGGGGGAGGGGGAAGCAAGAAGATTGGGGTCTCAGTTCTACAGCTGCAAGGAACTAATTTTGCCAACAGCCTGAATGAGCCTCTTCCCTCTGCCTCCAGAGGAGGATGAAGACAGGCTGTGTCTTCAGCCTGGGAGACCCTGAGCATAGTCCATAGCAGAGCCTGCATGGAGGAGGAGGAGGAGAGGAGGAGGAGGGGGGAGGAGGAGGAGGAGGGGAGGAGGAGGAGGAGGGGAGGAGGAGGAGGAGAAGAGGAGGAGGAGGGGAGGAGGATGAAGAGGGGAGGAGGAGGAGAGGAGGAGGAGGGGGGAGGAGGAGGAGGAGGAGAGGAGGAGGAGGGGGGAGGAGGAAGAGGAGGGGAGGAGGAGGAGGAGGGGAGGAGGAGGAGGAGGAGGAGGAGGAGGAGGGGAGGAGGAGGAGGAGGAGGAGGGGAGGAGGAGGAGGAGGAGGAGGAGGGGAGGAGGAGGAGGAGGGGAGGAGGAGGGGAGGAGGAGGAGGAGGAGAGGAGGAGGAGGGGGAGGGGGGAATTCAGTTTGCTGCTTTCAGTTCTCAGCTGAAAGCAGGCTTGTTTGAGGTCTGGAGCGCTGTCCGGCTTAATTGGGCCAAGGGGCAGACGGAATAAGAGTTAAGAAATCAGGCCCTGCAGCCAAATTAGCCAGGGTTTGAATTCCAGCACTCCACTTACTACCTCTGTCACCTTGAGCAAGTTATCCTCCCCATGCCCCATTCCCCATTCCCCAGTAAGTATTTCAGAATATTACTTTTGTATTGAGTGAACTAATATTCACGAAGTCTTAGAAGCATGACAGGCATATAAATACTTTACGGATGTTTCTCAAATTAAAAGTAACTCCCCTGGACAATGTATGTGTGCATAGTGGAGTGATTGGTTCCAAGTGGTGCTGAGCCCCTTTAATGATTCTCCTGGGTTAGAAACACTGGCTATGGTGGCCTCTAACCAGTTTTCTTACCTCATTTAAAGACCGAAAGGGAAATTCATTTCTGTTTCCAAATAGGGGAAAATTACAACATTCCCAATTATTCATTAGTAGAAGAATAAACGCAGGCCCTACAAATGCTAACTTATCTCTGGGTATTGTCTTAGGAAGGGGCCTATGCTCTGCCTTGGCAATGGGATGTGGTTAAGGTCATGGGCTTTGAAGCCAGACTACCTGTGTCTGAATCCTAGCTTAGCTCCCTATAGTGGTGTGACCTGGGCTAAATCACTTACCCTCTCTGTGTCTCAGTTTCCCCATCTGTAAAATGTGGTTAATAATACAACTTATCACATAGAACTATTGTTAGGATAAAATTAATAACTAGAGAGCACCTAGCATATCATTCAAGTACTTAATAAGCCTTAGCTATTACTGTTGAATTAAAAAATAGCATGAATATGCTTTAAGGTTTAAATATAATGTCTATGCAATGAAAAAAATCTATGAGATAGTTTATAAAATGCTCTAAAACTATGGCTGCTTTTTGCTCTTCATAATTTTCTGTATTGTCTGAACATTTTTTTTATAATAGTAAGCTGATACTACTTTTGTAATCAGAAAGAAAACTTAATTCCTTTTGTGGGTGGGAGCTTAATAAGCAGCTCCATCCTCAATGAATTGTTTCCTGTCCTTACCTTTGTTGTTTGAGGACTGTTTTTGCCTGGGAAATTCTTGCTAGAGCATGAAGTCGGCAGTGTTTGCTCAAGTCCTCTTCCTGTGAATCAGGGTGAGCCTGTCAAAGGCCAGGTGGGTTCTCCTTCCCCCTGCTCTATTCTGTTGCACGAAAGGAGGTACTGACCCACCCATACTCTGGTTCATCTGGCTGTTTATTTCACACGCCATCCTTCAGCAACAAACAAACCATCCAGTCAGTAGAATTCATGCATTCATCTCAAAGGTAGAGGCAGATTCATATCTATTAACCTGGAAAGATGTTTTTGATCACAAACTCAGTTAAAACAAACCACATACATAACAATATTTATTTTAAAGAATAGGTATTGAGTACTTTAACCATTCTGTTCAGGGTCTTGGGGACACTGCAATGATAAGCAGAGAAAAACCCCTGCCCTCGTAGAGCTTACACAGAGACAGTGCACAAGAAAACAAAGTAAGTTAATTGAGATAATGAAAAATGCGATGGGCAAGAGATGGGATGGAGGCAGGGCTAGGAAGTTGGGTGGTTATAGAAGGCTTCTCCAGAAGGTGGCGTTTGAAGGTGTAGAGTGTGATTTCAGTTTTCTCTGTGTGTGTGTGTCTGTTTATTATAAACTAGAGAAAAGATATCCTCATCAGACTTCGCTTTTAACTCAATACTTCTGGAGTTCTATTTCATGCATTGGCCTGGGCAAAATTTTAGGATACCAAGCAGTTTTGGGTAGGCATGGTCCTACCCTCAGAGGACTACCTCCTTCCCTGTCACACTAGGTGGGACTCTGGACTCCTCATTGCAAGTAACAGAAACTCAAAGCAGTCTAAAGGAAAATGGGGTCACGCGAGGAAAAGTCCAGTGGTACAACTCATTCAAGTATGGCTGGATCCAGGAGCCAGTGTCAACAGGCCTCTGCCCCTCTTCATCTCCCATTTCTCCCTTCTGTTGGCTTCACTCTCAGGCAGGCTCTTTCCATGTGGTCACCAAGATGGTCTCTCGCAGCTCCCAGATTCTGACCTTCCAGCTCAGCAATCTTAGAGAGAAGAGAGCACCCCCTTCCCTGGGAAGACCAGCACAGTTCTAGAGCTGCCAGTTCTTCAGCCAGTTTGATCACATGCTTTCCCTGAACCAATCATATTTGCCTGAGGGATGGGGAACTTCAGGTGAAGATAAGGCATCTGCCCCTGGTGCCAGAGGGAGTCTCCCTTACTTGAACCACATCTACTGAGGCGGGAGAGAGGCCATTAATCCTACAGGAAGGCTAAAGAAAAGAGCATGATCAGCACAGATTTAACGTTAATGATTTGCCACACAATAATGACATGGGATAGGAACACTTATTTCCAGTTTACAGAGAAGTGAAGGTCAGCAGCTTTTGTAAGGCCAGAGAGCTAAATGAAGGAACTGTTAATAGAAGTCGGTCTAATGTTGACAATTATAATAAGAAGTACTATTTGCTGAGCACCTACTATGTGCTAAGCTTTGTAAGCATAATCTCTTTACATTCCTCCTGCAACCCTGAGGCAGGTGCAGTGGTCAGTGTAGTTGACACCTAGACATCCATTCCAGCCCAGCCATAGGCCTGGGACCCAATTAGTCTAAGCCAATCATAGAAATTGTATCCTCTAGCCAGGGATTGGTTCAGGAATGGGCAGGTGACCCAAATCTAGCCCATAAGAAGTGAGTACTGTAAATAGTTGCCAGGAAAGTTCTTCCTCATTCTTCCAGGAGGGAGTCCAGAAGTGATTTTATTTGTCCACTGGACATGAAAGAGGATGCCTGTAGCCCTGATAGTTCTTGCAGTCATCTTATGATCACGAGGAGAACCAGCCTCAGGATGAAACCAACACTGTGGACAGCAGAACAGAGATGGAAAGAACCTGGGGCCTTGATGTGTCATAAGGCTGGTAGATCTACCACTGTCCAGAGGGGGAGGCAGGATTGCCTATTCCAGTTAAGCCAGTTGGGTTTTATTAGCTTCTTCTTTCTAGCAATAGGCATTTGATGAACTCGGAATGAATTTTTAAAATCTTCATTCACAGATGGGAAAACTGAGGCTCAGAGAGATCAAGCAAGTTGCCCAAGGTCACATAGTGAGCAAAGCTTTGATGCAGGGTTTGTCTGATTCCAAACTCATCCTGCAGTACAGTTTCCACACAGTAGTAACTTCCCTTCTGCTAGATGCTTTTTAAACACCATGAAGTTGTATCCTTATAACTACCCTGCGGAGCAAGTGCTTTTCCTATCTCCAGTTTGTAGATCACAGACATCCATAGGGGAGGGGAAGCTGTTTAGCAGAGAGGTTTTGGGATCTGAGGATTGCTTACAGATTTATGATTCATACATCGCCAAGGGCAGCCAAGGGAGTGGGGCGAAAGGAATTCTTGGAGGTTACAAAAAGCCAGGATCCTGTTTCAATCCTGCTGAAGTGTTGAGCCAGGAAGTTGGCAAATAGAGCCCCAGACACTGATTTGTCCTCTGTAAGGATTTACTCTTAATTAATTTTAAATTCGAGTAAGGAAAAAATTCAAGGAGGGAATACATCACCATTGTAGAAAAAGGTTGGAAACATAGGCATGTAATAAGGTAACATAATTCAGAAATCTCACCCATACTTCAGGGAAACCTCTCTGAGGAAGTGGTGTTTGAGCTGAGATGGAGTTGTAGTGGGAAGAGAATTCCAGGCAGAGGGAACAGCACATGCAAAGACCCTGAGGTGGAAGTGAAGTTGGCAGAGTAAAAGGACAGGAGAATGGCCAGTGGGGTTCATGAGAAACAAGAGAGTGGGGAGATGAGGTCCGGAAGACAAACATGAGTCCAATCACAGAGGGGAAATGGGCTCAAGGCCAGGGAGCTATCATGTGCCCAGCCCACAGGAGATGGGCCAGTAATATAGACAGGTTTATTAATCAGCATCAGGCTTCTGGAAGGAAGACAAGGTGAGAGACACTGCCCGTTTGGTCTGGTATATTTTCAGTAGGTACTCACTCCGTGCCAGGTGCTGGCCGGCGTTCTGGCCTCCAGATTGTTTGCTTTGAAGATCAGAAATGCAGGGGTAGCCAAGGCTGTGAAGAGGCATTTTTCCAAAGAGGACACATGACTGTCCAACAAATGGACACAAAGATCCTCAAGGCCCCTCCAAAGTAGGCAATTCAAGTTTGAACACTTAGAGATGTTTCACAACCATGGACTGACAGCAGTTTGAAAATCAGAAAATATTAAAGCGTGGAGGAGTGGTTCATAGCTGAGGCTCTGGAAGCAGGCTTTCTGAGTTCCCCCTGCGCTCTGCCACTGCCGAGTGCCCCGAGGCTAGTTACTTCACCTCTCTGTGCCTCCATTTCTCTTTTGTTGTGTTTTCATTTCTCTGTTTTCCTCTCCCCACTCTTTTTATCCCCAAGGAGTAACGTCAGAGGCCCTGGATAAATACTGTTCTTATAAAGGTCAGGGACAGAAAGATGACGTGAAATATCTTATCACTGGCAGGACAGAACTGGAGGCCTTCCAGATGAAACACACCCCGAGGAAGGAACAGGACTAACTCCTGCCGTGGGCAGGGGAACTGGCTGGAGCCTTGGAATGAATGGGTTCAGGGGAAAATTGATGAAAGTTGGGCAAGCAGGTGCATTCCTGAGCTGTTCCAGGACCAGCCAACGGGTTTCTCTCATTGGGACCCTTTTTGTTGTGCACACCAGTAGGTCACTGTTTGCACTGTTTGCCAGCTGAAAAGTAGGTTAAGGAAAATATAATTATCAAGCAAATATTTTCAAAGAATGCTTGCCGGGAAGTACTGGTGGGAGGATCTGGAAATGAGACAGGGAAGGGAAAGAAGCTAATATGAGTTACTGAGTAGGTTATCACTCTGGGCAACTGAAGCTCAACCCCAGCCTGCAGCTCCAGGGCACAAAGTAAAACACCTCAGAATTGTCCACCAGAAGCAAAGGAGTAGGGGTATTTATCTACCAACTCCTGTCAGTCATTGGTTAAGGGCTCCTCACAGGGGAAGGTGAACCCTCCCTCCTCAGCGTTCTCTAGGGATGGAGGAGTAACTATAAGGCTCTGGATCCCACCCTGCAGAGCCATGGCATCCTGGCCTCTCCATCGCTACTGAGACATCCCTGTCCACATGGTCCAGGATGGCTCCCCAATACCATGTCTGTTATTTCAGCCAGCAGGAAGGGAACAGTGAAAGGAAGAGCAGTGCCCATTCCTTGTGAAAGGCAGGCCTGTGGACAAGTTGGGGAAGAGCTTTGTATTGCCTATAACTTAGTCACATGACTCCAGCTTGTTGCAAAGAAGCCTGGGAAATGTGGTAAAGCTGTGGGAAGCTGTCTATCCAGCTAAAACTCAGGTGTTCTCTTACTAGGAGAGAGGAGGCAGGAACAGATATTGGGGGGGATCATTTGTAATCTTTGGCCAAAGCTTCTGACTCAAAGTAGCTCTACAAAAGATGCCGGCTATTGTTGTTACTTCTTCTTTGAAAAGCCCTGTAGGTATATTTGAAAGATGCACTTAAATGCTTCCAACCTACTTTGGACTTTGGAGTCAATGTAATACGGTTTAAGTATTTTCATGCCTCCTGGTTTGTGTGACCTTGGATACATTACTTAACTTCTCTGAGTCATCTGTCAAACATGGATAAAGGTAAATTGCTCATACAAGGACTGGGAAAATCAATAAGACAGTGAACATAAAGCTCAAGCGTAATGTCCAGCCCAAATGGATAACCAATAAATGGTTATTTTATTATTAAGAAATGAGTATGGTGGATAAGAAAATGAGCTCAGAGATTAGACAGATTCAGGGTAAAATATACAATCTTCTGCTTCCTAGTAGGGCAAATTGTTTAACCTCTCTGCTCCTCAGTTCCCTCATCAGTGAAGTGGGAGCAATAACAGGCCCAGCCCACAAAGTGGTTCGGAGGCTCTAAGGAATGGCTGGCACATGGAAACCAGCCAAGCAAAGTGAGTTATTGTTAGGTTCCTGTTCCCACTTTGAGTTTATGGAGGAAGAGGCAGGGTCAAAAGGCTGTTGCCACAAACAATGTTGTGCAGAGAAGTCATACGTGAAAGAATTCACAAACAGGAAGATAAGCTTTGGTGCTGGGAGTCAGGGTAACGGTGACCATGGAGGCTGGTGGTAGAGACTGGAAGGGGGCTGCTAGGTGACTGGTGTCATTCTGTTCTTTGGTCTGGGGCTGGTTACCCTGGTGTGCAGCCTTTGTGAAAATTTATTGAGCTGTCGTTTACTGAGCTGTGTACTTTTCTGTATGTATGTTGCACTTCAATAGAAAGTTTCCTCCAAAAAGTATCTGTGGTCTATTGGCAGCCAGCAGTGGCTGAAGGGCTGAGGGATACAAATGGGCCTCTTCCCTTGCCAGCCACCACAGTTTCTGTTTCCTCTCTAGGTACAGGCATCAGCTTCCCCTCCAAATGTTCCAATTGGCACCCACAAAATTCCCCTACCCTTCCCCCTGTGATGCAGCCTGATCACCACATCCGGTTTCAATCTTGTGTCCACAGAGCTCCCTCCCAGCTGTGATATGGCCTGATGACCACATCTGGGCCCAGTCTGGCACAGTCAGCCTGACTGACCACGTAACCAGTTCCTGGACAGGAAATGTCAATAACTCACCGTGAACAGTAAGCTCAGATTCTTGATCAACACAAGTTGGGGTGGTGTTGTTCATCTTTATTTCATTAAGTCTAACACTCTTGGGCACTCACTATGTATGTAGCTCTCGGTGAGGGTTATGGTTGGTTCAAAGATACTTCACTCACTCATTCATTCATTCATTCATTCAATAAATAATTGAGCACTTACCGGGCATGGTATTGGAGATGCCTCTGTGCAAAAAAACAGGCAGTTCTCCTGGAGCTGACTTCTTAGTGAAGAGAGATGGACAATAAATAAACAAATAAATACATAGTATACTAGATTAGATAGTGATGAATGCCATGGAAAAAAAATGAAGCAGAGATGGGGATATGGAGTGTAAGACATGTCAGGAGTTTGCACATTTTAGCAGCTTGTTCAAGGAATGCCTCCCTGAAAAGGTGGCTTTTAAGTAAAGACTTGAAGAAGAAGAGGGAGTTGGGCCCAGTAAGAAGGTGAGAAAAGAACATTCCAGCCAGAGGAGAGTACGGAACTGAGGTCAGGGAAGTGTCAGGGAACAGATCCCTGCAATGTTAATGTCATAAAAACAAAGAAAAGCGAGGAATCATTCCATATGAAAGAAAACTAAAGAGACATAGTAACTAGATGAAAACATGACTTTGAACTGGATCCTGTACTAGAAGGGAAAAGTGCTCTAAAGGATATTGTTTCAACAATTGACAAAATTAGAATATGGATGGTAGATTAAAGCGTTGTAACAAGGTAAATTTCCTGTATTTGGCAACTGTGGTGTAGTTAACATAAAATAATATCCTGTTCTTAGGAAATATATGCTGAAATATTAACGGACAAATGGGGCATGGTGAGTGCAATCACAATTCCCTTATTCTGCTGTTCAGAAAAATAAATATTAATAATAATAAATATATATTCACATAAAGAGGATGATAAAACATGGTAAAATATTAAGAATTGGCGAATCTGGGTAAAGGGCATACTGTAATTCTCTGAATTATTTTTGCAACATTTCTATAAATTTCCAACTATTTCACAACCTTTAATTGTGGCTGCTTCTGGGGTCAATAAAAGTGAAAAATAACCGAAGTTCGTGTTTAGACACACATTCTAGGCATTGTGTGAATCCACTTATGTGTTTGAGATGATTCTCATTTATTTCGCTCAAATATTCCCATTGCATGGAGGAGGAAACCGAGGCTCAGAGAAGGGCAAAGTCCGAACCAAAAGCAAACCCAGGTCAGTCTCCTTTCAGAGGCCCAGAATCAGTTGGGCAGGATCTTTGCCTTTAAGTAGAGGAGATTTCTCAAATTCGTCTTCATTATTTAAAGGGGAAAAAAGCAGTAGGCTCTTAACTATGTAGGTGTGGGTTGTCCATTGTGAACATTAATCTGGGGTGTAGCTATTTGACCAATTAGTCATCCAACAGACATTTATTGAAAATCTTTATTGGACCCAAAAGCAGATTTGCCAGTACTGGGAGGTATTAGGAGTTCTAGAATGTTCCGGGGTGGCTGAGGGGCAGCCAAGTTACAAACAGGAAGCATCACTGCATAAATTGCCCAAAGAAATCTCAAAAGAAATGGTCCTGATCCTCCAAGTGTCCAAAAATTTGAGATGAGTTACTATTTGCATTGTCAGTAAATACCCAATTTCTTCCTTTTTCATATTTGGAATTATGAGGTCTTCTAAAATTGCATGAACTTCAGAGTCCATACCACTGAGTCCAGAGGGAGCTCCAAGTCTGATGGGGCTCAGCAGTCACAACACAGTGCAGATGCCGTGCTGGGGAAGAGAGGCACCGTGGACAGCCTGATCCAGTCACTCAAGAAGTCCCAGGGCTTCTCTTCCCTTTCCTAACAGTTGCCTCCAAAACTCCTTTTTGACATACCATTGATATTTTCATTATCTGCTTTCCTGCTGTCCCAAAAGTAGCCTGAGTAACTGCCAATGGCTCTATAACACATATGTGATAATACTAGGTAATCAATATGTGCTGGACACCCTCCTAAGTCCTTTACTGAAGGCATCTTATTTAAATCCTAGAGCAACTCTGTTAGGGGCATACTAGTACTCTCTCCATTTTACAGATGAAGGCACTGAGGCATGGAAAGATTAAGTACTTTGCCAAGGTCACAGAACTGGCAGTGGAGGAAGCAGGAGTCAAACCTGGGCAGTAGGTCCACGATCCCCCAATACTATGGGCCTCTGTGGCTCACATCTACCTGGAATCCCAGTTTTCCTTTGGGGATGCCCTTGCCCCCCAACAGACCATATGATTTGGGTAGAGCTGACCACACTCCCTGGCTTTAGGGTGAATTATGTCACCCAGTCTTGGCCCACCAGAGCCATAAATTGTGCTGGCTATAGTGATAAATTCAATAGTAACCTCAGCCAGTTCAGTGAGAAACTTCCCTCAATCCTTTACTTAAATCATGCAGAAGAGCCCTAGCCAGTTTGGCTCAGTCGATAGAGTGACAGAGTGTCGACAAGCAGATTGAAGAATCCCGGGTTCGATTCCTTTCGACACATGCCCAGGTTCTGGGCTCAATTCCCAGTAGGGGGCACTCTGGAGACAGCCAATCAATGATTCAATGATTCTCTTTCATCATTGATGCTTCTCTCTCTCCCTCTCCCTTCCTCTCTGAAATCAATAACAATATATATATATTTTTTAATCATGCAGAAGAAAGTACTCCTTAGGATGACTGAGATGGTTAGAACTGCCAAGTCTCTCTGTCATTTACTTGAGAAGGAAGGCAATAGAGATAAATTTGAGCTAAGAGACCTTGCACGACCGAGCCCCTGGATCCAACCACGCCTGAAACACCCACAGACTTTTCCACTACATGAACTAATATATTCTCTCTCTTTCGCTGCAATTATCTGTCATTTTTGGCTCAGACTAGTTAGGCACATACTAGCATTAGATGTTCAAACATTGGTTATAGTTTAGGTCACAGTCATAGCCCATCTCCTTACTTTTCTTTTTTTCCCTTTTGTTTTTCTCCTTCTTTTCTTTTTACTTTCTTTTCTTTTTAAAAAAATATATTTTATTGATTTTTCACAGAGAGGAAGGGAGAGGGATAGAAAGTCAGAAACATCGATGGAAGAGAAACATAGATCAGCTGCCTCTTGCACATCTCCTAGTGGGGATGTGCCCGCAACCACAGTACATGCCCTTGACCGGAATCAAACCTGGGACCTTTCAGTCCGCAGGCCAATGCTCTATCCACTGAGCCAAACCGGTTTTGGCTCTTTTTACTTTCTTTAACAGCTTTATTGAGATCTAAAATTCATATCCCATATAATTCACCCATTTAAGAATTTAATTCAGTGGCTTTTCATATATATTCACATTCATGCAGCCATTTTCACCATCAATTGTAGAACATTTTTATCACTCTTAAAAGAAGCCTTGGACTGCCCTAACCAGTTGGCTCAGTGGATAGAGTGTCTTGGCCTGTGGACTGAAGGATCTTGGGTTTGATTCCAGTCAAGGGCATGTACCTTGGCTACAGGCACATCTCAGTAGAAGGTGTGTAGGAGGCAGCTGATCGATGTTTCTAACTCTCTATCCCTCTCCCTTCCTTTCTGTAAAAAAAATCAATAAAATATATATATTTAAAAAAAGAAGCCTTGCAACCATTATTAGCCATTTAACCCCCCAATCTCTTTCCTTGCAGCCCTTGCCAATCACTAATCTGCTATTTGTCTCTATAGACTTGCCTAGTTTGGACATTTCATATAAATCCTATATAACAAAGAGGTAATATGCAAGTTGAGGTAATATGCAAGTTGATCCTCAAGCCCTTGCATAAGATGGCCACTCCCATGTGGTCAAAGATGGCCACCACAGATGGCTGGCAGGGGAGGGCAGCTGGAGGGACCAGGCCTGCAGGGGAGGGCAGTTAAGGTTGACCAGGCCAGCAAGGGAGGACAGTTGGGGAGGGGGGGACCAGGTCAGCAGAGGAGGGCAGTAAGGGGTCACCAGGCGAGCAATCAGGGGAGCAGTTAGGTGTTGATAAGGCTGGCACAGGAGTAGTTAGGGGTGATCAGCCTGGCAGGCAGGCAAGCGGTTGGGAGCCAGCAGTCCGAGATTGTGAGAGGGATGTCCAACTGCTGATTTAGTCCTGATACTTCCGTAGTTGAATATCCCCCAAGGGGTCCCAGATTGGAGAGGGTGCAGGCTGGGCTGAGGGACACCACCCCCAAGTGCATGAATTTCATGCACTGGGCCCCTGGTATGTTTATATCATATGTGCGTCTTTGGGTTTTTCTTTCACTTAGCATGGTGGTTCTCAACCTTTTTAATGCTGCGATCCTTTAATACAGTTCCTCATGTTGTGGTGACCCCCAACCATAAAATTATTTTCATTGCCACTTCATAACTGTAATTTTGCTATTGTTAATGAATCGTAATGTAAATATCTGTATTTTCCGATGTTTTTAGGCTCTACAGCAGCGGTTCTCAACCTGTGGGTTGCAACCCATTGGTTGAGAACTGCTAGCAGGGTCACCCCCAGAGAGAGGACAAACTCAATCAAAGATGGCTGTAGACCTAGTTATAATGTGATTCTCCTCTTTTCAAATGAACAAAAGTTGTGTGAACATTTGTGTGTTATGCACTGACTGTGTCACATGTATTAATGCTCTCTTGGTTTTCAAGTTGGAATTCTTTTGCCTTGTGAAATTAAGGGAGAATAGTGGTCAAATTTTATGATCATCAGCTGACCCACAGTGTGGATCAGTGGTGTGACCTAATCTGCTGATGAATGACACATTCGCTGACATGGGGAAATTGTGCCAAGCTTTAAGTATGAGGGTGTGAAAACCTCATGACTGAGTCATGATCCCAAGGGAGTGGATGGGGGTGGGGAGAAGAGTTGGATAAAATCACAATTCCCTAAAGGCATCCTGACTTGCTCTTTGACCTCAATACTTCCTCTCCCTCCTTCTACAGGACCCATTCATTAGTCAGAGTAAATCACTTGCATTTTCTGGAACAAGCAATGCTCTCCAGACCTTCGTACATGCTGTTCTCTCTGCTGGGAGCACCCTTTCTGCTCACGCTCTCACTGTCACCTGGCACAGTCCAGTTCATCCTTGAGATTTCCACTTAGAGGTCAACTTCTCCAGGAAGCTTTCTCCAATGGGGATCTTCTACCTGGCGTATGAAACTCTTATTTCCTCTGGATTAGAAAACAGTCTCAGTTTTCCTTTGGGGAACCACTCCCTGCCCCATTCTTATCCATGGAATTCAGGTATGGGTTTCTGGCTTCATAGGTGAGTTTGGCCAATCAGCATATTCCATTCTCCTGGCCACAGTGATTGTTTTTTTGATGGGTGTGTTATTCCAGAGAGGCCAATGAGACTCATTCCTGGGACTTTGGTTGGAATTGTTGGGAAAAAGGATCTCCCGTACCATTGGGGTTGCCAGTTACAAAAACAAAGCACTATGTGCAAAAAGCCTGTCTGAAAGGAAATCCAAAACAGAGGAAAGCAGAGCTGAAAGATAGATCGATCAATAGATAGATAGATCAATAGGGAGAAGAGAAGAGAAGAGAAGAGAAGAGAAGAGAAGAGAAGAGAAGAGAAGAGAAGAGAAAAATATTTCTTCATATCATTTGAGCCTCTGGATTCAGTCATGCCCGAAGGCAGTTTTACATGATTTTGCATAAACCATTAATCCCCCTGACCCTCTTTATTTATTTGGTGGGCATTCTATCACTTACAACCTAAATAAACTTAACTAATACTCCTTGACCATGGGCTGAGGTGGGTATCCTTTCTGGAATCTCACACAGCCCCTTTTCCTCTATTTTTGTTACACTCACAGGATTGTATCATAATGATCTTTTGTTTGGTTGTATCTCCCATTACAGTCAAGGAGTAGTTGCACCTTGTTTACTGCTGTACCTCTAGCCCCTAGACACATAATAGCACCTCAATAAATTCAATTTTAATTTCTTTAAAAAAAATTACAAACCAGCCCTAGATGATCTGGCTCAGTGAATGGAGCATCCGCCTGTGGACTGAGGGGTCCCAGGTTCCATTCTGGGTTGCAAGTTCAGTCCCTGGTGGGGGGCTTGCAGGAGGTGGCTGATCAGTGGTTCTCTCTTGTCATTGATGTTTCTATCTCTCCCTCTCCCTTCCACTCTGAAATAAATAAAAATATATTTTAAAAAATTACAAACGGGTTCATGAAAGCATATATACAAATACACACAAAACAATTGTATGGCTTTTCAATACGTCCAAATGGAAACACACAAATACAGTCTGGAAAGATAGCTCCTATGCATCACGGTGTACGTTGCCTTGCATCATGGTGGTTACAAGAAGAATGTGCCTCTGTATCAGTCATTATTAAAAATTAGTTAAAAATGAAGCTTAACAAAAGCAGCAGATGCGCTTTGTAATAGTGAGTGTGTACAGTTAAAAAAGTGTGGTCAGACGTGAGCTAACTTGCCCCTTCCAATAAAGATTTGTTGATTGAAGAAATAAACATCTTAAGTTTATGCTTGAATAAGAAAACAGTTTTATCCAAAGAGATCTCAATTTAAGGTAACCCTCTTCCCCTCATCCCTCCCCAGGGGCCAGCTGGTTTCCCAGAAAGCCTAGGTCTTGGGCCAAGGTTTTATTCTTTCTGGGTTGGCCCCTACCTGTAAATCCTTTTCCCCTGGAACCACAGAGAATGACTCACAGGGTTTTGCTTTGACAACGAGTCCCCTAGTGACCAGAGTGTCACCTCCTGTTCCTCAAACAGGTGGGTTCCATGTAGATTCCTCAGGGTTAGGGTGGGGAACGGGGGGCTCCTGTGTGGCTGTGTGGCCAGTGGCTGATAGCTGATTCCCAAGACACAGCCTTCAGCAGACACGCAGTCCCTAGTTGTAACAGTGTGGACAGTCTGTTGGCTCAAGGTCTGATCCTGCCAATTAACTTGCTGTGGGACCTCTCTCCCCTATAAAATGAAAGCAGTCTGAAGCAGACCCTGGTGTTTGCTTACCTAATAACTGTTCTGCCCCTTCTTTCTTGTTTACAGAACCTTAGCTGTGAGGAAGAGTTGCATTGGAAGGCCATATGTTTTAGAGAAAGGTGGGCCTCTCCCCAACCCCAATGTTTTGTGTCAAAGTGAGTACACATACGTGTGTACCTGTCTGTATACACAAACACACACACACACTCACACAAGTACACACACACACACACACACACAGTCTCAATAACTCCAAAACATTCACTTGCCAGAAATGGGTTTAGGTATGTGATAATACTCTTTTCCCCTCCTATGTAGGTTGGGCAAGTCTTTTAATTGCCTCAGTTTATTCTTTAAAATGGGGATGATGCTTACATCCCAATGTTTGAGTCAGGAGTGAGGCTGGGGCCTCTGTTCACAAGGGTCCCAGTAGATTTTATCAGCTGAACAAATTGGGAATGACCAGTTTGGGAGATTAATTCTAATCCCCGATTTTGCCCTTTACCATCTGGGCAAGTTCTTTTACTTCCATAGCTCTGATTTCTTCATCTATGAAATGATGATATTACCAACCTTAGTAGATGGTAGCATGAATTAACAATGGTTCTCAACTGTGGGTGATTTTGCCCCTCAGAAGACATATGGCAATGTCTGGACCAGTATTCTCAGCATCGGGCATGCCCTCCCCCACAGGGGGGCAATTTGACTTTTAAGGGGGGCAATTCGAGAGTGAATTATTAACAGTGAATTTTTTGCATTTCTTATGGTTCTAGGGGACTCATATAAAGTATATAAATATATATTGTGACATATTTATGCATTTCATTTCTCTATTATATGTTTTGAAACTTTATTTGCTACTTTTTATCATATTATTATGATTTTTTGAGCAATTTTCTTAATGATTTCTTCCTTGGTACTTCAGCTGTCCTTTCGTTCTTTTATTTTTCTCTTTCATGGATGCCATGTTCTTTGGAAGCTTGTTTAGATCAAGTTAATGGCCTTTTAGGCTTCCTCCACATGAATAGGAGTTCATTTTTTGAATAATAAGAGTTATGTCACAGAGTGGGCATCAGGATTTTAGAGATGCTTAGGTGAGACATGGCACAAAAAAGGTTGGGAACCACTAGTCTAGACATTTTTGGCTGTTATAACTGGGGGCTGGGAGTGAAAGAGGATGCTACTGTCCTTTAGTGAGTAGAGGCCAGAGATGCTGCTAAATACCCTACAGTGCACAGGATGAACCTCACTGTAGAGAATTTATCTGGTCCCAAATGTCTCTACTGCCAAGATTGAAAAACTCAGGTTAAAGGTATTAATGTGGTATGTGTTCTAAGGAAGGTGGAAAGCAAGGATACTTTTCTACAAAGTTGCCCAAGACATAAAAGAGTTAAGTGAGGGGGTGTGGAGAAGGTTGGAGGGTCAGAGAGAGGTATACTGTTCTGTGTAAGGGTATAGGGAAAGTGGCCAGAATCTCTGTGTGAGACCCAATGGGAGAAACCAACTGGCTAACCCTGACAACCCCATTGGTCAGATGATAGTCACATGATCACACCTAGTGTCAAGGGAGGCTGGGAAATGTTGTCTTTATTCTGAGTGCCCATGTGCCCAGGTAAACTTGGGGTTTCTATTACTCATGAAGAAGAAAATGGATTAGAGGGATGGGTAACTGGCAGTGTCTGCCACAATCAGGTACCTACCATTTATTGAGCTACTGCTGTGTACCAAATGCTTAACATCCTTTGTTCATTTAATCCTCACAACACTTATGACAGAGAAGAGTTATGATCCCCATCTTATAGATGAGGAAGCCAAAGTTTGAAGAAGACAAAGAACTACCCCAAAGTTACAAAGCTAGATATGCCCACACAAGATTGCAACTCAAGTTTCTGTATGTTACTCTGCCAACGCTTGGTTGATGGGCTCAGACTGAGTTGCCCACCCAGTTGGCTCCCTAGATGAACAACTCTTTGTTTGGTCTGCCTAACATCGGTGCCTTCTTCTTATTACAAGGCCCCGGTTTTCTTTTGGAGAATATAGAAGATGCTAGCAGTGCCCTGGCCATTGTCATAATTTTCAATGCACACTGGGCCAACCTTTATCTCTTTGAGGACTTTCTTAGGTCACCAGAGAGCAGTTTGTTCTTGCATGCTGGAAGATATGGGCAATAAACACTTCTGAGAGCAAGACAACTGACAGGAATTGGTATATAAATACCTTAGTACCCTAATCCTAAGATGGGATAACTCTGAAGTGCCTGTTCTACACTGGCTCCCAGAGTTCCCTGATGGGAGTTAGCTCCAATGGCCTGCAGTGGTCACTTACTCAATTACACACTCTCTGTTCACTACCTTCCCTTTCCCGTCTCATTCCCTCAAGTCCCTAATGGTGCTGCCTGCGGTCATCACCCAAATAATCTACTTGTATCTAAAGTCCTTGTTTTGGGGTCTTCCTCTGGGCCAGCCCAAGCTAAGAGAGGAAACTATCCTTCCCATTCTCTGGTCTCTTTCTATATAGTTAAAGTGGTACTGACCCCATCCCCAACTCCAGGGATGGGCATGTGACTCAGATCTGACCAACCACACTACCATGACTCTTTAACTACTGTGATTGGTTCAGAGATTGCCAAGTGACTTCAAGCAGGCCAATGACAACTTCTTGGATTTCTGTTGGAACAATTGAGAAACAGAACATTTTTCTGCGGTGGTCCCTAAACTTTAGGATGTTGGCTTGGGGGTCCACATTCTCTGAGAGTGAAGCCACCTCAGAGGATGGCAGAGTAGAGATGAAAAAGAGTAATCAGATCCTGATATCGTTAAGTGCATCCCTGGTTCCATGGCAATATATACATAATTTTAAATGTCATTTTTTTAAGGCTGAGATGTCCTGAGATCTCCTGTTGCCCGCAGGCAAGAACACTTCCTATTTATTGCCTCCCTGCCTGAGCCCTCAAAGCCACAGGATTTACAGTCTCTGGGTTTGGCTAGAGAAGAGTTCTTGAGTAAGTATTACAAGTTGCTTTAGAAACCTTGTGGAGCAAGGGAGAGTTACCAAAGTTTAACGTTACCTTGCCGGTACTCGATTGAGAAATGAACCGCTTTCATTTCCTCAACTCAGTCATTAAGAAAGAATGAAAGGTATTTCCCTGGGTCCTTGCCAAGCAGCTAGCTGAAACTTGGTGATGGAAAGGTCTGTTTCTTTTACCTCCAGTAGCAATTAACTGGCACTTTCCCCCCCCAAGGTCACAGAGTCTTGTTTGGGGTAAGCAAGACATTGTACTGGGGGACCTGGAAGGACAAGTTCCTGGAGGAGCCCAGGTGACTCAATCACAATCTTTGGGGACCAGACCTGGGAACTGGCCTTTCAGACACGCTTTTCCAAAAGTTGAGGAACTTGGGATTCTTTTATTTGTAAATGACAGAAAACTCATTTGAAACTGGTTGAACTAACTTAAGTCATCCGTGCACCTCTGAACCAATCAACTGTCACTCAAGGAAGGCAATACTCTGATTGTCCAGGGACTGAAAGTCAGTGAGCTGAAGTTCCCCTAATACCATGGTCGGCAAACTACGGCTCGCAAGCCACATGCAGCTCTTTGGCCCCTTGAGTGTGTGGCTCTTCCACAAAATACCACGGCTGGGCAAGTCTATTTTGAAGTGGCATTAGAAGAAGTTTAAGTTTAAAAAATTTGGCTCTCAAAAGAAATTTCAATCGTTATAATGTTGATATTTGGCTCTGTTGACTAATGAGTTTGCCGACCACTGTCCTAGTATATACTGGGTGCTGTGAGTAAACAGGGGAATGAATGCTGGACAGACAAGGACAACTGATGTCCAGTGTAGAGTACTTGGTCTAGGTCATACACCTCAGGGACTCTGGGCTTCTTGGCACCCTTTTTGGGTCTTTGGTCCAGATCATAAAAGGAGAACCAAGGTCCCCACTCAAGAGACCACCAAAGACATAAAGAGACTCTGTTGATTGCTTAATTCCCCTTTTCCTTGCCAATGGGACCTAATTTTGGGTGGTAAGAAACAATATGCCAGACCCAAGGAATGAATTCTGATTGGTATAAGTCAGCTATGGCGATTTGTCTCCCTTTGTCTTCTTGTTGGGGTAACATGGGACCCAGTCCTGGCCCATTAGGTAGCTGGGGTAGTCTGCTCAGGGCTTCTGGGAAGCATTCTTCTCCCTGTTCAAAGAAAGAGAAGATTTCTCTGCCAAGCCCTTTTCTGTTGCACACACATTCTTCCACCCTTTGGAAAGATTGCTTCTGTTGTTTTAGGATGTGACATTTGGAGCTACAGCAATAATTTTGAAACCATGAGGGAAAGGCCAAGAAATCCTTGAGAAACTAATATTAAGATGGTAAAATATCTAAAAAAGCCTACCTATTGATTTTTTTTTTGTTACCTGACATAAGAAGTGTCCTAGTCACTTAAGGCTCTTAAATGCGTACCCAGTTACCTGCAGGCCAAAGCACCCTAACGGATCCACGCAGAATCCGTTGAAGGCAGAGAGGGCAGGACAAAAAAGGTCGCCGCTTCTCAGAAATTATTCTGATTCTGAAGCTTGTCAGACCTCTTCTATTTTGCTCTATGCATGTTCTATTATGAAGCTCTTGCACCTGATAAACATTACTAATTCATCAGGACCCTACGACCATGGGTTGAGTTCTGTAAACTCCCCTGTAAGTCAGAAAGTTGCCTGAATCCCACAGGGTAAGAGGGGCTGGCCTGGGAGTCTGGTCTCAGCCATCTCTACCTTTGTTTTTTAAATGTTTTATTTGTTGATATCAAACTTACAGAAAAGTTGGATGAATAAAAATAGGACAAAAACCAACAACACACTTATATACCCTTCACCAGATGTATCTATAGTTAATATTTTATTTGATATTATCATTCTGTATGTGTTTAATTTTGAACCGCTTGTGCATAAGTGACATATATCATGTCTCCTTACTATGAAATAGTTCAATATGTATTTGCTAAGAATAGAAATATTACTGTACATGCTCCCAGTAGAGTTGCCAACCTCAGTACCTTTCACACTGATAAAATTATTTAATGTACCATTTCTTCCAGAGTATTCCAGTTTTGTAAATGATCCAATAATGTCCTGAAGTTGTCTCCCCTCAGGCATAGGACCCAGGTTAGGGTTAGACACTAACCCTATTTAGTTGCCACGTTTCTTTAGTCTCCTGTAACCTGGAATATTTTACAGCCTTCCTTTGTCTTTTATGACACTGACATGTTTGAATAGTACTCCCCCCCCCACACACACATACCTCTTGTCTTTTTTTTTTTTTTAAACCACTGTTTCTCAGTTTGGATTTGTCTGCTATTTTCTCATGAGCAGATTCAGTGCAGGCATTGTGACCACTGATTTTTATTCTAATAGAACCTAGCCATAAAACCCTGAGTAAATTATACCTCCTCTTTGAGCCTCAGCTTCCCTATCTGTAACAAAAAAAAAGGTTGGATTAAATGATTAAACTTTTCATATGACATTAACCCTCTAAATTCTTTTTTTTTCTAAAAGGAAGAAATGAATAAAAGAAAGTAATAACAGAAATAAAGTGCCACTGCCAATTTGAGATCTATTCATCCAACAGGTATTTACTCTTCACCCATAGCAACCAGGACACTTTCAATAGGAAGGTCCAAAAATCCAACTCATACTCACTTGAGCTACAACAAGGAAAAGCCCAGAAGTAGGTTTAGCTTCAGGACAAGCTGGATGCAGATGCTCAAGTGATGTTACTGGACCCTGTGCCTCTCCTTTCTTCTGCTTTCCTCCCTGTTGGCTTTCTTCTCAGGCAGGCCCATTACATATTGTGGCAAGATAATCTTCAGCAGTATCAGCAATACTAGTAGAAAGATTGCTCCTGTTTTCCTTTGTTCCAGCAAAAATCCTGGCTCAGTCTCCACCCGCAAAGCCAGGAGGTGGTGTCTGCTCCTGGGCTGTGTACTGGTTAGGGCAGCAATGTCATTGTGAATGACCATCCCACAGGGTAAGGGATTTATTATAGGACGTAGACTTCCCACAATTATGGGAGGAGGGGGAAGTGAAGGCTTGTAAGAGAACTCGGAAGATCAGAGAAAAATCACCAGTCAAACTGAGAAACAAAATGTGCCCGGCTACAGAAATGAAACTGCAAAAGGGAGCCGGTTCATGGAGAGTTCTACAGGAGCAGTTGCTTCTGTAAGTGTACAGGCAAGCATCTGGTCAGGAGCCCAATGGGCAGCTTTTGGTCAGCAGGGCCACTGGTTTAAAAAAAAGAAAAAAAAAAGAGCTGAAAGTAGAAAAGTTGAAAGCAAAGACAAATTCACCAGTCATGAAAAAACAGATAATTACAATCTAGTTTGATAAGTGTTTTAATAGAAATAAGCAAAAGGTGCAATGGGAGTCCCAAGGGTTAATTGAATCTAGAAATTAAGGAAGGCTTCCTGGAGGAGACATTTGAACTGAGATCTGAAAAATGAAGAGAGAGCCAGATGAAATGAGGGAAGAAGAGAGGAGAGGAAGTAGCACTGCAAAAATCTAGAGGTGAGATAGAATATGTGAGAACTAGAAATTCGGTCTGGTTGGGGTCTAAGTAAGGATGGTCAGGGTTGATGCAAGGGGCCAGTAAGGGCCAGATTGCAGGTCTGTATAACAAGGAGTTTGGACCCTATCCTGAGAGCAATGGGAAATCTCAGAAGGATATGAAGCGAGAGAGAGATAAGTGTCGTATTTAAGTGTTGACAATTTGGAGGTGGGTGGATTTTCTAAACGTCTCCCTTCTCGGAAAAGTCCAAACACTTCCACTGGAACAACAAAAAGACTGGAGGTGATTGCAGTGGCTCACAGTTCTCAAGTACCTGGGCTCTTCTCATCTTTCCGCTCTGGCTTTTGGCCTCCGACTCAACACTTGTGACAGCGGCTGCAGTGCCATATATCATATGACCACCGGGTACTGATCAAAGAAAGAAGAAAGGGGCAAGAGCAAAGGGCTTTCACCACAGGAAGCTCTATGTATCTTATTAATAAAGTGAACCTGAGGGAGGAGAAACCAAGATGGCATCATAGCTAAACACCTGAACTGCTACCTCACACAACAATTTCAAAACTACAACTAAAAGACAAAACGAACATCATCCAGAACCACAGGAAGGCTGGCTAAGTGGAAAGTCTACAACTAGCAGGAAAGAGAGAAGCACACTGAGACTCACAGGAGCTGTGGAAAGGCAGAGGTACAGAGGCATACACACAGGGAGACTAGCAACTGAGTACACGGCTGGCTTTTTCAATCCTTGCTATGAACTCCAGTTCTGGGAGAGACTGTGGGGATGCAGACTCATGTGAGGAGAATTTGGACTATCTGGCATCAGGCAAAATTTGAGAGCGGCTTTCTCTCAGAGGTGCTTGCAGCAATTACTGCAGGACATTGAGACCCAGGGGCCACTTAGGGCAGGGCTGATGGGAAGCCATTGCAGTTTGCTTTCCCCCTGAGATCTCACTCCATGAAACCATTGCTGTTTGCTCCACCCTAAGATTCACCCCATCCAAGCTAAGTGCAGAGGCTTTTGCATATGAATGGCCTGGTCCTTTGAATTCTAAACTTATGTAACAAACTGCAGCTAAGTCAGTGAGATCCAGAACATCCAAAAGAAGGCCCAAGGCCCCACAGCAGCTTGCACTGCTTCATAGCTGAGCCTCATCTGGGCACATCCAAAACTCAAACAAAGAAGAAGAACCTGCAGATCTCTCCATAGCTCCTGCTGGGTGACCTCAGGGAGAGGCTAAATTAGCACTTCCTTGGTGATCCAAGAGCCAGTATACCCAGGGGTTAGAATGGGACCATCCATAGTACAATTCCTCAGATCTGTAAGGGACACACTCAAGGAGCAGACTCAGTGAGTATCAAAGCCCCACTGAAGCAAGTCTTGCATCATAAGGGTGTCTCCAGCACAGGAGTTCTCTCATTATAGACAAAGCTGATCTTCACAGCCAATTGACCTGAAGGTCAATTCCTCCCAGTGATATCAAGGCTTAACTACAATAAGACTGTGTACATACAATGAGGAACCAAGATGGCGGCATAGGCAAAACACTATCTTACCGTCATACACAGCAATTTTAAAACTACAACTTAACGAAAGAACAAACACCTTCCAGAATCACCAGAAAGCTGGCCGAGTGAAAATTCCACAAATAAAAGTGAAGATAAGACACTGTGACTCGGAGGAGCAGCTGAGGACAGCATTGAAGATTCATGCGGAGAGAGGTTTGGAGCGCACGCCAGCGGATAGGGCAGGCGGCTGAAAACCGGCCAGTTTCTCGAACTGGGGAGACAAAGACATCCCACTGGACTGATTCCCCAGCTCTGGGCGAAGTCCAGGGAACCCACTATCACACGGAGTAAAAACTGGACAGTGGGAGGGCACGCCGAAGCTCGGGTGCTGCAGGGGTCTGCCAGCTTGTGGACAAGGCAGCTTGCGCATGAACTTGGGAACAGCTCAGCTGCGTGACCGCGTAGAGAGTGCTCTGCGACTTGTTCTCTCATTCGGGAAACCATCAGACTGCTTTGTTTTATGACCCTGGGTGAGACATTGGGTGTGCAGACGCATTTGGGGAGAGTCTGAATTCCCCAGCAGCCGGTGGAGCTCGGCAGCGGCTCTCTCTCAGAGGTACTGGCAGCCATTGCCCCCGGCACAGAGTCCCTGGGGCCGCATAGGGCAGAGCTAACGCTGTCTGCTTGGCCCAGAGACTCCGCCCATCCAACCTGAGCACAGCTGAACTTCACAGACAATTGGCCTGGAAGTCAACCCCTCCAAGTGCTAACAACAATTAACCTGAGCTTAACTTCAACAAGACTGTGCAACTCATATCCACCTCAGGTAACTGGGGAGGCTGAGCCACTGTCCCTTGCAGGAAGTCTACCACACAAAGCTAATTGACCAACTTAGGGAAGCAGCCACCATGCAGAGACATGGAAAGAAATCAGATGTGAAAGAAATGGAGGGAAAAAAACGACTGGACATGGAATTCAAAACCACGGTTATAGGGCTTCTCAAGAGGCTCCAACAAAAGGTTGAGGCCTATAAGGAAATAAGCAAGACCGCAAAGGAAATGAATGAAACCCTCAAGGATATGAACGAGACCTGCAAGGAAATGATCAAGACCAACGTGGAAATGATCAAGACCAACATGGAAATGAATGAGTCCTACAAGGAAATGAAGGAGACCCTCAAGGATATAAAGGAGACTCTCAAGGATATGAAAAAGGATCAACCAGAAATTAAGCATACACTGACTGAAATAAAAAATATTATACAAAGACCTAAAAGTGCTCTGGAGCACCCCAAGAACCAAGTTAAAGATTTGAAATACAAAGAGGGAAAATCCACTCAGCTGAAAAAGCAAGAATCCAAAAGAATCCAAAAAATTGAAGGTAGTGTAAGGGGCCTCTGGGACAACCTCAAGCATACCAACATCCGAATTATAGGGGTGCCAGAAAAAGAGAGAGACCAAGACAATGGAAACCTATTTGAAGAAATAGTGACTGAAAACTTCCCACACCTGGTGAAAGAAATTGACTTAGGAGTCCAAGAAGCACACCAAACCCCAATATATAGGAACCCTAAGAGGACCACACCGAGGCACATCATAATTAAAATGTCAAGAGCAAAAGACAAAGAGAGAATATTAAAAGCAGCAAGAGAAAAACAGTTAGTTACCTATAAGGGAGCAACCATACGATTGTCAGCGGATTTCTCAACAGAAACGATGCAGGCCAGACGCGAGTGGCAAGAAATATTCCAAGTGATGAATAGCAAGAATCTACAACCGAGATTACTCTATCCAGCAAAGCTATCATGCAGAATTGAGGGTCAGATAAAGTGCTTCACAGATAAGAAAAGGCTAAAGGAGTTCATTACCACCAAACCAATATTATATGAAATGCTGAAAGATATTCTTTAAGAAGAGGAAGAAGAAAAAGATAAAAGTGTAAATTATGAACAACAAGTACACATCTATCAACAAATGAATCTAAAAATCAAGTGAATTAATAAGCTGGTGAACAGGATAAACTGGTGAATGTAACAGAATCCCGGACATAGAGAGGGAATGGACTGATAACTCTTGGGGAGAAAGTGGGTGTGGGAAGTGCAGCAAGAGACTGGACAAAAATCATGCAACTATGGAAGAGGACAGTGGAGGGGGATGAGGGCGGAGGGTGGGATGGGTACCAGGTGGAGGGGAACTATAGGGGGGGAAAAGGGAACAATGTAATTAATAAACTGAACAATAAAGATGAAAAGAAAAATACTGTGCACACAGCCCAGAAAGGGGTGCACCACAGTGTCCACATCAGGTAACTGGGGTGGCTGTGCCACTGGACCCTATAGGACACCTAGCACACAAAGCCACTCTATTAACTTAGAGAAGCAGCCAAAATGTGGAGACAAAGGAACAGGTCACAAATGAAAGAAATGGAGGAAAGCAAATGACTGGATATATAGTTCAAAACTCCAGTTATAAGATTTTTCAAGAATTTTCTAGAAAAGGTCGATAAATTTAATGAGATCCTCAAGGATATGAAAAAGGACCAACTAGAAATTAAGTATACACCAACTGAAATAAAAAATAATATACAGAGATCCAATAGCAGACTAGAAGATCATAAGAATCAAGTCAAAGAGTTGAAATACAAGGAAGCAAAAACAACCAACAAGAAAAGCAAAAAGAAAAAAGAATCCAAAAATATGAAGATAGTCTAAGGAGCCTTTGGGACAATGTCAAGCATACCAACATCAGAATTATGGGGGTGCCAGAAGAAGAGAGAGAGCAAGATACTAAAAACCTATTTGAAGAAATGAGTGAAAACTTCCCCCACCTGGTGAAAGAAAGACTTAAAAGTCCAGGAAGCGCACAGAACCCCAAACAAAAGGAATCCAAAGAGGACCACACCAAGACACATCATAATTAAAATGCCAAGAGCAAAAGATAAAGAGAGAATATTAAAAGCAGCAGGAGAAAAACAATTGGTTACCTACAAGGGAGTAGTACCCATACGATTGTCAGCTGATTTCTCAACAGAAACTATGCAGGCCAGATAGGAGTGGCAAAAAATATTCAAAGTGATGAGTAGCAAGAACCTACAACCAAGATTATTCTACCCAGCAAATATATCATTCAGAATTGAAGGTCAAATAAAGAGCTTCAAGATAAGAAAAAACTAAAGGAGTTCATCACCGCCAAACTAGTATTATATAAAATGCTGAAAAGGTATTCTTTAAGAAGAGGAAGAAGAAAAAGGTAAAGATAAAAATTATGAACAACAAATACATGTCTATCAATAAGTGAATCTAAAAATCAAGTGAATAAAAAATCTGATGAACAGAATAAACTGGTGAATATAATAGAAGCAGGGGCATAGAAAGGGAGTGGACTGACAATTCTCAGGGGGAAAGGGGTATGGGGAGTGTGGGAAGAGACTGGACAAAAATCGTACACCTATGGATGAGGACAGTAGCGGGGGAGGAGGGTTGGTAAGGGTAGAGGGTGGGGTGGGAACTGGGTGGAGGAGAACTATGGGGGGGAGGGGGAAAGAGGAACAATTGTAATAATCTGAACAATAAAATTTATTTTTTTTAAAATAAAGTGAACCCCCTGACTTCTCCTGACCTTTCATTGGATCATGTGCCCATTCTGGACCAATCATTGCTGAAGGGAAATGGATTACTGCTCCTGAACAAGAGAGATCATTATTTATCCACTGGGGCTGGAGAAAAAGCCACCCTCAAAGGTCCAGGGATTTCTACCCCAAAAGATGAGCCCTAAATCAAGGCTCTTTGGAGTGTTATGCTTGTGAAAAATATGGGAGGAAGTCAAATTGCTCAAGGAAGCCTCGGGCAGGAGTGCAGCTCTGACAAAGTCTTGATCTAGTCAACGCGGAGCTACCACAACATAGACTGCCCCCAACCCCCACTGTACTCAGTCATTGGCTGGAGGCTACTCAGGAAGACCTTGGTCTTGGCTTGAAAGTTGAGATAGATCTCAAAGATGCTGTAGCTGGAGGCTGTCAGCGAATAGCACTCTGCACAGGAGAATAGCAAGTTCTTCCTGGAAGCTGTGCCCCTCCAGGGCTGCTCAGTATCTGGCCATCTGTGCCCATGGGGGTCAACCTTGAGGTGACATATCCATTTTTGCCCTGATCAGCATCGGGTTTCACAGGAGTCAGAAAATCAATTGAGAGACTAGGCTCAATTCAGAAATTCCGTTTCATTTTGTAAACCCGCTTTCCCCCAACACACACACATATACACACATAATATTTTCATTATAGTAAAATTAGAAAAGGTGCATTTAAGGGAGCATTGAAAAGATGATATTAGTTCCAGCTGGTTTGGCTCAGCAGATAGAGCATCAGCCTGCGGACCAAAAGGTCCCAGGTTTGACTCCGGTCAAAGGCATGTGTCTCAGTTGCAGGCTCCTCCCCAGCCCGAGCCCTGGTCGGGGCTCATGCCGGAAGCAACCAATCGATGCGTTTCTCTCACATCGATATTCCTCTCTGTCTCTCCCTCTCTCTTCCACTCTCTCTAAAAACCAATGGAAAATTATCCTTTAGTGAGGACAAAAAAAGAAAAACAAAAGATGATATTAATAAGAACATGATAGCTAACATTTATGGAGTGGTGATTGCGTGCCAGGCACTGTTATAAACAACTCATATCCATTTCCTCATTTTAATTCCAACATTACTGCTTGAGGAGGTTACTTAGTTCCTTTATGTCCTGGTTTGCTCATAGGCCTAATGGGGAGACACAATGAATGAATCACATGGGTTGTTCTGTAGATTCAAAGAATTAATCCATGTGAGGTGCTTGGAACATTGCCTGGTTCAAATAAATGCTTAATAGAGAGTAACATTTTTTGTTGTTGTTAATCCTCACCAGAGGATATTTTTTTCATTGCTTTTTAGAGGGAGTGGAAGGGAGAGGGGAGGGAGGGAGAGACAGAGAAAGAAAGAAAAAAACATTGATGTGAAAAGCACATTGATTGGTTGCCTCCTGAAGTCACCAGACGGGGCCGGAGATCAAACCTGCAACCCAGGTATGTAGCCCTTGACGAGGAATTGAACCAGTGACCCTTCCATGCAGACCGATGCTCTAACCACTGGGCAACACGTGCTAAGGCAAGAGTAACTATTATTTTCATTGCATGTTTTCATTTCTTTATCTGCAATTCTGAAGTTTATTTTTAAAAGCTATGAAAACCAACAATTTCCCAAAAGTCTGGCACCAAAACTTATTTGGGAGCAAACCTTCACCTTTTCTGAGGCTCTTTATTGTCTTGTTGAGCCCACTTAGTGTGAATATTCCTGGTTCATACCAATGTGTTTGATTATGAGATGCTGTAACATAAACGGCATATATCCCACATTACTCTTCTAAAATTTAAACATTTCTAAATTTGGAAACACTGATTCCTGATAAGAGACTGTAACTCGTGGCAACTCTCAGATGTGTGCTATTAAAATCCTTATTTTACTGAAGAGGAAACTGAAGCTCAGAGTCATTTTACCCTTAGTTCAGGGCCACCTCGCTGAGGGGTGGGAGAGAGAGGTTGTGAGCCCAAGGCAGACAGATTCCAGAGCTGCTATTGTGGGGGAATTTGTTCTTAAAATAGTTTCCTTTATTGCAAGACTTTCCAGAGCCTCTAGCCTCCGAGGATGCTCTATAAATCTCCGGGAGGGGTTAGAAAATGCGGCGCTCTCCAGACATACAGACTGTGGATGTGAAGGTCGTTTCCAGAGGGGATCTTCCAGTGCTAACACCGAGGACCAGGGAGGACCCCTGGAGGAGATAAGGACCCCTGGGCAGACCAGGAGCATAAGGGGCCAAACTAAGCACCCACAGGCAGACAGGAAAATCCCTGGCAACTCCCAACCTGTCATCAATTGACTTCATGTGACTTTTAAAAAAATCCTACCTCCAGACTTGTAAAACAAAAATGGCAAAACCATCTTTGAGGTCCCTTAGCTCGCCAACAGCATTTTGAAGAAAAGCAGGCAGCTGACAGACACATCTGAAGTAGACATTCAGAGAAACTTCAAGAGGGTGCAGCTGGTGCCAGGTTCCTGGAAGTCCTTTGAAACGTCAGGCGGGGCTGGCTGATGAGAAAGGTCAGGCTGTTCAGTGGCGGGAAAACAGGCTGGAAAAATTCTGACTGTCCCTCGAGCTCTATAATGCTGTCCCAGATCACCTTCCAACTCTTTAGTAACCAAACTGATCAACAACCTTCCTTTTTTCTCTGTCCCAACAGCCTCTCTGAGACTTTCAGCAAGGGCCAGGCTCGCCAGAGGCAATTTATTTCATGCACTTAAAAGAAACGTAAAACTCAATTGTTCCACTGACTGGAAATTTTGCCTTCTAATTTTTGAAATAGTGAAAGCTGATCCAAGATAAGCAGAATTCAGACAAAATAGAAATATCCAGAAAACATGTCTTTCTCTCATTATTACTAGTTTTGCATTTCTCCTTCCAGGTGAACTTTAAACATACATCAGCATATACTGTTGTATCTGTTTCGATACTTTTGGCTGCAAGTAAAGAATATCCAATCTACACATATAGGATTTACATAGAAGATATTTGTATGTAGTGTTTCAACGTTGGTTCACTTAAGGGAGCAATATCATCAAGGGTCCAGATTCTTCCCCTCTCTCTATTCTGGTCTCCATGACCTCTGAGCCTTCACCTTTGTGTCTCAATATTGGGTCAGTCAGTAGTGTAGGCAGGAGAAATATCCAGGAAGCCACTCCCATGCCAGGACAGCAGGCAGTACCTTCACTGGGCACAGAAGAGATTGTGAATTCCATGGTGACAGCCACTAAGCCCAAAAGAATGGATTTCCCAATTTAGCTTCTCTTTAGCTCCTGCCCTGGCTTCCCAATGCCACCTGCTGCCATGGCAAGGAATGCGGGGAGTTGATGTTTTTGGTGGTTGCAATGAAAATACCTTAATTTTGCTGTTCTAGTCAAGCAATCACGTGACTCCGTGGGCATATTCAAAAGTCTGGACAATTGAGGAGCCCTGAACTCTTGTTTCATTCTTGTCACAGTGGAGCTACCTCCAGATTTAAGGAAAGCAGGACCAGACTGGGCCATGGAATGGATGTGAAATGTGAGTTTAAGAGAGAAGTCAGGAGGGATTCTAATGAGCGTTTGGGCTTGAGCAACCAAGGGTTCAGTAAGGAAGACAAGATTCTGGGACCAGGAATCCCAAGTTCAATTTTAACCGTGTTAAAATTGAGACTTCTATTAGACATCAATAAGTAACAGGCATTTATTACCTCCAGACTTCTCGATGAGTAATTTATTCATTTATAAGTTATTGTACCTATAGCCAAAAGTACCCCAATAGATTATATATATATATTTACATATATATATTTACATATATATATTTACATATATATATTTACATATATATATTTATATATAGGTATCTATCTGTCTACCTACCTATTTATCTATTTGTGTTGCATGCATTCAGAGGATGGGGAGACTAGCATCTGTGGAATGGGGGTGGGGGGAAACTGAAAGACTTACTTTTTCTGGATAATTTTATTTTACTTAAAAAAGGAAATGGAGGCTCAGATGTAAGTTTCCTGAGATCGTCCAATGAGTGAGTGACAGCTGCCATTTGAAAGGAGATTGGCCTGGCCTCAGAGTCCACCTCCTTCTATTCTAACAGACTCTCTCCTAATGGAGCTAGAAAGGGAAATTGGTTCTTCCAGGAAAAGCACTGGTCTTCTCGCTGGCCTCTCCCTGGACTGGCTCCTCAGACTGCCTCACTGTGGCATTTCCTGTGGTTGAACATCAATAACTACCTGAAGGGATTCCTGTCTGTGGCTAGAAAGGACTGTGTGTACTCTCCTTCCCTCTAATACAAAACCCGCAAAGACTATGGCTACAGCTGCAGTGAAATTGGTCCCGGAAGGTCCCCAGACGCCACACCTGCCCCAAAATGGGTGGATTTCTCCTGCCTTCCTTTACTTAAGGATTAAAGCTGCTTGGGATCCCTGTCGGAGAAAGCCCAGTTCTATCACCACTGATGGAGCTATGTGTTCTTGGACCAGTTACTTACCTTCTCTGTGCCTCAGTTTACTCATTTGCAAAGTAATATCAAAAGCAGTAACTATCTCACAGGATTATCATGAAGGTTCAGTGAGTTAGCAGATGGAAAGTATGGGGTTCTCTATCAGCTGGCTCATCATTGGTCTACCTGCATCACTCCTATTTACACATTCCCCCCCTCTAGAAGGTCTTAGCACATGCTGGTCCCTCTACCTGGAATGTTTCTCAGATCTTCCAGAAACAGCACCTTGATTTTCCCTCTCTCCTACTTTCTGTCCATGGTGCTCAGCAAAGCTGATTCCATCTCCATCTGGTTCTATGCCAGCCCAACCACAGCATTTTACGGTATCTTCTGAGCGTGATAAGTGATTGGCTCAGAAGTAGACACATGACCCTGTTAGAACCAATGGGACTTCATTCTGCGATGTTTTGTTGACAGCAGTGAGAAGAGATTCTTTTTGCCCTGTTGCTGAGAGGGCTGGACCCACTGTTGCCATCTTGTCCCCAGGAGGAGAGGCTCACAGCGGAGAGAGAGAGAGAATGTATCTGGAGCAGCATTTTAGTCCTTGGATCCAGCCATGCTTGAAGCCGAGACTTGAAGCTAGTCTTTTCAATTAAATTAGCCAATCAACTTTTTTTGCTTAAACCAATTTTAGTTGGGTTTCTGTCACTTACCCTCTTATTGATACTCCTCACGGTGAGATCCTCCTTTTCACCTGAGCAAGTTTGAATGGGTTCTGTCACTTAAGATCTAAAGATCTTGGACTAGAATTAAGGATTGAGCCTCTGTCCTGATGACCACACTTCCGCTCAATTTCCAATGACTCCGTAGGTTCCAAGTTTTTGGCCTTACTTCCTTTTTCCTAACTTGCTATTTTGAGAACTTGCCTGAGAAAAAGAGAAATGGGATCTCCCATTCATCAAGTTATTACAATGCAAATAATCACAGCTGTCCAGTCAGGAAGTTAATATAAGCAGCAAGAAGTGAGAAGAGGATCAATGAAGGTAAGGCTGTACAAATGAGGAAACTGAGGCCTAAGTCACCGGTAAAGTGACTTGTCCAATATTATCCACCTAGTAAATCAGTGAGCTGGGATTTGAATGCTGGTCTGTATGACTTCAAAGCTGACCTTTAACCACCACCTTGACTGCTCAGCAACGACAGTGGGCCCAGGGACAGGTACCTGTCTAAATGATATGCATCTAACGTCCCCAAGTTTACATGCTTCAACCTGAAATTCCAGGTCTAGGTGTTTATCTTAAGAAGCTGAAGTTGTGCTTCACAACATGGAAAGTGAAAACCTGGAGACAACCTAAATGTCTTTGAATGGGGATTAGATAAAGTATGATACAATAAATTGTGCTGGGAAAAGCTATGTATGTTACAGGTTAATGGCGAAAGTCATAGGCTCTGAAATCAACTGTCTTGAGTTCAAATTCTGACTCTGCTGTTTATTAGTTATATGCTCTTAGTTAATTTACTTGACCACTGTGAACTCTACTTCCTTCTTCTGTAAAACGGGCATAATATTAGTCCCCACCACAGAACATTCTTAGTAATATTAAATGAGTTAAAACATAAAGTGCTTAAAAATATCACATGAGCCCTAGACGGTTTGGGTCAGTGGATAGAGCATCAGCCTACGGACTGAAGGGTCCCTGGTTCAATTCCTGGGTCTCTGGTTCAATTCCCATCAAGGGCATATGCCCAAGTTTCGGGCTCAATTCCCAATAGGGGGTGGTACAGGAGGCAGTCGATCAATGGTGCTCTCTCATCATTGATGTTTCTATTGCTCTCTCCTACTCCCTTCCTCTCTGAAATTAATAAAGAAATATATATTAAATAACATATAGAGCCCTGACTGATTTGGCTCAGTACATAGAGTGTTGGCCTGTAGACTAGAAGGTCCCAGGTTCTATTCCAATCAAGGGCATATCCTTGGTTCTGGGCACATCCCCTGTAGGGGGTGTGTGGGAGGCAGCTGATTGATGTTTCTCTCTCATTGATGTTTCTAACTCTCTATCCATCTCCTTTCCTCTCTCTGTTATAAAATAAAAAATATATATTTTTTTTTAAAAAAAGACTCAGAGTCCCTTAAAAGTGGCTTTAAAAGAATAGAGAGGAAGGGAGAGAGATAGAAACATCAATGATGAGAGAGCATAATTGATCGGCTGCCTCCTACATGCCCCTTACTGGGAATTGAGCCTGAAACCCCGGCACATGCCCTTGAATGGAATTGGGCCAGGGACCCTTCAGACCGTAGGCTGAAGCTCTAACACTGAGCCAAACTGGCTAGGGCAATAAAAAATGCTTTAAAAAAATCACATGAGTGGTAGTAAATGTGGGCTCTGGAATTAGATTCTCCAGGTGAGGGTCCTCTTCCTGCTGTCTACTTAACATCTCTCTGCCTTTTCTTTCCTTATCTGTAAAATGCATTTAAGAATAGGATTATTTTTTTCCATTCTTGCATTTCAAATGTTTTTTTTAATCTTTATTGTTCAGTTTATTAATTACATTGTTCCCCCTTTTTTATCCCCCTATAACTCCACTCCACCCTGTACCCATCCCACCCTCTGCCCTCACATCCCCCTCCCCACTGTCCTCTCCCATTGTTGCAAGATTTTTGTCCAGTCTCTTGCTGCACTTCCCACACCCATTTTCTCCCCAAGAATTGTCAGTCCATTCCCTCTCTATGTCCATGATTCTGTTAAAGTCACCAGTTTATCCTGTTCATCAGATTATTAATTCACTTGGTTTTTAGGTTCATTTGTTGATAGATGTGTATTTGTTGTTCACAATTTATATTTTTACCTTTTTCTTCTTCCACTTCTTAAAGAATATCTTTCAGCATTTCATATAATATTGGTTTGGTGGTGATTAACTCCTTTAGCTTTTTCTTATCTGCAAAGCACTTTATCTGATCTTCAATTCTGCATGATAGCTTTGCTGGATAGAGTAATCTTGGTTGTAGATTCTTGCTATTCATCAATTTGAATATTTCTTGCCACTCGCGTCTGGCCTGCATCGTTTCTGTTGAGAAATCCGCTGACAATCGTATGGGTGCTCCCTTATAGGTAACTAACTGTTTTTCTCTTGCTGCTTTTAATATTCTCTCTTTATCTTTTGCTCTTGGCATTTAAAAATATATATATTTTATTGATTTTTTACAGAGCGGAAGGGAGAGGGATAGAAAGTCAGAAACATCGATGAGAGAGAAACAGTGATCAGATGCCTCTTGCACGCCCCCTACTGGGGATGTGCCTGCAGCCAAGGTACATGCCTTTGACCGGAATCGAACCCAGGACCCTTCAGTTCGCAGTCCGATGCTCTATCCACGGAGCCAAACCGGTCTCAGCTGCTCTTGGCATTTTAATTATGTGTCTTGGTGTGGTCCTCTTTAGATTCCTATATTTTGGGGTTCAGTGTACTTCTTGGGCTTTTAAGTCAGTATCTTTCACCAGGTGGGGGAAGTTTTCAGTCACTATTTCTTCAAGTAGGTTTTCATTACCTTGCTCTCTTTTTCTGGCACCCCCATAATTCAGATATTGGCAAGCTTGAGGTTGTCCCAGAGGCCCCTTACACTATCTTTAATTATCTGGATTCTTTTTGTTTCTTGCTTTTCCAGCCAAGTGGATTTTGCTTCTTTGTATTACAAATCTTTGACTTGGTTCTTGTGGCCCTCTGGACTGCTTTTAGGACTTTGTGTAATATTTTTTATTTCAGTCAGTGAATGCTTGATTTCTAGTTGGTCCTTTTTCATATCCTTGAGGGTCTCATTCATATCCTCATAGGTCTTGTTCATTTCCTTGTAGGTCTCATTCATTTCCTTGTAGATCTCATTCATTTCCTCGTAGATCTTGTTCATTTTGTTGTAGTTCTCATTAAGTTGATCGGCCTTTTCTAGGAGCCTCTTGAAAAGCCTGATAACCGTGGTTTTGAACTCTATGTCCAGTCATCTTTTTTCCTCCATTTCTTTCACACCTGATTTCCTTCCATGTCTCTGCATGGTGGTTGCTTTCCTGAGTTGGCCGATTAGCTTTATGTGGTAGGTGTCCTTTAAGGAACAGTGGCTCAGCCTCCCCAGTTACATGAGGTGGATACTCTTACTGCAATCCTTTATGAGTTGTACAGTATTTTTGAATTTAAGCCCAGCTTGTTGTTAGCTCTAGGAGGGTTTGACCTCCAGGCCAATTGGCTGTGCAGGGAAACTGTGTTCAGGTTGGATGGGCGGAGTCTCTCAGCTGAGCATGCAGCGTCAGCATCAGCTACGCCCTATGTGGCGCACAGGTCTCTGTGTTAGGTGGTAATGGCTGCAGGCACCTCCAAGAGAAAGCCGCCGCTGGTCTCCACCCATTGCCAGACAACTCTGCCTCTCTCCAAATGAGTCTGCACCCCCAAAGTCTTGCCCAGGGTTGTAAAACAAAGCAGTCCAGTGATCTCTCGAACCAGGGAGCAAGTTGCCAGGGAGCAAGTCGCACGTCTGTGCTGTAGCGCACTTTATGCACAAAACTGCTGCTCCAAGCTACACTCACTCTCCTCAAACTCGGAGGCCTCTGCTGTGCTGGCTTTTAGGGTGCACCCTCTCCTCAAACTTGGAGACCTCTGCTGCGCCCGGCTTTTAGGGCGTGTACGCCGGACCTCAGACCTTGCCTGGCACTGGGGAATCTGTGCAGTGGGACATCTCCGCCCTCCCCGTTGGAGAGATCCAGCTGGAGTTGCTGCTGCCAGCCCTACAGCCCACGCCCGCTCCATGGCTACGAACCTCTGGCTCCACGCATATCTTCAAGGCTGGGCTCCACTGCTCCTCTGAATCTCAGTGTCCCACCTTTACTTTTATTTGTTTAATTTTCACTCAGCCAGCTTTCCTGTGATTCTGGATGATATTTGTTTTGTTGTTATGTTGTAGTTTTGGAATTGTTGCACGGGGCAGCACAATAGGTGTTTACCTATGCCGCCATCTTGGTTCTCCTTCAAAAATAGGATTATTGTGATCAATTAACACATACATAACAAATAAAGTGCTTAGGACAGGGTCTGGCCCATCGCAAGGACTTAATAAATGTTAGTTTATATTATTTTAGCTGCTGAAATCTTACGGGGTCACTCAATTATCCTAACCTTTTTCCAAATTCTATGAGTTTTCTTCAATATGATAATTGCTAATGGTTTAGAGCTCATATATAAGCAAGGTATTGTGCTACTCCTACTGGTTCTATTTTGTTTTTATTTTTATCTTGGGAGATTCATATTTTATTTTTTCAGTGACATTTCTACAGTTGAATATAAATTAAAGGTTTGTTTGCATACCAAAGCCAGGTCCCTTGGGTGAACATCACCTAGTTTGGATGGCTCTCAGGCTAAGACTGTTTTTTACATTTGTAAATAAATGGTTTTTTAAAAAATTGAAGAATGATACTTTGTGACATGCAAAAATTATATGAAATTCAGATTTCAGTGCACGAAAAATAGTTTTATTGGCACATAGCCACGTGGATTTATTTTTGTTTTTGTTTGTTTTTTTGTTAATTCTCACCTGAGGATATTTTTTTCCTTTGATTTTTAGAGAGAATGGAAGGGAGGAGGGGGAGGAGGAGGAGGGGGGAGAGAGAGAGAGAGAGAGAGAGAGAGAGAGAGAGAGAGACAGAGACATCAATGTGAAAGACACACATTGATTGGCTGCCTCCTACAGGTGCCCAACTGGGGCCAGGGATCAAAGCTGCAACTCTTCAGTGCTCTACTACTGAGCAATACCAACCAGGGTTCAAGTTGTTTTCTTATTGAATCTGGTTGCTTTGGCCTATAACAGCAGAGCTGAGTTGTGACAGAGACCCTATGGCCCACAAAGGCTAGGATATTTGCAAGATTTGTGGACCTCTGTCGTATTTAATTTTTATAATATTTTTATCCCTTTGTACTAATGAGAAGACTGGGAGGTTATGCCACATGCAGGATCACACAGCAGGAAAAGCTTGTCTTGGAATCCATGTATCCTGGCTTCTGAGTTCGAAGCATGACCCTCCTTGCTAGCTATCTCTGTTCCTGGGCATCCTCTAGCTTATGGCCCATCAGCCTTGTTATAGCAGAGGCCGGTCCAGCCTGAGAGCGGTAATGTCTCCTCAGATGGCCTCGCAGGGCACCTTGCCAGGCCCTTTCTTTCCTCTGGAGCCCAGCCTAGCTCACACAGGCCCCTCTGTGAGGCTGTGGGCAGGAGGCCTCTCTCGCCAGCAGTGTTCAGTTACCCCAGTGACATTCAATTGTTCCTGAGAGAGGAGGCCCATTTTTGGCAGCTAGTAGACCTGGATTCCAGGAAGCTCTGCCTGACTCCTTTTCTGTTTGTTTCCAATCAGCCAGTCCCTCTGTATCACTTTCCACTGGGTTGCATAAGTCCGCCTGCTGCTCTCTCTCACTGTCTATCTTGCTGTCATCTTTATACCACTCTGAACTCATCACCGGCCAGGGAGGAAGACATGTGACCTAAAAGGGAAAGGGGCAAGATAGAGGGCATGTTAGCAGGCGTTTATTGCTGCCCACATAGACCCAAATGGTCACTTGGCCCAGCTCCAAAGTTCCCAGGGATGGATGTCTTACACTAGACTTAGGCTACCAGGGACTCAGCCATGTGGATGAAAGACCCATGCCTGTGTATATATATATATATATATACACCGGCACAACCTCCTGACCCTCTGCAGTGTAGTTCAGCAGAAGCTAGGAAAACTGAAATTAAACAAGTAACTCTGGAGACAACTGCCTGAGTTCAAATCCTGACTCTGCCCCTTACTGGCTGAGCGATTTGGAGAAAATTACTGAGTTTCTGTGTGCCTCAGTTTCTCCATTTGTACTGTGAAGATAATAATAAAACTTCCCTTATTAGACTGTAATGAGAATGAAATCATTGTAAAAGGTGTAGTACAATGTCTGGCACATAATAAAGGCTCAATAAATATAAGTGATTATAATAATAATTTTGATATTATTGATATTCACCAGAGAGAAAAAGTCATATATGTGTCCAAGAAGAGGTGAATAGTAATATTAATTATAGCACTATTTTCAATACTGAGAGGTTGAAAGCCATCTAAATGTCTCTCAATAGAGAATAGCTAAGCAAATTATGGCATATCTACACCATGGAATTCCAGGCAGCAGTTATAAAGGATGAAGCAGATCTATCTGGCCTGATATAAAAAGACTTTCAAAATACAGTGTTCAGTGAAAAATATGCAAGAAGCATACACAAAACATGAAAATTTATGTAAAACGTAAAAATGCAAAACAGTCTCTGAGTAATGTATACGGCACCGTCGGATACAGCTGTCACATTCAAATGTAAATTAATTAAAATGAAATGAAATTTAAAATCCAGCTCCTTGATGGCATCAGCCATACTTCAGGTGTCCAATAGCCACAGATGGCTGGTGGCTAGTGGGTTGGACAGTGCAGATATAGAGTCTCTTCTTTACTGTGGAACTTTTTACTGGGTGGTGCGGATATAGATGGATAAAAATGCCAAATGATAAAAAGCACTTATTCTGTTTCAGGCACTATCTTCACACTGGGGCCACAATTATGAATAAAAAATGGCACGAATCCCCTGCCCTGTTTGCGTTCTGCATCCAGTGCGTGGTGTGTCAAGTGGAAACGAGTGCTTTGGTGAAAAATAGAGCCGGGGATATGGGAAAGAACGTTGGCAATGGCACAAGGGTGATCATAAAAGACATTTTTTTTTTTCACTTGCCTGTTTTTTTTTTTTAATGAGGAGACTGCCTTTCTTGTGTAATTAAACATTTATAGAAGGAAATAGAAGCTCCTCAAACCTGAAGAGAGAAAACCTGGATTCCTGTCCCGCTTCTGTCCCTAACTTGTGTGCCCTATGCCTTACTTAACCTTTCTGGTCCCCCATTTATTTATTCCAACGTGCATTAGACATAGGCTCTGAGGCCCCTCTGTCCTGGGGTTGGATGCTTCCACAAGTCTCTGCACCCGTCCAGGAAGCCCAGGGATCATTGGAGCCCTTTGCGGGTATTAACAGGTAAAGGTTCTGTAGAGGGGCATGGGAGGAAGAGAGGTGGCAGGGAGAACCCCTCTCCCCTAGTCAGTAAAGACAGGAATTTGCAGCAAACTTTGCCTGAGGGCTCTCTGTGCACCCAGGTGAAACCAACACAGAATTCCTGAGAAATTCCTGTGAACGGCACTGCAGATAGACACTTTGTAATAATAGCTAGTATTGAGTGGGCATTCTTTCTGTGGAATAATTCATTTAATGCTCATGACAACTCTCTGGAGGTGGGTACGATTTATCAAGTCCATTTTACAGATGAATAAAATCCCGAGTTCCAACAAACTAAATAACCAGATAATGAGGTAAAGAGGCTGGGCTACAACCCAGAGGCCAGCATCCAGAGCCCTCCGTCTTTCCACCACGCTTCAGTGCCTGCTGTTTACAGCCAATTAGAATACAAACAGACGACATAAAGGCTCCTGCTTGTTTAAAGCAGTCCATGCATGAGTTCTGGATTGTTGAGGTGCCCCCCCACCCCATGTCCTGCGTGGTTCAGGGTTTGGCCTCTGGAAGAGGCCGCACACAAATGAAAGAGACTAGAAAATATTAATTTGGAAATATTGGGGCCTAGGTGGGAGCCCAGCTCAAGAGGAAGGACTCCTTTTTGCTCTGGCCTTGCGATCCCTTTTATTTAGGTTTGGGATCCGCATATAGCTCTTAGGCAGGCAATTCCAGTAACAGATCCCTGATAGCCCATCAGCAGGGACTTACATAAGACTAAAAGGTGGAAATTGCTTCAGCTCCCTTTGTCTCAGCTAGACAGTGGGTGCTTGGTGCTGATCTTTCAGAGCCTTCAAGGTTAATTATCCTTCTAGGTTCCTTGTCCACCCCTCTCTGCTAGTGAAGGCAATGGGCAGCTTCCTACACTGACTGGGTGTACAGGCAAAGTGAGGATTAATTGTGATTGAGGATGTTGGGTTTTCTTGTTTCTGTCCTATTCAGCTACTCCCCAGAAATCAAAAGAACCCTCAGTCAGACCAAAAACCTGCTCCTGGCTCCAAGCTCATTCTTTGTAATAGCATCACTAGAATCAACAAAGCCTTCTGTAATGGCCACCACCCACTTACCTCTGCTCTCCTTCCTCCTACTCCCTATCACTCCCCTAAAGCCAGTTGTTCGCCCAGCTGCTCCACCTCGACAGCTCAGCACCTCCCTGGGTGCTTATGTGAGCTTTAACTCAGACGACGGAAGCTTCCTGGTGGAGGTGAGGTCTGAGCGAGGGGGAAATGTCTCATTCCTGGGACATAAAGGATAGCAGTGAGGTGCATACTCCCAAGAAAAGGAACTGAGTGGAAAATGGTGAGGAGGCATGAGAGAGGTAGGCAGAGACCACTTCATGCAGGGCCTGGCACACGTGTAAGGATATTTGAATTTTTTTCTTAAGGGCAATAGGGATCCATGGAAGAGTGTTTAGCAAAGGAAGGACACGTTTAGATATGCTTTTTCCCAGCCCACTCTGTCTTTCCTGGTGCACTTTGCTGGTCATGGATTGTGATTTGTTTTAGTTATAGGTGACCCTCAGTTTCAACTCTATCATAATTCATCCAATAATTTAAAAATTTGTTTTTATTTATTTTAGAGAGAGGATGTGAGCAGGAGAGAGAGATAGAGACATCGATGAGAGAGAAACATTAACATCAATAGGCTGTCACCCACACGCCCCCCTACCAGGGATCAAGTCAGCAACCCAGGTTTGTGCTCTGACCGGAAATCAAGCTGGCGACCTCCTGGTACTTGGGTCAGCACGCAATCACTGTGCCACACCAGCCAGAGTTTAAAATATATTTTAAAAATATATTTTATTGATTTTTCATAGAGAGGAAGGGAGAGGGATAGAAAGTCAGAAACATCGATGAGAGAGAAACATCGATCAGCTGCCTCCTGCACACCCCCCCAACTGGGGATGTGCCCGCAGCCAAGGTACATGCCCTTGACCGAAATCAAACCTGGGACCCTTCAGTCTGCAGACCGACGCTCTATCTACTGAGCCAAACCGGTTTCGGCCAGACCCAATAATTTTTTTAAAAAATTAGTTAGTTGTCCCTCTTGAGGTGTGTGTGTGTTTAGAGCAATTTTAGGTTTACGACAAAATTCAGAGTGAAGTATAGAGATTTCCCCCATATTCCTTGCCCTACATATCCACAGTCTCCCTCATTATCAACATGTACCATTCCTCATGGTACATTTTTTTACCGAGGATGAACCTGTGTTGACACATCGTAATCACCCAAAGTCTATAGTTTGCCTTAGGGTTGTGCATTCATTCTTGGTTGTACATTCTATAGGTTTTTCTTTCTTTTGTTAGGTTCTTGCTAATATGTCCCATCCAAAAAATAATTGCATACAAATGTCATCTCACACATATACAAAGTTATTCTGAGGACAAATTTTCAAAAAAAGTATATATATTTATCATTTTGATAGATTTTGCACTAGAAAGGTTGTGGCTATTTATACTTTTTCAGGAATTGTGAAAGTGTCCATTGCCTCAAACTCTTATCACCCAGCATGATACAAGCTTCTAGGACTTGGTCAATGTGATGGATAGACGGAACATGTTGGCTCCTGTAATTCTCATTTCTTAGAATTAGAGAAGCTGCACAACTCAACTTTACATATGCTTAGCAGCCAGTTGATTTCCCTTTTCTATGAACTGTCTATTTGCATCCTTTGTTCATTTTTCTATTGGATTGCTGTCCATTTTTCTCACCTGTCTCTAACAGCTCTTCTTGCATGAGGAAGAGTAGCTAGTTCTTTGTGGTACGAATTACAAGAATTTTTTTCCTTTCGTCATTTTGTGTTTTGATTTTGCAGAGATAGTTTTTCTCCCCATCTCCTCTCACACACTCTCTTTTTGCCATCATTTTTTGCTAAGGTAGTCAAATATATCAATCTTTTATGGCTTCTGGACTTTGAATCATAGAAAGTTTTGCCGAGACCGGTTTGGCTCAGTGGGTAGAGCGTCGGACTGCGGACTGAAGGGTCCCGGGTTCGATTCCGGCAAGGGCATGTACCTTGGCTGCGGGCATGTCCCCAGTGGGGGGCGTGCAGGAGGCGGCTGATCGATGTCTCTCTCTCTCTCATCGATGTTTCTGACTTTCTATCCCTCTCCCTTCCGCTCTGTAAAAAAAATCAATAAAATATAATTAAAAAATATATATATTTATATATATATATAGTCTTTCATATTTTTTTATAATTTCATTGTTTGTATGTTTCACAATACAGCCAAGTGTTAGTTGTTGCTTGTTGTTAATGACTGCATCCTATGACATCATGTGACTTGATAAAACCCCATTTTATTAGCCTGTTCCTCTCACATGGAATTTAGACTGCTTGTAACTTTTCCCTGTTACACTCAGTGCTGCAGTGATCACCCTAATGAATATCTCCTTCCGCTCACTTGCCAGGTTTCTTTGGAGCACACATCCAGAAGTAGGATTTCTGTCTATCTCTGAATGTAAAACAGCCTCTGATTCTGGTCTTAATTTGCATTTTTCTGATTAATCGTGGGACTGGGCTTTTTTCCACGTGTTTATGGACCCTCTGGATTTTCTTTAGTCCCTTTTTATTGGGGTGATTGTCATTTTTTTCCCCTTATTGGTCTGTGAGAGTTCTTTATAAATCCTGGGTTTAATTCCTTGTATATTGGTTGTGAATGTATTCTTGGCTTGTCACTTGTCTTTTCATTTTGTAGGGTCTTTTATCATATAGGAATATTCAATTTTGATGTAGTTCAATATATTAATAACTGCCTTTATAGTTTATGCTTTTTGTGCCTGGTTTAGGAAACCCTTTTCTCTTCAAGGTCATAAAGATATTATTTCATATGTTCCTTTAATCATTTAAGAGTTTTTAAAGAAATATTTTTTTGAAATCTTAAGTAGTGCCAAAGTAGACAGAAATGCTTTTATGTTCATTGAAACGGGGTATGGGTTAACAAAATTGAGAAACATAGCTATAACCTCTGCCATTCTGTGCCCTGTAACTCAAGGCAATATTACATTTGCTGTCACCTGGGTTGATTCATTATGTCTGGGTTTTGGGATGTTAAGACCCTAGACTCAGATTTTCTCCCACCTCCTTTGATCAATACTCCTCTTCCTGCCTGTGGCCCTGGGGCTTAGCTGTGGCTACAGCTCCTCTCTGGCCCCCATTACTCTGCTTAAAGTAATGCTGCTGGCTCAAAGCCCTCCCCTGGGATCAGGGGATGCATACAGGGTGAGAGGAGGGAGAAGCAGAAACAACTGTTTTTCTTTTTTGAGATCATGACAATATCTGATTCCTCCAGACACCTGCCACAACATAATGTCCTTGGCTAATCGGCTTTCCCAGTTGCCGACATGGGCAGCCTTTCTTCCAATCAGTGGGTGATATTTGGAGCCCTATCTGTCTCTTGGGAGTTGGAACATTTTCTCACCCCAACAGTGAGTGAACTGAGCCCAGCTTTGGAACGTCAGCTTTCTGTTCAGGAGCTGGACTGGGTGGGAGCAACATGGGCTTGGATATGAGAGTTCTCTGACCGGCCCATGGGAACTTTCCAGTTTCCAGGGCCATTTAAAAAATCTTCCTGGGCCTCTAGCATTGTAACTTTTAAAATACATATATTTTTGTTGATTTCAATGATGAGGCTGTCTCCTGCATGCCCCCTACGGGGCATCGAGCCCACAACCCAGACATGTGCCCTGACCAGGAATCGAAGCGTGACCTTCTGGTTCATAGGTCAGCCCTCAACCACGGAGCCATGCTCGCTAGGTATATATTTGTAGACATTTTTATCAAACATTGATTATTTAAAATTTTAGCAGCTTCCATTTTATATTTTGGAGCAATTATTTTTAAAGTGTCAACTATTTTTATTTGTGCTTGAAATATTTGGAGACTCTGGGTTCTGCTCTCTGGTGTCCATTGCTAAAACTGTCACCCAGTCTCCAAGTTTCCTTCGTAGACCAGATTTGCCAAGCCTGCTACTCCTCACAGACCCCTCGTGCACTTGCCAACCACCTTCCTGTGTATTAAATCAAGACCTGCTTTAAAATCTTCATCTAATATGTGGCATCGAGGGATATTTACAGAGAATTTTGGTCTGTTGGCAGAATCAAGGAGTATCTGCTGGACCCCTTTATCTGTTTAAAATCTGTAGTGTATTCTGAATCCTCTACGTATAAAATCACAAGGTATTTGCAGAATACCATATTGTGTGCATAGTCATGGCCTGTTTGTACTGTCCCCTCTTCTGTGTAAAATCAAGGAATATTTATAGAGCACCTTTCTATCTGTAGTCTCTTAAACTGACAGTTTCCCATGTTTAGAACCATGGAATATTTACAAAGAACCCTTATTCTAGGTAGAATCAAGGTAATGAACACCTTCCTCTGAGTAGGATCATTAATTGTTTTCAGAGCCCTCCCAAGGATCACCAAATGTTTACACAGCACATTGGAAAACCAGGGAAGATCTGCACAGCCCTTTTCTATCTATAGAATTACATAGTACTAGAGGACCAGTGCACAAAATTCATGCACAGGGGTGAAAGGGTGTCTTTTAGACCAGCCTGCACCTTCTCCAATCTGGGACCCCTCGAGGGATGTCTCATTGCCCATTTAGGCCCCATCCCAGTAGAATCGGGCTTAAACGGGCAGTAGGACATCCTTCTCACAATCCAGAACTACTGGCTCCAAACTGCTCGCCTACCTGCCTCCCTGATTGCCCCTAACTGCTTCTGCCTGCCAGCCTGATCACCCCATAACCACTATCCTGCCAGCCTAATTGATGTCTAACTGTTTCCCTGCCAGCCTGTTTGCCCTTAACTTCCCTCCCCTGCCCTCCCTTGCAGGCCTGGAACCTCCCAACTGTCCTACCCTGCTGGCCATCTTGTGATGGTCATCTTGTGTCCACGTGGGGGCAGGATCTTTGACCACATGGGGGCAGCCCTCTTATGTGTTGGAGTGATGGTCAATTTGAGTGTTATTCTTTTATTAGATAGGACAGAGACCTGGTGCATAGGTGGGGACTGGCTGGTTTGCCCTGAAGGGTGTCCTGGATCAGGGTGGAAATTCCCTTGGGGAACCTGAGCAAGAGACCTGTGGTGGTTTGCAGGATGGCCACGCCCCCCAGGGATCCAAGTGAAGGCCCTGGGATCTGGTAATAATTTACGTTCCACAATTGAAACTTTGTAGTCTAGAGTGGAGCTAAGCCTTATACTTGCTCTGTGCAGACAGCCATTTCTTTTTTTTTAAATTGATTAATTTGTTTAACTTTTCTCAAACATGTATCGAGCACTCATTCTGTTCTTTTTAAAAATATATTTTATTGACTTTTTACAGAGAGGAAGGGAGAGGGATAGAAAGTTAGAAACATCAATGAGAGAGAAACATCAATCAGCTGCCTCCTGCACACCCACCTGTGGGGATGTGCTTGCAACCAAGGTACATGCCCTTGACCAGAATTGAACCTGGGACCTTTCGGTCTGCAGGCCGACGCTCTATCCACTGAGCCAAACCAGTCTTGGCATGATAGCCATTTCTGTTTGAAACTTTGTAGCCTAGAGTGGAGGCCTAGACCTAAGCTTGGCTTCCTCCATCACCCCAACAACCCTAGCCTCTTCTCTCTCCAGCTCTGTGGTTGCCGCCATTTCTGTTTGGATTATGCATCTTCTATAATTGAAACTTTGTAGCATTGAGTGGAGGCCTACACTGGCAATGGCAGGTGGAAAGCTTGGCTTCTTCCATTGCTGGGGAAACCCAAGCCTCCCTCCTGTTCTTAGTGGTGGCAACCATCTTGGTTGGGGTTTATTTGCATAATTTGCTCCTGATTGGCTGCTGGGCTTGGCTGTGGCTTGATCAGAGGTATGATCAATTTGCATATTACACTTTTATTAGGTAGGATTTGTCAAGTCTTCTCCTAGGTGTAAAACAATAAAATGTTTATAGGATATTCCCTGTGTATAAAATTTTAGGGTGTATGAACAACTTTTCTGTATAAAGAATTATGAACTGTTTGTGAGGAACACTATCATATATACGGACAGAGTCATGGAGTGTTTTCAGAGTCCCTTGTTGTGGCCAGAATCTTGCACCATTTGCAAAGCCTCTTTGCTTCTCAATATGGAATATCTACAAAGCTTCTTCATCTGGAAGAATTTTAGATTCAAGAAATGTTAACTGAACCCCCTTCTTCTGTGTAATTGACTGAGCCCCCTATCCTATATAATAAAGAGGTAATATGCAAATTGACCCTCACAAGATGGCTGGCTACGACCAGGCCAGCAGTGAGGGAATACCAAATGACTGAACAAGCAGGCTGCATGGGGCAAGGCTGGCAGGGGGGCAGTTGGGGGTGATCAGGCCAGCAGGGGGGCTGTTAGGGATGACCACGCTGGTGGGGGATTGCAGTTGGGGGCAACCAAGGCTGGCAAGGGGAGCAGGTGGGGGTGATTAGGGTGGCAGGGGGGCAGTGAGGGGTGACTAGGCTGGCGGGGGGAGGGGGCGTTAGGGGTGATCAGTTCGGCAGGTGGGGCAGTTATGGGCAATCAGGCCGCCAGAGGGGGGCAATTAGGAGTGACCAGGTGGGCAGGGAGGGGGCAATTGGGGGTGATAAGGTCAGCATGCAGAGGCAGTGAGGGGTGATCAGGCCAGTGGGGGTGGGAGAGGACAGTTAGATGTGACCAGGCAGGCAGGTGAGCAATTAGGAGCCAGTGGTCCAGGATTGTGAGAGGGATGTCCGACTGCTGGTTTAGGCCCAATCCCCAGGATAGGACCTAAAACTGGCAGCTGGACATCCCCTGAGGGGCCCTGGTTTAGAGAAGGTGCGGGCTGGGCTGAGCGGACCCCCTGCCCCATGCACGAATTTTGTGCACTGGGCCTCTAGTGTATAGAATGGGATATTGGCTGTATGGATTCATGAAATGTTAGCTTAGCTTCCTGTGGAATGGAATGTTGAATCATGGAATGTTGACTGTATGGACTCATGGAATGCTGACTGAGCCCCCTCTGGAACAGAATCATGGAATGTTGGCAGTATGGACCAAGAATCAAACCTAAGACTCTTTTGTGCTTGGCTGACACTTTAACCATTGAGCAACACCAGCCAGGGCCTGACCTGAACCTCTTTAATGTCAAAACTAGACCTTGGCAGACAGAAAGCTATCTGTAATCTTTGCCACACTTATTGTGAATATACATAAACTGGAGGAAATATTCAGATTTTTTTGCTTACAGAGTGTTCCATCCTTCTCAAGGAGTGTTTTGTAAATATTCAATGTGTGTACCACATTACCTTAAAAATTCTGAGATTTTCTAAATTTCAAAACACATCTGGCCCTAAGGGGTTTGGATAAGGTATAGGGGCCCAGTACAAACTACCTGCAATAGTTCACTGCAGTGAACACCGAGGGCAGAATCTTTTCCCAAGTTGGCTCCTGGTCAAGAGCACGTATCTGGGTTTCAGGTTTGATCCCTGCCTGCGTCAGGGTGTGTGCAGGAGGCAACCAGTTGACGTGAGAGAGACACATGCTCTGGAGAAACTCTTGCCCCGATGCAAATGATGCACACCGAAGGGCGCTGTTCCAGTTATTATTTCTGTGCAACGTTTGCTCCGAACTAAGTGTTATAAACCATAACCATTTTGTGATGCTCATGGATTTGGAGAGGGCTCAGGGGAGACAGCTGCTCTGGGCCTTTTGCTGTGGAGACTTGAAGGTTGAGGACGACTGGGCAGTTGGGATCTCTGCTGGGGCCACTGACCAGAGCACCTGGGCTTCCTCACAGCATGGCAGCGAAAGGCCAATCAACAAGTCAGAAGCTGCATTACTTCAGAATGTGTGTAGTGCCATTTCCACTTCTTTTTATTGTCTGTGAGTGAATCGCAATCCCACCCAGATTCAAAGGTGGGGCATTAAAGAAAGTTCTAGAAGAGCATGGAGTTTGGAAATATTGTTGAGGCCAACTTGGGAAGAGATTCTGCCACCGGAGTTCATTGCAGTGAGCTACTGCAGATAGTTTGTACCCGGCCACCATCCCTGTATCCAAACCCCTTAGGTTCGACACTACAGAGGTTCAGGGCAGGCCCCGGCTGGTGTTGCTCAGGGGGCAGAGTGTCAGCCTGAGCACAGAAGGGTCTTAGGTTTGATTCCTGGTCAAGAGCACATTTCTGGGTTTCGGGTTTGATCCGTGCCCCTGGTCAGGGTGTGTGCAGGAGGCAACGAGTTGATGAGAGAGACACATGGGTGTTTTTCTTTCTTTCCCTTCCTTCCCTCCCTTCTACTCTCTCTGAAAAGCCCTGGAAAAAATATCCTCATTTGAGGATTAACAACAACAACAACAACAACAACAATAAAAAGTTCAGGTCAGGTCAGGTCTTAGTGCCAAATAAATTATGAAAAAACTTTTAGGTTTCAGATTTTTTAGACTTTGAATTGTGGCTAAGGATCTATATGTCAGTAATAGTGAAATACTAGATATAACCTAAATGCCTTGTGATTAAACATCATCAGGAGAAAAGGAATTTAAAAAGTGTATCCTAATTATATGCTGAAATACTATCCAGGAGGGAAAATGAATAAACTTAAGCTACATGTTTTATTGTGGATATATCTTACAAAAATGATGTCAAGAGAAAGCAAGTTGCAGAAGAGTATATCTGTGATCAGTCAGGATAAGCCAGGTTATGCAGTATTGACAAACAGTCCCCATATCTTAGAGGCTTAAGACAGAAGATGCTACATGTTCATCACTTTCCAGCTGGAGTTAGGCAAGTTTCCTCTCACTCTGCAACCCAGCAGTTGAGGCAGCGGCTCTTCGGGAAATTGATGATTATCATGATCAGGAGAAAAGAGTGGCCAAAGACACACTGGTTCTTTTTTTTTTTTTTTTTTTTTTTGACACATTGGTTCTTAAAGCTGCTGGCAGATAGTGATGCCTGTCACTTCCGCTCTGAGCATCAGTTTCCTCGAAAAGGCAATGCTTAACCACTGCCTGCCTGGAGGTTAGAAGGACGAACCTCATAGTCAATGCATAGTCAATTGGTATTTCTGGCATGGAAGCACTTAATGCTACGTAAGGCTCGTGGGGCCTGGAGAGCAGTTATGTCAACGATCTTTATCTGCTGACTGCCTCTGGGAGCTTGAACTGAGGTAGTCTATGCTCTGTGATGTTATCACACTACTGGTGATTAGTATTTATGGATTGTGCAATGGCTTCCTCAAGCCCGGTGCCTGGAAACTTCTCCAGCAGAGTTTGAAAGTGTGGGCAGGACACACAAGGCCCAACTTGTGCTCTCCTGGCATTTCTCCAAGGGACCTCAGTTGCTTTAGACTACTCCCCTCCTCTAAAACCTTTAAGTGCTCCCTGTGGTCCACAGGAACACGTGTAGGAATAGCAAAAGCTCCCATTGGAGCGCCTGTTACATGGCTGACACTTTTTAGATACTATCTCAAATCCTCACAGCAATCCCAGGAGAAAGGAACTGTATGATCCCTATTTTGCAACAATTGTAGAAATGGAGGCTCAGAGGGGTGGAATAACCAGCCAAGATCACAGAGGCAGGCCTGGTCAGTCACCAGACCTTTCTGACTTTGGGCCTTGTCTGAACCACAGGGTCAGGCCCTCCCACCCTGCCTCCCCAACCCCCTTTTCCTTTTCCTTGAAGGGACCTGCTGCTCCAGCCAGGTCGGCCTCCACCCTGCTCTTGAGCAAGTCTGTTTCAAAGGCCATCTAGCATCTCACTGGACACCTTCCCTGCCTGCCTGCCACATGAGTCCTGTCTTGATGGCACTGTACCAGTTACTCACTTTCCCGTCCATCCTGTGACTGGCTGCGAGATCCACCCTTGCATTCCCTATGCCCTGCCTATGCTCGCTGCACACCTAATATTGTTTTGGCATTTCTTCAGCAATTATTGGGCATCCATTGGGTGCCAGGCACAGTGCTAGATGCAAAGATGCAGCAGAGCGTGAAACAAAATCCCTGACCTCATGAACTTATGTTCTGATACGGGAGACAGAAAATGGACAAAGAAACATACATATGTAATATAAATGTCAGGATGAAAAATGCTTTGAAAAAAAAACAAACCCAAATCTGGGTAAGGGAATAGATTGTTCTTGGATGGGCAGATGGAAGATATTTTAGAGGAAAGGTCTCTTAGAAGAAGTAACGTTTAGACAGAGATGAAAGTGCAGTGAGCTTCTTTGACTAATGAACTGAATAGTAAATGAATAAATGAACAAATGCATAAATGCAGGCTTGAGTGAGTTGGAAATGGAATGTGGAAGGAAGACACTCACTTCCAACATCTTTTTGCCCTCCTTCCATTAAGAAAACAACAATTATCTTTTTCAATGCCTTGTGATTTCATGAGTAGAGATTGATCAGCAGTATATAGTCCAGATCTGGGAAGGCCTGCCCATCTCTTTTCTTAGGGGAACAGATGAATTCCTTGCTCACCTAAGCTAAAGTAGAGGTTCTCCAACAGTAGAGGACGTTGGTAGTTTTGAGTTGGCTAGATCCCCACCACTCCCTTCCTAATTGGAGCCCATTTTATATCAACCAGCATGGGCAAAGGTACACAAGCCCCTGGGATCTTTCCACTTCCCAGCATGTTGAGAAGTCAGTCCAGTGAGTGTCACTTCACAGGCGTGCAAGTGATGGAGTGAGGGCTTCCGGGACCTGCCTCCAAGGCCAGTGGCGAGCCACCTTTGGCTTATTTAAAGAAGCATCTCTTCCCTCCGCTTCCAGAGCAATAGCTTCCTGGCTTTGCCCCCTTCCCCTGAGTCTTCCTGACAGCCACACTCTCTACCCTGCCATTCAAAGTTGGACTTCCTCAAGGCTCAGTCCCAAGGGCCCCACCTTTTTCTCAAAACCAGCTGACAATGGATGGTATTGAGGTGTGGTTTTTATTTGCATTTTTCAAAAGATATGCTATTGGCCATTTGAATATCCTCTTTTATGAGATTCGTATTTGTCTTTTGCTTGCTTCCCCCTCTCTTTTCCTTATTGGATTGTTGCTCTTTATAATATTTTGGGTTCTTTTTCACCTCTCTATATATTTCTATTTCTTCTGCTTTGCCGCCCATTTTCCCCCCTTGATGGTGTCTTTTGATGAAGAGAAATTCTTAATTTGAAGATAGCCCAATCTATCAAATCTTTCCCGTTTGGTTTGTGTTTGTGTCCTCTGACAAGTCTTTGACTACTCCCAGGGCATGAAGATATTCTATGTTTTTGCCTAAGAGCTTTTGTATTTGCTAGTTCATAGTTAGAGTTACAATGCACCTTGAATTGCTTTTGTGGAAAGTGGGAGGTAACAGTGAAGAGTCTTTTTTTTTCCCCACATGGAAGTCCAATTGACCTATTACTAGCTCGATTAAACAAAGCAACATTGCATGGTGGTTAGATGGATGTTCATTGTAACATACTTGCAACTTCCCTATAGGTCTAAAATGTTTTAAATAACGTGTTGGGGGAAAATTATGAAAATAAAGACAGAGGGACTGTTGTAGATGAACAAATAGTAGAAATTCCAAATGCATGTGCAAACTTTGATTTGATATTGTTGAAAAATAAACAGTCATAAAAAACGTTCTTTTTAAAAATGGGGAAATTTGGGATGAACCATATTTTATAGGGTATTCTGACATGATTGTTTACTTTCTTAGGTGTGATGATATTATTATGTTTATTTAGGAGAATGCAATTTTTCTTAGGATTTTTGAAGCATTGAGACATGAAATACCAGTAAGGTAGCAAGTTACTTTTAAATAACTCAGAAAAAAATGTACATATAAACATAGATAGATAAAACTAGAAAAATGTTAACGATTGTTGAATCCAGATGGAGAGTGTTCCTTGTACTATTAAAGTCTTCTGTGTGCTTGAAATGTTTATTGAAGAGATGGTAGGGGAGAGGCCGATGTGTGGGTCAAAGGAAAAGTGGTTCAGGTCAGCTTATTTCAGGTCTAGGGCTCTCTCGCTTATTCCACACCATTTCACAAATAACAGAAGCTCAGAGGGGTTAGTGATTTACTCAAGGTCATACAGCCATTTGAGATCAAGCCAAGATTTGAACAGACATCCGTCTGAGTCAATCCACATCTGCTTTTCTTTTTCGTTGTTTAAGCCTCTTCTCTCCTTCTCATTCCCCAGGGTTGTTGGAGTTGGCGAGAGCTATGTGCATTTACTACAAGTGCCTAGGCTTTGCATATATTACTCAAATCCTCACAACAATCTGAGGTAGTTGTTATTAATAACATCCCCCCTCTTTTACTGAGAGGCACAGAGAGGTTAAGTTACCTGCCTAAGGTCATTCAGGTAAGAACGGAAGAGCTGGAGTCAGAGAACCTGGGCAGTCTGGTTTGACAGCCTTCACTTAAAGGATCAAAGAAACACTGTGAAAAGTATAAACCAACTTTAGGGATATAATACAGGCTATTGTTGGTTCTCACAGAATATCTGCAAAATCCTCTCTACTTCTGACTGCTTCTGGCATTCCAAGACGGTCCCCCCAGGTTCAGATGTGTCTGTACTGGGAACACATGCCTCCTCAATTGAGCTGTCAGTTTCTTGAAGCTGGGGCTGGTTCTACTGGCTCTGGCCATGAGTGTCTCCACCGTTGAGATCTTCTGGCCTGGGCTGATTGTAAAGTGAGGTTTTGAATATGGTCTCACACCATCCTATCGAGTAGCATGCCAATTTGCCTGCAGAATGAGAATTAGGGGCCAGATAGAAGGTTGAGGCAGTTACAACCTAGTGATCAAGGATCTGCCTTGGGAGACAGGTCAATTTTGATTTGAGCCCTTAAGGTTAATAACCATAAAATTATTTTCATTGCTATTTCATAACTGTAATTTTGCTACTGTTAATGAATTATAATGTAAATATCTGTGTATTCCGGTGGTCTTAGGCTCTACAGCAGTGGTTCGTGACTGCTGTAGAGCCTAAGATCTTCGGAAAACATAGATATTTACATTACAATTCATTAACAGTAGCAAAATTATAGTTATGAAATAGCAATGAAAATAATTTTATGGTTGGGGGTCACCACAACCTGAGGAACTGTATTAAAGGGTCACAGCATTAGAAAGGTTGAGAACTACTGGGTTAGGTGAATTGCTCCTCCCTCTAGAAGTCCCCCTCCCTCTCCTTCTTCTTCATCTTCTTCTTCTTTAACCATCCTATCTAATAAAAGAGTGATATGCAAATTGACCATACACTCGCTACAAACCGCCCCCACAAGCCAATCAGAGTAACTATGCAAATTAACCCAACCAAGATGGTGGTTAATTTGCATATCTGCATGCAGAAGACGGTGTAGAAGAAAGCCAAGCACTGTAGAAGGGAGCAAAGCTGTGGAGAAGTAAGCAAGCGGGGCGGGGGAGAAGGAAGGGAGCAAGGCAGAGGAGAAGGGAGCGAGGCAGCAGAGAAGGGAGGGAGCTTTGCTCAGGCCACAAACTCTATTCTTGCAGGAATCTTCCTGCAACAGGTCTCTAGTCTATATATATAAAAGCCTAAGTGACCATCTGACCATTCTATCATCCAACTGGTAGTTATAAGGTGCAATGACCACCAGAGGGCAGACACTCTGATCAGTAGCTATGACACGCACTGACCACCATGGACAGACACTGAACACAGGAGCTGCCAAGCTGCGGTGATTTGGCAGCTGCAGTGACTTGGCAGCTGCGATTCTCAGGTGATGCACCAGGAACCAAAGAGGAGGGAGCCCAATTCCAGGGTGTATCATTCGAGAACTGCCCTTTTGCAATCTGGGACCCTTCAGATGTCGGAGAGCCAGTTTTGGCCTGATCCCTGCAGGCCAGGCAGAGGGAACCCACCAGTGCATGAATTCATGCACCAGGCCTCTAATAGGAATAATAAGAGTACATACCTTAGGGATGTTGGGGGGGATGTAATGAGGTAAGTAAAACCAAATATCTCTCAGGATGTCTTCACATTGATCGTTGTTATCATTACACTCCTTATGATCTTGTGGGATGTGGACCCTGCTTAGAATTCCAGCTTCATCCCTGTGCTCTCCCTATCTTACTAGTCAACCTGGGAGAGATCAGGCTTTTTAACCTCAGGCCTTTGTACCTGCTATTCACTCTTTAATGTCTCAGTTTATGTCACCTGCTCAGTTTGGCCTTCCTTGACCCCACTGGCCTGTCTCCTGTTTTCTTGTGTTCATATCACTTATCAGTACCAGATATTATGAATTGATCTATTTCTTTTTATCCTGCCATTTGAATACGAGTTCCAAGAAGACACAGATTTTGTCTGTTTTGTTCTTTGTAGCCTCCCCAGCATCAAGAACGGTGTCTGGCATTCCATAAATGGACAACGAATGAATGAGTGAACGGGTGAATGAATGAAAATGTATAGCGAGCTCCCTATCTACAATCCCAGATCTTGTGCGGCCCTTGGCCACCAGCCGCTTCAGACATTGCAGATGGCCCGCATCGGGCTCCCGGGCTGGGGTGCCAAAGCGCGGAGCCAACGCGCACTTTAGCGACGCTCCCCGAAAGCCTGGGCGGTGGCCGCGCCTGGAGAAGGGCTGTCATTCGGCGACGCTCCCCGCGTGCCGCCGGGCAGCGGACCGGCCGGGCGCGAGCGCGCGCGCGGGTCTTCGGCTTCTGGGCCCGCGGCGCTGGCCCCGCCCCGCCCCCGCCTCCCGCTCCGCCCCCGCCCCCGCCCCGCCCCGCCCCCGCCGCTGCGCTCCCTCCGGGCCGCTCCGGCCCCTGCTTGCTTCATGTGTCCCGGCCCGCGGCGGCCGGCGGCTGGGAGCGGCGAGGCGGCGGCCAGTGGCGGCCGGCGAGACCCGGGAGCTGGTGGCCGAGGCCCCGGCGGCGGCGGAGGCCGAGGCGGCGGCGGACGGGAAGCGGCGGGAGCAGGCCCGGCCCGGCCCTCGGGCGGCCGCCGGCTGCAGCATGCGCGTCCGCCGGGGGCTGCTGCGGCTGCCGCGCCGTTCGCTGCTCGCCGCGCTCTTCTTCTTCTCGCTCTCGTCCTCGCTGCTCTACTTCGTCTATGTGGCGCCTGGCATAGGTAAGCCGGGGTCGGGGGTGCCGCTGTGGCCTCGCGGGGACCCCGGGAACCCCCGCCTCGTCCTGAGAGGACCCTGGTCCTCGCTGGATCCCCGGCCCGAAGGCGACCCCGAGCCTGGAAAACGGAAAGCTACCGGGAGCCCGGCCTGGCCCTCGGGAGACTCCAGGACGTTCGCGCCCTCTGCGCCCCGAAACTGCCTCCCCATCCCCGCCGCCTGCTGCCCTGCTAACCCCATCCCCACGCGAGCGCGACGCGCTTTCTCGCGGCCCTCCTCCGTGCCGGACGCCCCTCTTCCCGCCCTCAGCGCCCTAGAACCTTCACTTCCCGCTTCTCGGCTCAAGAGCTCCCGCGCCTCCTGCCCGGGCTCCCCTCAAGCCCCCGTTCCTGGCATTCCGCGCACCCCAACATCCAGCCGCGAGACCCCGTGCCCGGGTCTGGAGGCGCCCCACCTTCCTGGTAGCCAATCCGTCCTCCCCCTCTGCCTCCCCGTGACTAAACCGTTTCCTGCTCATCACCCAACCCGTTCTTCCCCCCACTTTCGCCTTTACATCCACCTCCCACACACTCATTCCCTTCTAAGTGACCGGATCCCGTTTCTCGCCCGGTGGCACCCCCCTTCCCGTACGGACGTCCACTCCCCATTCAATCCACTAACCGCGTGAGCGGTCTGGCCGGCTCCCTATCTTTGCCCCGCCCCGCCCCACCCCGCCCACCCCTAAGGGCACACTTGTCACTCCCCCACCCCCCTTCCTCCCTAACACCCCTCACTACCCACAACCTCGTCTCAAAACCTCACACCCTTCGGTCCTCTGCCACAGTTTTCTCCTGAGTGAAGACTCAAGATGCTGTGGGCGCTTTTCCTTTTCTTTCACTTCTGCCCACTCGTAGCCTCGACGGTAGAAGGCGGCCCTTCAGGATTCTAGGGTGCCTGCTCTGGGGTCAGAGGGGACATTTAAATTGGCCCTAGAGAATGTGATATGATAAGGGCCTTGGGGAAGTGTCAGCTGGGAAGGAGGAGAATGGAGAAAAGATGGGATGGTTACTCATTCTTCTCAAAGGCGTGTCCTTTAAAGGAAAGACAGCCGCTGAAGACGCTGAAACCTGCCCGGGACTTTATAAGACCATAGAGCAGACATCCAGGGCCTGACCAGAGATTAGAAGGAGCCATAGCAAGAGGGTTAAGGTCAGAGGACATCGAGGTCAGACTTGGATTTGAGTCCCTGGCCTGTATGACCTTGGGTTAGTTGCTAAACCTCAGTGTTTCTCCTCTGTAAAATGGGATGCTGATCCTAAATGAATAGGGTTTTAAAGATGGAAGTAGATAAATTTCCTTTTAAAACACTCATCACTGTACCTGATGCATAGAAGGGAACAGATGGGCGGTTTCAGGAGTGTGTTTGCCTGACTTGGCATCACCTGGGGCCTAGAGAAAAGCTTCAGTTTAGGGTGAAAAATGATCAGATGTTGAGGGGGGGGGTGGCCAGGAGAGTAAATTCCGCTAGAAAAAGTGGACTATTTGGATGTTAGGAAAAGGTTGATGGTTTAATTAATTACAGAGAAATACCCTTGTAGGATTGTAATAGTGACTAGTGCCTGTTGACTTACCAGCACACTGAACTAGCTAAATAGAGAAGTTTCTAGGTGGAGCAGGAGATTCTCTCCTGATTTTTTTAAAAGCTTATTTCACTTGCTGGTTTGTACTATAACTAGGTCTAGGAAGATAGAACAGGCGACATCAGAGTGCCCTAGCAGTTTATGAGGTATCTTAGGAAAAGCATCCAGTCGATAGAAGTTTTGGCAGACCAGGAACAGGTTGAGTAATTAATAGAATTGAGGATAATTCATTAGCATATTGGATATTAGACTCTAATAGAAATGGGTGTGAAATGATGGATTTGGACCTACAGGCAATCTTGAAGCCATAACCCCTTTTGTGAAAGTGACAGGTTATTTCTGCTGTGGGTGCATAAATCAGCCATATCTAAATGGAAAAATGTATCCCACTGGGATAGCAGCCCCCCTTTTGACGAGAAGAATTGGAAGCCAAATTCTCCAACAGAAACGGAACTTATCAACTTAATTAAAATTCCTCAGTGGTAGATTTTTGGGTCAGTGGAACCCCAGAGGAAAGTGATGGGCTTTTACCATGCTTAGATTCCTTTATTACTAATAACGGAAAAGGCTGCCAGCACTTACATTTTTCAGTGTATCTCCTTAAATGTAAGTCTTCTAAAAGGCAAATCTGCTTAGGATTTAAATTCTGTTAGTGGAAGAGGATGTGGCGTGGTTTTAGGTTTCATGAAAGCATGGTTACGTTCAGCCAGTTTGGTAGTTTTTACTCGGCTTTCTTGTTAATGAGCTTAATTTTTTAAATGACCAGGTTTGGACAGTGGCGTGACAAAACTTTTCAAAAGGTTAAGGCAGTCTAGAAAACTGGAAGGTCTTATGTGCTTTGGGATATGAAGACTTTATTTGAGATAATTATTAAAATGAGCTTAGAAAACAACATTAGGTCAAACCATATGAAATTTCTGTTTTTGCAAGGAAAATACAGTTGTATATAATGGCAGTTTGGTATGGCTCAACCTAATATACTTCCAAGTAATGACAATTGTTTTCTGGCAGAATGGAAAGTGTTAGACTTGTATTTCCTTCCAGGTTTAATTTTTTTCCAGTCCTCGCTTTTGATTGGCTTTATATACCCTGTGGTCACATTTTGCCCAAGGTCTAAAGAGAAACCATCACTCCAAGAGTGTTTTATAACTGTATTCAGAAACAGGTAGACTTGAATTTGAGATGAGAAAAATCATTGTTGGTTATAAAAGTTTTAAAGTTGTTCATATAATATAACCCAGCCACAATTTCAACCTAGCTATTAACTTAGTACTTTTGAGATCTAATGTCAGCTTTTAATATCAGTGACTCATAGTTTCAGAGCAAAGGGAAATTTTCCTGGACCTGAGGTCATTTGAAATGGGATGATGGTACTATCTGACTGAGGAGATTGGATGTGAGAAAATTACTAAATATTACTTTAGTGTATTTGTAACAATACAAAGTACTCTTAGCTACTTTAATATCCCCATCCCAATCCAAATAGTGTTTTTTAAAACATGGCTTTATTAGACATTATGGTTTTGTTGTTAATTCAAAAGTAATGTTCTTTTTCTTAATCAGCAGTTTAAAAGTAGAAATGAAAAGGATGGGGCAGAAAGTGTGATGGAAATGGTGGATTTGAAAAAGGAAGAGGAAGGAGATAGGGTGATAAAAATGCCTCCTTTTTCTAGTCCTCTCAGCCCCACAGCATGAGTGATTCTTGTTTATTTAATCACTAATTTTACCTGCACTGTTGAAATCTCCCTGTTCCTTTCAGAGTTCTGAAGAAAACCTTGAACTTATTTATGATCCTTTACCTTAGAAAAGACCTAAGAGCTCAGAGTACTTCCATATTCCAGTCTGACCAGGTCTTTTTAGAAGATACGTGAACTATTTATAGATGCATATATGAAGTGCTGATTTAAAAAAACTAATAAGTCTATATATGATACCATTATGTGGGAAGGTTATGTAGAGGTTACTGACCTTTGCAAATTGTTAAATGTTGCCAATTTTGAGAGAGTTGCCTTTATACATTGATGAAATTTTATTAATTACAACTCTGTCATTTAAACTAATTTTTCTTTTGTCCTTTGATTACTGAAAAAAAGGAATGGAGAATAGTTTTCCCCTTTTGGCTTGCTTAGTTCCAAGAAAAATTTGATTTATGGCTGGCTTTTAGGAAGCAGGAACCAGTAATTCTAATCCTACTTGACTTGACCAGATGATCTTGAGCAAGTCACTTGGTTCTCTGGTCTCGTACTTGGCACAAAGAGCAAAGCTGCTTGAAAAACTACAACTACATCTTAGTCAAAGTTTTAATGAGTTTTTATGTTTGCCCAGTGTGAAGAAATTGTATAGAAAGTTGTTTACATATAGAAAGTTGAGAATTCACTCTGTACAAATATTTGACCTAAGATTTTAGATAAGATACATGTTTTATATAATCAAATGTAACTTTTTCTAATAACCACAGAAAATTTCAGATTCCCCTCAGTTGAATACTATATGAAAATAGCCTTTTGCCATTGCTTCTCACTTGAAAATGTGCTCTAAATGCCTCGGTGCACCTAGTTCCTGAGCTTTTCTGGAATGAAATAAATGTAGTGAAATGTGGGTTATTTTATTTTAGAAAATTAAGAAGCCTCACCCTGTTACACTCCTTCCTCCATATGTGCCTGCATATGCACACACATATTTTCTTTGAGTATTGCATCATGTCATTCTTCTTAGAAGGCTGAAGTTATAAATCTGAACAGTACCCTTTTGCCCAGGACTTTGGTCATGTTTTATGTTCTCTTTTGCTGTGTTGGAAACAAGGTCATAGATTTGGAGTTGAAATGTCTTTAACAGTGAAAATCTGCTAGACTTGGACAGTCTTTGGAGGCAGCCGTTCAGACAGTATCAGTTACTTTTCCAGGCCATCAATATTCAAGCCAGTAGACAGTTCTGCTCCAGTCCAGTTTCCTACCCTGTGCTTGACAGGCCAGAGGGAGCAGCGTAACACAAATCACCAGGAAGGAAGGTCTCTTTGTGTTGCCATGACTCTTTAGAGCTCTCAAGAGAGTAGGAATTCCAAAGCCATAGAAGCCAAATGCTACTGACCTACTTGCCCCAATTTTATACTTTTTTTAGATCATGGAAGATAGGTTGAACACATGGAACCATAAAAAGCAAGCAGAACTTTAGCAAGCAGAAAGTGAGGAATGTGATGCTGCTGAGGCCAGTCAAAGAAATAGAGAAAACTGGAGGTTAACGTTGGTCATGATAAAAGATAATCTGAAGCAAACAGATGGGGTGTTGGCTTAAAAGAAATTAATGGCGCTATCATAAGAAGAGGGAGGCTGTGGGTACTGTTAGTGAAAAGGCAGTTACTCTTTAGTTTCTGTTACTAGCCAAATAAAAGAATGTGTTAATGGTGTGCTTTTTTGGTAGAAGGTTGTGAGAATATTAAAGGAATTGAAGATCTGTGGATCAATAATACAGTATTTAATACAGTATTTGAATGTCTGCCCATCACTTTGCCAACTATGGGAGTTATTTGAATTCTAGACTTTTGACTGCTTTTTAAAAATAGATGATCATATAAACCCATGTCAAGTCATTAACTTGCCCAAAGCAGAAAATTATAAGATTACTAGACAAGATTACTCACAAGAAACAACTACAAAAAAATAGAGATATTTAATCTCTATTAAATATGTAATCAACTGGTTATTGTATGATACTGACCCTAATGACACAGGTATTCATCCCTTTCTTCAACATTTTTTTTTTTGAGTGTCTTATTAGGTACTCTTGTGTATTGGGCAGTCTAGAAATGAATATGGTGGAACATTTCTGAAAGTTTTTGTCCTTGTGGTACTTTTATTCTAATGGAGACAGCCAGTATACAAGATAATTTCAGATAGTGGTGGGAGTGACTGAGGACTGTTTTAGATTGAGTGGTTAGGGAAAACCTGATTGAAGAGGTGATATTTGACTTGAATGTATAGAAGCAGTCACTCACAGGTCTGGGGGTGGTGGTTGGGGTGGGTTGGGGGGGGGGGCACTCAGCACATGTAAAGGCCCTGAGGCAGGGAAGAGCTTGAGTGACGTGGCTGGATTTTGTGAATGGTAGGATATGAGGTTAAAATGGTGGGAGGGGTCAGGACCCTGTAGGCCATGGTAGAATAAGACTCAACTTTAATTTAGAAATTAGCCAGACCTAGGTTTGAATCAGCCCTGAGTGGCCAAATCATTTTCAATTTTATCTTCCAAATAGAGTTTTAGTCTTTTTCTGAGTGTTGTAAGAATTAAATGTAATATGCAGGTAAAATGGCTTAACATAGAACTTGACACAAAGCTCCATATTTTTAATTATTATTTATAACCATAGGAGATGTCCTACTAGATGTAATATTAGTACTACACTGAGAGTTAGGAGGATTGGGCTGTAGTCTGACTTTACCAGTAACTAGATAGAAACTTTTACTTATTTTCTCATCTCTGAACTTAGGTAATTGGACAGAGTGTAGGGCCCCTTCTAGATCTGATATTAACATGACTGTGAGCAAGTGTGAGTTGAACCTTGAAGTATAAAAAGGAATAGTGACTTCTGTCACTATTAAAAGACACCCCATTAAAAAACAAATTCAGATTTCTCATTCACTTTGTCTCCCAGTTCCAATGAAATACTGAGCTGTAGGTCCTGTGGCACTGCTGGAATGGTGCAGTGCTTGTAGTCATCAGATTTCACAGTTTCACTTTTTGGGGCGAATGGCAAAGTTCATGCTGCAATGCTGTTTTAGGACATAAGAATTTTTATACTGAAGTCTATCTTTGAAATTGTTGTAACAAAGAAAGGCAGGGGAAAAGAAAATTGTGCTGTCTTTGTCAAAGGAAAAAGTTAAAAGAATTTTATGGAAATATGTTTTGGATGTTAGATCCCCCCCCCACCACCCCTCCTCTTTTATTTTCTGGGTAATCCTTTTAAGTTTCAATCTGCTAAATCAGTCCTTTCTTCTAGGGTCACTCCTTTTCTTTTAAGAATGAAATAGAGCCCTGGACTCAGCTCCTGCCCCATCTTCAGTCCTCTACTAGTAGGTAACTGGATGTTACATGAAAATGAATTTTACATTTTGACCCAGTAATTCTTTTTATATTGTAGCTTTATACTGGAGAACATTCATACCTCCTGCTGATGCCATGAATTCAGTGTTTTCCCAAGCATGGGAATCACACTGAATAATTTAAAGTGCTATCTCTTCTCGAATTCCCCCTTTGCCTCCCTTCTTTTGTTGGTTTGAGTAAGCAATTATTAGACTCTAGGTATTGTTCCTACTCCTTCCCATGTTACAGAAATATGCAGATACTTTGTAGAGAGCAGAAGGAAACCTGGTCATTGTTTCTAAGGTACCTTAGTTACTGTCATCAATTATAGACAGTGCTCTGAGGCAATTAGTGGCCTAATTACGAAGATGAAAAATGTTGTGTAGCATCAGGTACAGGAAAGTATACATTGTCGGAAAGCTCAGTGTTGTGTTTCAAACTTACACTAGTGAGCACAACCGTTTATTATTATTAAAGAGCTGTAAAACATTTAAATACCAGTAAAAAGAGAACTTTTCTTTACCCTCCAGGTGGTCCTCAAAGTATGATTAATACTGTTGAACACCCCTAAACTTTGAAAGCTGGAAAAACAGGACTATTTTTTTTTCTCATAGAACTGCAAATTGACCCATTTTGAGAAGTTCTGCTTTTAGGTGCCAAGACTAAATTGTATTCATGATTGTGATATTTATATTTTCTGATCAGTAGATTGTTGGCTGATGAAGGTCAGAAAATAGTGTTTTTCTAAATGTGTTGTGGTCATGTTTGTGACCACAACACATTTAGAAACCTTTTGTTCCAGTATAGAAAAATGACAAAATTGCCAATTTAAGGAAGTTAAACCAGATGGAGTAAAGATGATAGACTAGCTTTAGAATTCTTGATGTACTTATTTTGAATCTGTATTTTAAATAAAAGCATTTACTCTTTAACGTTTTTTTTTTGTTGTTTGTTTTTTTACTCTTTTAATTCTTTAACAAAAGCTCCTTTTATCCGTTTCCTCATAATTTATAGAGTAATGATAGGGAAGTTTTCTGGATTGTAATTTCCTTGTGCCTAGGATAGTGCCTACTATATTATATGCACTTAAATTATTCAGTGATGTGAGTGAATAGACTGTTTGCCTGGGCAAGTTAGCCTCTTCATTATTCGATTGCATTTACAATGGGAGAAGGAATGCTTCCTGTATTAATTCTGATTTTGAAGTGACTTGGTATTCATTTTGCCCCAAAGTACTTTGCACTTTTATTTTCCTTGATGTTTTTTTTTGTGTGTGACAAAATCTATATAACAAAGTTTGCCATGTGTTTTGATAATTTAAGTGTGCAATTTAGTGGGATTAATTACATTCAGAATGTAATACAACCATCACCACTATTTTCATCACCCTAAACAGAAACTCTGATACCATTAAGCAATAACCCTGCCCCTCCTTCCCTCAGCCAATCTAGTTTCTGTCTCTGAATTTGCCTTTTCTGGATACTTCATATAAGTGAATCATATACTATTTGTCCTTTTGTGTCTGGCTTATTCACTTAGCATGATGATTTCAAGGTTCATTTATGTGGTAGCATTAGCGTGTGTCAGAACTGCATTCTTTATGGTTGAATAATATTCCTTTGTATGTACTCATCTGTTGATGAACACTTGAATTGTTTTTACCTTTTGTCTATTGTGGATAATGCTGCTATAAATTTTGGTGTACAAGTATGTGTTTGAGTCCCTGTTTTCACTTCTTTTGGGGATATACCTTGGAGTGGAATTGCTGGGTCACATAGTAATTCTATTAATTTTTTGCAGACCTGCTAGGCTTCTCCACAGTGGTGGCACCAATTTCCATTCCCACCAGCAATGTATGAGAGTTGCAGTTTGTCTACATTCTGGCTGACACTGTTATTTTCTTTTTTTGAGTAGAGGTATAGGCATCCTAGTAGGTGTAAAGTGATAGATAGCACATTGTGATTTTGCTTTGCATTTCCTTAATGACCAGTACTCGTAAGCATCTTTCCATGTGTTTATTGGCCATTTGTATGTCTTGTTTAGAGAAATGTCTGTTCTGGTCCTTTGCTATTAAGTATATTTTTTCCTTCTGGTTCTTTGAACACCAGCTTTTAATTCTTTATTCACCAGAGCCTTCTGTTTCCCGTGCCTCCTCAGTCCATAGCACAGGCACAAGATGATAGGTAGTGATGAAAAATGGGCTGCCAGGATGGTCCCTTGATGACTAGGCGGTGTGTGATGTGAGCACAGGATTCCCCCCTTCCGCCCCCTGCCCGATTCCTTCAAAACATCATCGGAAAATGAAGAGAATGCTAAAGAATGAGGAAATAGAAAAATATAACATGTAAAACCTGTTGGACTCCTGCAACTCGAATGATAAAATTTGGCAGTTTGACTTTTTTTCCTGGTATCAGTGGAAACTTTAAAAGTATTTATCTACATGTGAAAGATAATGGTAGTGATTAAAGACAGATAGGTACTTAGAAAATTTTTATATTTGGGGGCCTATGATACAAGAAAAACAATTACAACTTGGCTTTGCATTTGCCTGATTTGGCTATTTTCTTCGAGTATTGAGTGATTTTATGCTCCTGGATGGGAGATTTTATGTTCAGGATATGGGAGTCAGTTCAACTGGTGTTCAGTTGGTGTTAACATCCCTTAATTACCAGAAATAATAGCATTTAAGACAGCAAAAAAAATTTTTTTTAATATTTTTTTATTGATTTTTTACAGAGAGGAAGTGAGAGGGATAGAAATCAGAAACATTGGTGAGAGAAACATCGATCAGCTGCCTCTTGCACACCCCCCACTGGGGATCTGCCTGCAGCCAAGGTACATGCCCCTGACCGGAATCAAACCTGGAACCCTTCAGTCTGCAGGCCGATGCTCTATCCACTGAGCCAAACCGGTTTCGGCAGCAAAAAAAATTTTAAAGAAATTTTTGAAAGGACATTTAGTTTAATGTGTTACCCCATTGGGCCCATTGGTTGGCAGAGTTAGTGGTAGTGGTGGTGTTCATATTTACAGGGAATGTTTCTGTTTATCTCCTGAACAGAGTCATACTGATGGTGATGAACAATGACCTCAGTTTCTTAATAACAGATGCTCTTGGGACTAATGGAGGAGAGATGCATTTATTTATATGCTGAGGTCTCTTTCCTTACATCGTGAAGAGTGTCAGGCTTAGAAGACTGGCACTTAGTAGGTGCTCAGGAAGTATTGTGTGACAAGATGAATCTCATCTCCTACTCTTCAGTGGCTCTCATTGCTCTTAAGATAAAATTCAGCCCTGGCTGGGTTGGTTCAGTGGGTAGAGCATCGGCCTGCAGACTGAAGAGTCTCAGGTTCAATTCCCATCAAGGACACATGTCCAGCTTGCCGGCTCGATCCCCTATGGGGGTGTGCAGGAGGCAATGATGCTTTCTCATCATTGATCTTTCTATCTCTTTCTCCCTCTCCCTTTCTCTCTGAAATCAATAAAAATATATTTTAAAAAAAGATGAAATTCAAACTCCTTATTTTACCTTATAAGGCCTTTCTTTAGTGATCTGGTCTCTGCCCCCCTCTTCAGCTTCATTGTGCTATTCCTCTCCCTTCCCTCCAGCCTTGTGGGCCTTCATCTGATTCCTAGCCCAGACTAGACTCTGTCCTTTTCTTTTTCACTGCTAACTCCTATACTGCTGCCCCTCCTCAGACCTCTAATTCATTGTAAAATCCGTGGGCCATGTCTCTCTCTCTTCTTTTAATCCTTATCCAAGCACATTTCCCCCCCATTGATTTCTAGAGAGAGTGGAAGGGAGGGAGGAGTGGGAAAGAGAGGGGTGGGGGAGAGAAATTGATGTGGGAGAGACACATTGATTGGATGTATTCACATACACCACAATGTGGGGGTCGGCTTGGGGAGGGAGGAGCGTGGAGGGAGGGAATGGTGATGGAATCTGTAACCAGGAATTGAACCTGAGATCCCTCTAACCACTGACCTAAACTGATTAGGGCAGTGGTCGGCAAACTGCAGCTCGCGAGCCACATGTGGCTCTTTGGCCCCTTGAGTGTGGCTCATAAAATACCATGGCTTGGGCGAGTCTATTTTGAAGAAGTGGTATTAGAAGAAGTTTAAGCTTAAATTTGGCTCTCAGCCCTAACCAGTTTGGCTCAGTGGATAGATCGTCGGTCTGCGGACTGAAAGGTTCCAGGTTCGATTCCAGTCAAGGGCACATACGTACCTTGGTTGTGGGCACATCCCCAGTAGGTGGTGTGCAGAAGGCAGCTGATTGGTGTTTCTCTCTCATCAATGTTTCTAACTATCCTCCTCCCTTCCTCTGTAAAAAAATCAATAAAATATGTATTTAAAAAATTGGTCTCTCAAAAGAAATTTCAATCGTTGTACTGTTATTTGGCTCTGTTGACTAATGTGTTTGCTGACACCAGGTTAGGGCATGCCATGTCTTGTCTCTCTTGTTCATTGTTTAGCTCTAGTGCCTAAGAACACTATTTTGGCACACAGTAGATGGTCAATAAATGTTTTGTTAAGTGAGTGAAGTAAAGTTGAGGCAGGAAATCTGAGGTTCTAAAAGGTAAAACTAGCCAGTCCCCTGCTCATTTGGCTCAGTTAAAGGTTGATGTACTATTAAGACTTGTAGATGAGAAACGAAAAGGATTAAATAAAAACCTGATGGATTTGTAAAAATGTTAATTATAATTGAAAGTATGATGCATAGAATAGTTTCAGATCAATTAATCCCAGTGCAATCAGATGTTTGGTTATAGGGAGGCCTGGTTTGTGGGCAGATGACAAGAAGGAGTTTTAAGTTTTATCCATTTAGGATTCAACATGGACTTTAACTCTTTTAAGTGCTTTATATCTTATACTAGAGGCCTTGTACATGAGATTCGTGCACTGAGGGGTTGGGGAGAGGGTGTCCCTCAGCTCAACCTGCACTCTCTCCAATCTGGGACCCCTCGGGGGATGTCCGACTGTTTAGGCAGTCGAATATCCCTTTCACAATCTAGGACTGCTGGCTCCCAATTGCTTGCCTTCCTACCTCATTGCCCCTAACTGCTTCTGCCTGCCAGCCTGATCGATGCCAGCCCAGTCGTCCCCAACTGCCCTCCCCTGACAACCTGGTCACCCCCAAATGCCCTCCCCTGCATATTCCTTCTTTATTAGATAGTGTTTTTTCTTTAGCATATTGGACAGCCCTGTTTGGCTCAGTGTATGGATGGCCTGCAGACTCAAGGATCCCAGATTCGATTCCTGTCAAGGGCATATATCTTGGTTGGGGGTACATATACAGTGGGGAGTGTGCAGGAGGCACCGGTTCAATGTTTCTCTCTCAGAGATGTTTCTAGCTCTCTATCCCTTTCCCTTCCTCTCTGTAAAAAATCAATAAAATATATATTTCAAGAAAAAGGAACATTTAAGATTCCTCCATATCTGCCTGGCTGGTGTGACTCAGTGGTTGAGACCCCCAGCTGCCACCACTGGCAGGGTATCATACCCCGGCCAGGCTGAGACCCCAGCCTGTGCTCAATCTCAGCCTGGCCAGAGATCTTGCGGCTGCAGGGGGTGCTCTCCCCAGCCAAGCTGAGACCCCAGCCCGGGCTGCCATCTCAGCCTGGCCAGAGATGGTGCGGCTGCAGGGGGTGCTCTCCCCAGCCAAGCTGAGACCCCAGCCCGGGCTGCCATCTCAGCCTGGCCAGAGATGGTGCGGCTGCAGGGGGTGCTCTCCCCAGCCAAGCTGAGACCCCAGCCCGGGCTGCCATCTCAGCCTGGCCAGAGATGGCGCCATGGAGGTGTGCACCCCGGCCAGGCTGAGACCGGAGCCTAAGCTGCTATTGTTGGCCAGGGATGGCACCGCGAGGGGTGCCCCCCGCCAGGCTAAGACTCCGGCAGGGCCAAGGATTGTGCCGCAGGGGTGCATAGCCCTGCCGGCCTGAGACCCCGGCCCAGGCTGCCCCTGCTGGCCAGGGATCACGCTGGGCGCTGGTGCCGCCCAACTGGACACCCCAGGCTGCCACTGCTGGAGGGGGGGAGGGTGCCTCTGAGCCAGACACCCCCCAGCCGCAGATGGGCGGACTCGGGGACTCCTGTGGGGCTAAGAGGCCTGGGTGCCGCCATTTTGTAGCGGAGTGATGGTTAATTTGGGTATTACTCTTTTATTAGATAGGATAATTGAAACTTTGTAGCCTTTAGTGAAGGCTTGAGCCGACAAGGGCAGGCGGAAATCTTGACTTCCTCCATCTCTGGGGAACCCCAAGCATCCCTCCTGCTCTCTGTGGCTGACAGCCATCTTGGATGGATTAATTTGCATATGTGCTCTGATTGGCCGGTGGGCGTGGCTTATGAGTGTAGCGTAGGTGTGGTCAATTTTCACATTACTCTTTTATTAGTTTGGATAGTATGGGTATGATAATCCTTTAAATTGAAAAATCACAAATAAATGTATCAATGATTTATTTTGTACCTAACCTTGAAATTCAGGTTAAAAAAAGGTAAGTATAGGAAAACAATCAGTTCTCATTTGGGAAGGGGCAGATATAAGAAATCTTATACATTGCTAGCAGATATAAGAAATCTTATACATTGCTAGGAACCTGGTTTCTGATTTTTAATTACAAAAGTGTTTAGGTTAATGGCTTTGGTATTTTTAAATTTATGGTAATAGCTATACCTTTATGTCTTAAATATGCTTGTCTTATCTTTAATCTGAGTGGTAATTTTTGACTAGGAAATGAGAAATTGTTTTATAGTATACTTCTTCCAAGGATAGATGAGGAAGAAACACTTTCTGAAATTGGAAGTGCATATGGATAGTATAGAAAGTAAGTCTGTTATTCATAAATGGCTATATTTAGTGCTCCATATTATAGGATGGAAGGTGGTAATAACCTTGCCTCTGTTGTTAAGCAGCTACCGTAAGGGCCATAATGACCTAACAACCAGGGGCTATGATGCCCACCGGACCCACTGGGTAGGGGGTGGGGCACACAGCCAACCTTGAGGCCCCTCCCTCCTGCCGGCGCCCCTGATGGGACTCTCCCACCTGGATCAAGAGCTGGGCCTGTCCACCAAACATCCCCTCTACCCCCCTGCCAGCCGCACCCCCATCAGCCCACCCCACCATAATAGGCCTGCAGCCCCTCTCCCCTGGTTATAACCCCTGCCACAATAGGGGGCAGGGCTGCCCAGCCAACCTCCTGCAGCCCCTCCTCCTGGCTGGCCCCACCCTAGATTGGCCTCCCCACTCCAATCAGGGACAGGGCTGGCTGGCCAACCACCCATGGTGCCTCCCCCAATCAGCGGACCGCTCACAGCCCCTCCCCATGGCAGGCCCCACCCCCATTCGGCCCCCAACACCAATCAAGGGCAGGGCCTGCTGGCCAATTGCCTGTGGCCCCTTCCCCAGTTGGCCTGGCCCTGCTGGTCAATCTCCTGCTATCTCCTCCTCCCTACAGGTCCAGCCCCAATCCTGAGTTCGTGCATGGGGCCTTAAGCTTGACTAGTGTCAGGCCGCCAACCATAAGTTATTTATTTGAAAAGGACAGGTGGAATCTTTCATCGTGAAGTGTGCAGTGTGTGTGTATATATATGTGCGTGAGTGTGTGTGTTGTGTGTGTGTTGTGTATCTGTGTCTAGAGTCTGAATGTGTCTGAATGTGAGAATGGGAGGAAAGTGAAATGTTTGACTTTGGTGTTGGTTTGATTTTCTGTTTCATTGTTGGCTTGGCATGCCTGGCTTTTTCATTCTGACTTTAAATATCCAGAAATCTTAAGATTTTTGTGAATTAAAAGATTTGAATTTCATTTGTCACTAGGGGTAAGAGGTATTTTTTCTTTTGCTTGGCTTTATGTTTAAGATAATGTTTTTCCTTAATTATTATTTTTTTATTACAGAAAATTTAAACTTACAAAAGTAGAATGAATAGTGTAATGGACCCCTATGAACAGAGGTAACTTTTTAAAAAAACATTTTATTGATTTTTCACAGAGAGGGAAAGGGATAGAGAGTTAGACACATCAATAAGGGAGAAACATTGATCAGCTGCCTCCTGCACACCCCCCACTGTACATGCCCTTGACCGGAAACAAACCTGGGACCCTTCAGTCCACATGCTGTCCACTGAGCCAAACCAGAGGTAACTTTTTTTTTAATTTTTATATTTTATTGATTTTTCACAGAGAGGAAGGGAGAGGGAAAGTCAGAAACATCGATGAGAGAGAAACATCGATCAGCTGCCTCCTGCACACTCCCTACTGGGGATGTGCCCGCAGCCAAAGTACATGCCCTTGACCGGAATCGAACCTGGGACCCATCAGTCAGCAGGCCGACGCTCTATCCACTGAGCCAAACCAGTTTCGGCCAGAGGTAACTTTTTGATGGGACCTTTATATTTATAAAAAATATAAAGGTGATAGGGCCCAAAGGATCCCCCCCAAAACAACAACAAAGCAAAACAAAAGTACAAGCTTTGGCTTATTTATATGGATTTGAAAGCTTTTGGATGATTGGAATTCATTTTTGTTCAGATGTCTTATTGATCCAGTTAATGGGATGAGTATTTCTTAATACGTAAAAAGGGAAGACAGTCTATGAACACATGATTATTGTGCTGTTTATTTTATTTAAAAATTTATTTGTTGGTTTGAGAGAGAGAGATTGAGATTGAGATTGACCTGTTCCACCCTTACCCACACTCATTGGTTGATTCTTGTATGTGCTCTGATTAGGGATTGAACCCACAACCTTGGCATATCTAGATGATGCTCTTACCAACTAAGTTATCTGGCCAGGGCTACTGTAAGATTTAAAGAAGAGGATATTTGTCAGATACTTGCAAGTCTTTGTACTAGATATGTAATTCAACAGTTAAATGCCTCCTTCCCCTTTTACATTTCCTCATCACAGAGCTTTAGTTGGAACACAGAGTAAAGGGGAAGGAAAGATGCTTCCTGCTGGTGTTAGCAATTCTGATGAATTGGTACATGGTAGAGCAGGGTTGAAACAGTTAATTACAACACATTTTTTCCATTACCTTGCCCTTCACGTGAACCCTGGAAACGTAGATCTGGAAGAACAAGCAAGGGTCAGCATGTTTGCAAAGGATAAGCCCTCCCATGCTGGGGTGGTACCTGTGCTGAGCCGGAGGAGCAGGTGCTATAGCTGAGGATGCTGAAGGCGCTCAGGTGTCCTGGGAGCAGAGGATTACTGCTGGCGTGGATACCACCTGTGTTCTTTTGGTTCCCTTGGGCTTTTTTCCCCTGAGTATATATTGTTAATTTCTGAAGCTATTTACGCCAGCTTTGGCCAAAGCCAAGTGCAAAGCTTGCAACAGAAAGAATGGCAAAAATACCCCTTTTAGGACTTGTTTTGGCGTAGCTTTTGTGGTGTATGTTTAGTAACATTCCCCAGCAGCCACAAATTAAACGCTACTACCAGTTTGAGTATTGTTAGTTCTATTAATTTAATAGAACCCCCATGCAAAGCAGTCTGCATGAATTGAAATTATTGTTTTAGGTTGTGTATTGTATGTGTGAAAAACTGACTCTTTTCATTGTGATACTATTTTTTTTCTAATCCTCACCCAAGGATATTTTTCCATTGATTCTTAGGGAGAGTGGAAGGGGGAGAGACAGAGAGAGAGATCCATGTGAGAGAGACATATTAATTGGTTGCCTCCTGCGTGGGGCCTGAACAGGGCCTGGGCCAGGAGCCTTCAACCGAGGTGCGTGCCCTAGATGAATCAAACCCCAGACCCTTCAGTCCGCAGGCGGACGCTCTATCCACTGAGCCAGACCAGCTCATTGTGATACCTGAACAAACACAGATTATTTATGTAAGCTTGTGTCATCAGAAATATCTCAGAATCATGTTTAATTGGGATCTAACAAATGTTGCCACTCTGTTCTGTTGAACAATATTTTAAAACTGTAAATCAACCTTAAGAATGGTAAAAGGGAATTAAATAATTTATTCATAATCTTTTAATCACAAGTGTTTTCTGTCTCATCTTTATACAGATATATGTATGAAAAATTTGCACCCTAGGAATTGCTAAGCTGAGAGAACTGATTTTAGAAGGGTAGTAGTTATCTAGTGTTTGTGCTAGTATAACCTTTTACAATTTCTTTGCTATTACATCTTTTCCTGGTTAATTCTGCTTGCCCACTAGAACTCCACATAGTGCCTTGATATAAGGTTATTTTTGACAAGAAATTCTTGAAAGTAAAGCTATAAAGAAATGTACTTGCTGTTTTTGCCAACATATGGAAAACTTGGTGGGAAATTCTAGCAACCCTTTGGTGACAAGTTGATTAAATCTCATCCCTAAATATTATTAATAAAATTAAATAGAATTTCCAAATTTCTTTAAATGGTCTAACAATTGGCTACTTTAATATGAATGTGTAATATTTGCTCTATCTCCTTTTTAAAAACAATATGTTTCATTGATTTTTTACAGAGAGGGAGAAGAATAGAAAGTCAGAAACATCGATGAGAGAGAAACATCGATCAGCTGCCTCTTGCACACTCCCTACCAGGATTGTGCCCGCAGCCAAGGTACATGTCCTTGACTGGAATCGAACCTGGGACCTTCTAGTCCGCAGGCTGACGCTCTATCCACTGAGCCAAATCGGTTTGGGCTCTATCTCCTCTTTTGATTTAATTCTACAAAGTATAAATAAAAGCTTTTTCAGAAACCTATTTGTATTTAGTGCTTATTTTTCCCCAGTCTGGTATTTTTTTTTTTTTGCCTGGTTTTCTCACTGTAAAGTATATCTATTAGTATGTACCCATGCTTTTTAATTTTTAAAGTTTCTTATTTTTTATCACCAATGTTGTTATCATTATTTATGTTCATGCTCAATTGTCCTGATTAGGCCAATTTGCCCTGACATCTGTCCTTTTTATACATATCCATTATTCTTCAACATTTCCTTACTTCCTGACATATCAAGATGTTCTAGGCATATTTTGTGCTTTCCTTATCCCAGACCTAGAATCACCTATTTCTCCACAGAACTGATTCTTTTTAGTGAAGAATGGGTATTTAGAAGTCAAGATCCGGATTCCAGGTGCACTCATTGCTATTGGAGTGTTGTGGCTTCTAGGCTATCTCAGTGTATAGAGCTATGGAATATGTGCATGCATAAACATGCTCATATTGGCATCTATATTTAGTTCTACACACACACACACACACATATGAAAATTGTGAGTTCACACCAATACCTACTATTTAAATCCTGCACCTTGGTTCAGTTCATTCTAGCTTCCTTCCTTTCCTTCCTTTCCTTCCTTTCCTTCCTTTCCTTCCTTTCCTTCCTTCCCTTCCTTCCCTTCCTTCCCTTCCTTCCCTCCCCCCTCCCTCCCCCCCCTCCCTCCCTCCTCCCTCCCTCCCTCCCTCCTCCCTCCCTCCCTCCCTCCCTCCCTTCCTCCCTCCCTTCCTCCCTCCTCCCTCCCTCCCTCCGTCCTTCCTTCCTTCCTTCCTTCCTCCCTTCCTCCTTCCTTCCTTCCTTCCTTCCTTTTGTATTGATTTTCCACAGAGAGGAAGGGAGAGGGATAGAAACATTGATGAGAGAGAAACATCAATCAGCTGCCACTTGCACCCGCCCCCCCCCCCCCCCCCCCCCCCCCCCTGTAGATGTGCCTGCATCAAGGTACATGCCCTTGACCGGAATTGAACCTGGGACCTTTCAGTCTGCAGGCTGATGCTCTATCCACTGAGCGAAACCAGTTTCGGCAAATTCTTCCTTTCCATATTTGTAACTTCTCTCTTTGACAGTGAGAATTTTAACTCCTATTTTCCTTAATATATTTGATCAATCCCTTGGATGTAACCATGCTACTCTATTCCCAGTCCCTTTTTGGACATTGTCCTCCCCCCAAACATATTTCAGTTCTCTTTGCTGGGCTGTCCTTTCTCCTCACCCCTCTTGAGCTCCCACACTCTGCACCAGGCCGTCTACCAGCATGGGGTGCCCTCTTTACTCCACATGGGCTCTGACACCCTGTACAGGCTGCTCCTTCTTCCCTGTGGGACACTCCTCTGAGCCCTGCTTGTGCTCTGGCACCCACTCTCTCACCCTCCTCCTCCCTGCAGGATGCTCTCCTCACTCTTGGCTGGGATGCCTCATGCAGTGCAGCCTTCCTCATCCTGCCGTGCATAGGCATCCCACTGTGGCTCACTGGGCCTTCCCTGGCTGTCCCGGGCACAGGCACACTGTTCTGGGAAAGAAAGGTGAAGGTGAAGGAGTCTTAGAAATCTTTTTGATTAGTAAATTCCCCCTTTTTGGGGGGGATTATTTTTCCTAACCATGTCACCTAGTTTTGCATTCTGAAAATACAGTCACCATACCTTTCTGAAATTTCTTTTCGACTGCTTCTCTGTCCCTCAATGCATAGGATAATCTTGATTTCTTCCTATAATACTGCACATTTTTAGCTAACCAGAGGGTGACAAAGTGAAACATGTAGCTCACATCAGTCTTTTTCCTCCTCTTTAGTCTTTCCTGTTAGGGACTATGGTGTGTGAGAAAACCTATTTCCCAGAAGTGACTAATACTGGCCAGTAGTTTCTATTTCTGTTTCTCCCTTTCCACATCTTCAGTCCATCTTCCTGCCTCCCAACATGGCAGTGGCAGCAGTTGCTGCTTCCATGTGCTGAGCCTGTTCTGTAGGTGTTTTGTATCTATTATCTTATTATTCATTAATCCCCTAGCCCTGAAATGTAGTGTTTACAGATGAGGAGACCAGGCTTGTAGAGCTAAATAATTTATTCAAGGTCACATAACTTGTGAGGGGTGTAATTTTAATACAAGCGCTTGCTTTTGTTTTCTTTTTTTCTAGAGTCTAAACTCTTTTTTTTTCTTTTAATCTTTATTGTTGAAAGTATTACATAGGTCCTTCTTTTCCTCCATTAACCTCTTCCAGCCCATTCCCATCCTCCCCTAGAACCCAAACTCTTGAATAAGCTTGTGCTGCCTCTATAGGATCAGGATACATTTGATCGAGTTTTTCCACTCACTTTTTTTTGTTTTCACTTAAGAAGAAGAAATGAAAACTCTTGAAAGTTATGGTTAGAGGAAGAAAAATAGATGCTATTAGCTGCCTAAAAACAACGACCCTTAAATGAGTGTATTACTGGATTAGGCTGTAAGGAGTGCTAGTAGGTGTGAAGCCTAGATAAGTCTTTTTTTTTTTTTTCCCTGATTTGGGGACAATTTCTGCCTTTATACAGAAAGGGCACTTTGATTATGAAGATCAAAACTTTTGTAACTTCTTTTTGGAAATGTGAAAATTAAGGTCTTAAAGTATACTTAAGCTCTCTGATGCTTTTTAAGAAAGAGCAGCTTAGACTTCTGCTGAGCTTACTTTATCAGGCCTATCTCAGGTCTGTTATTTTTGTGTGTGAATGGAGTGATGTGGCTCCTTGTTAGGTTGAAAGCGGTGTCCATCACATGGTCTTGACGAATTTTCTAGGTGCAAAGATTTTGTCCCCTTCACATCAGCTCTCCCTTGTGTCTGGTGTTAGCCATTTGGGAGGGAGCTGTATGGAACTGGGGAACTTCCTCCAGGCTACTCCTTATGCATAGAGTTGTTCTCTAGGCAAAGCTGCAGGCCTGTCCTGGAGTCACTGCTCTAAGCATGAAGCTGAGCTAATCATATTGAACATAAACATACTGTCAGTCAGGCTTTTGAAAGTAAGCTGTTTCTTAATGATGTATAACTGTGAGAAAGTAAGTATATCTATATTCAGTTCTCAGTCTCCTAGATATAAGAGGTATAGACTTTCTATTTATCAACTAGTGGCCCAGTGCATGGATTCGTGCACATTGAAAGGAAATTAATTAGAAAAAAGATTTGTGTGATAATTACATTACTGCAAAAAATCATGTCAAAATAGTCTATATAATATAGTATTATAAAATTAAAACACACATGTGATTGGCATAGTGAGAGCTTTACATGTATTGCACATGCGCAAGTCAACATTTATTTTTAAATTGCCAGTGCACATCATATGTACCAGTTCCGGTTGGACGGAAGTACAGTGGGTCACAGCCTTTTATATCTCTTTATCAATCATCTGTGTTGTGTTCTGTTTAGGACAAAGGGAATTTGCCTGTACCTGGGGGATATAAACCTCAATGAGCTCTGGCCCTGGCTGAACTTGCTCAGTGGTAAGAGTGTCAGCCTGTGCACCAAAGGGTCTCAGGTTCAATTCTCGGTCAAGGGCACATATCTAGGTTGCAAGGTGATTCTGGCTGTGGTCAGGGTGCATGCAGAGGAAGCAACCAATTGATTTATCTCTCATATCAATGTTTCCCTTCCTTCCTTGTTCCCTTCCTTCCTCCTTTCCTTCCTTCCACTCTCTCTAAAAATCAATGGAAAAACAAAACAAAAAAAGAAAAGAAAAAAATAAACCTCAATGAGCTCTGGAGCTACATCTTCTGAGCTCATGTTCAGCTCTCTAAATTTGTGACGCTGGACAAGTTTCTGAGCCATTCTATTCCTGTGTCAGGTTTTCCTGGGCTGGTAATAATTCTACTTCATAAGGAAGTGGTTAGCAAGGTCCCTAGCAATGGTGAGCCTATCAAATAAGTAGTAGTTGCACCTGTGATTGATATTCTGCCTGTTGCGAGACTAATCGTAGGTGTGCTTTCGGGACTATGTCCATATCCTCTCTAATAAAAGAGTAATATGCAAATTTGACTGTGCCTTTGCCACACCACAAGCCATGCCCACAGCCATGCCCACCAGCCATTCAGGAGCAGATTATGCAAATAAACCCCAACCAAGATGGCTGCTGCCACTGAGAGCAGATAGAAGGCTTGGGTTTCCCTGGCAACAGAGGAAGCCAAGCTTTCCACCTGCCGTTGCCGGCCTAGGCCTCCACTCAATGCTATAAAGTTTCAATTATAAAAGATACAGAAATGGCAGCAGCTGGAAAGAACAGAGGCTTGGGTTTCCCTGACAGTGGAGGAAGCCAAGCTTTCCCACCTGCCATTGCTGGCCTAGGCCTCCAATCTAGGCTACAAAGTTTCAAACAGAAATGGCTGCTGCCACAGAGTGAGCAGAAGGCTTGGCTCCGCTCCAGGCTACAAAGTTTCAATTGTAGAACATAAATTAACCCCAGATCCCAGGGCCTCCGCTTGGGTTGCTGGGGTGCGTGGCCAGCCTGCAAACCTCTAGGCCCCTTACCCAGGCTACCCTTCGTCCCAAGGGAACCCCCACCCTGATCTGGGACACTCTTCAGGGCAAACCAGCTGCCCTCCACCCATGCACCAGGCCTCTATCCTATCTAATAGAAGAGTAATTTGCAGATTGACCATCACTCTAACACACAAGAGGGCTGCCCCCATGTGGTCAAAGATCCTGCCCCCAGGTGGACACAAGATGGCCACCACAAGATGGCCAGCAGGGGAGTGCCATTGGGAGGTTCCAGGTCCTACAAGGGAGGGCAGTTGTGGGCGATCAGGCCAGCAGGGGAGGGCAGTTGGGAGGGACCAGGCCTACAAGGGAGGGCAGTTGGGGGTGATCAAGCCTACAGGGGAGGGCAGTTAGGGGTGACCAGGCTGGCAGAGGAGGGAAGTTAGGGGCAAACAAGCTGGCAGGGGAGCAGTTAGACATCAATTAGGTTGTCAGGGTAGTGGTTATCGGTTGATCAGGCTGGCAGGCAGAAGTGGTTAGGGACAATCAGGGAGGCAGTCAGGTGAGCATTGGAGCCAGCAGTCTGGATTGTGAGAAGGATGTCCAACTGCCCTTTTAGGCCTGGTCCTACCTGATGGGCGTAAACGGGCAGTCGGACATCCCTTGAGGGGTCCCAGATTGGAGAGAGTGCAGGCTGGGCTAAGAGATATCCGTCGCCCGCCAAACCCCCCCCCCCGCCCCCCCTCCACATGCACGAATTTCATGCACCGGGCCTCTAGTATAGAATATAACAGGATCTGAAGAATTACAACATAAAAGAGTGGGAGAGGATAATCACTATTACTGGAACAACTTCTGTGTTTTATAGATGGGGAAAGGGAAAGAATTAGAGGTGGTAAAGAATTTACTCAGTCTTCCAGGCAAAATGAAGACTAGAAATGATTCCCAGTGAGTTATTAAACCAAGGATTTTCACAAAGTTGGCATTAGGTAATGGTAGTGATGATGATGATGATGATGATGATGATGATGATGATGATTGGGTAATGGTAGTGACGATGATAATGATGATGACATTGGGTAATGATAGTGATGATGATGATGATGATGATGATGATGATTGGATAATGATAGTGATGATGATGACGACAACGACGATGACATCAGGATTCTTTCTTGATTGTGGGTGAGGCAGAGAGAGGTTTGTGTGTAAATAGAAAAAGCACACTCAACATAATTGGCTTTGTAATGCAGATTACAGTGAATAAGTTAAAAAAAACTTGGCAGATAGGAGTACACTGAAGATAATAAGAAAGCATGATTATAGGGGGCTTGGGTTAAAACAGTTGAATTATTTACTGTTTGTTATCCTTACAAACGCGTGGTAAGTGGAATGTTAAGGTATTTTGTTGCTGGAAAAACCAGGTTATATATATCTTTGAGGTGAGCAGCAAGATTAAAACAGTACAAAGGGCTTTGTGGCTCCTTAATCAGAGTAAGATGGGGATCACTGCAGGATGGTATGGCTAGTGTTTTGTTTTTGTTTTTTCCCATGGTAGTTTTTATTTATTTTGGATTGTAAATGTAATATATTCAATGTATGTAATTTGGAAAATACAGCAAAGCATAAAGGAAATAAAGATAGCCTAAACTCTCATAACCCCAAAACAATTAATTCACTAACATTTGGGTGCTATTTCTTTCTTGGTATATGAAATTTTTCAGAAACATAATTGAGCTTAAATTATATACCACTTAAAATGTTAAAAGTGTATTCTAGAGCAGGCGTCACCAACCGGTGGTCCACGGACCTCTGGTGATCCGGGAGGTCTGGAAGGTTGGCGACCAGTGTTCTAGAGGCAGAATGACTATCAGGTTTTCAGTCCTTTAAGAGAATGTGGACTTGACCATATGCCATAGAAAAACATCCTTTTGTATGTATTTTATGTAGTAGTAACATCTAAAGTAGGCTGATTGTGCTACACCTTAGTTTTTATCAGAATGGCTCATTTTCCCATCAATAGGTAGGCTCAGAAATGAAAATAATAAATTACTTGATCCTTAAGGAAGTTTTGCATGGTCCAACAAGCACTGTTTTGATCACATAAAACTCTTTTCTGCTGAGTAATATTATAGGACCAGTGTACAGGCACAATCTGCTAATTTATGTTAAATTAACTGGTTGCCAAATAAAGCCAGGTAACTGCAGTTCACAGCTGAGAGAGCAATCCATTTTTTGCCAAGAAAGATCGGTTTGATCATATGTAGAAAGGAAAGCCAAATATTCAAGGAATATATAATATAGATAAAATTGAAATCCAAACATGAGGATTCTTCATTATTTTTCTAAGACAGACTCCTTCACACTAGAGACTTAAAGATTGTTCAAAATACAGCTTTGAAAAATAGTGGGTTAAAAATAGCACTCGTTTGTGGACGGGGAAATGAGTATGGGCATTGACTGGGAAGGGACTTGAGGAAACTTTCAGAGGTGATGGGAGTGTTTTCCATCTTGATAGGGATTTGGGCTACACACTTGTGCCTTCTTTAAAACTCACCAAATGGCCGAACCGGTTTGGCTCAGTGGATAGAGCGTCGGCCTGCAGACTGAAAGGTCCCAGGTTCGATTCCGGTCAAGGGCATGTACCTTGGCTGTGGGCACATCCCCAGTAGGGGGTGTGCAGGAGGCAGCTAATCGATGTTTCTCTCCCATCCATGTTTCTGACTTTCTATCCCTCTCCCTTCCTCTCTATGAAAAATCAATAAAATATATTAAATAAATAAATAAATAAAACTCACCAAATGTACTAGTATACTTACTCATTTTATGAAGTTTAACATCAAAAAGTTAAAAAGTGTATCCAAATATTGATCTTTTTTTTATTAATGATGTGTACTTAGATCTTTGCAATTTACTTGGAAATGCATGAAAAAATAAGATGAATTGATGAATGTGGTAAGAAAATTAAGAGCATATGGATGTTCACTAAAATTCTTTCAACTTTGCTGTACATTTGAAAATTTTTATAATAAAATGTTGGTTAAAAGGATGTTTATACATTAGTACCTTTAAAGTTCTAGTTACAGTTATTGGGCAGAAATGGAGCCATTTGAATCTGACACTGCCTTGATTATTTTAACTTTGAGATTGCTCGAGAAAGACCTAAGAATTGTTGGATTCTTCATCTTTACTATGTTAAGGATTTCTCTGTTTCTTTCTCATTGAATCCAAAGATTATTTTTGTGATTATTGTACTGTCCTGGAAATGACCAAGTGGCATAAACCTTATATTGTCAAATCGGTAGCACCTATGTTCATTTCTACATAGAAATCTATGGATACATACACTATTTTGCCAAGACACTTTCCAAGGTTGGCACTCAGTACAAATCTATACTTTTCTGTTCATTTCCCTTACTCTCCATACTTTAGTCAAGATATTTTCTATTGTCCTGTCTTTTAGTTCACTAATTCTTTTTTTGCTGTGTCTAATCCAGTATTAAATTTATCTACTAAATTAACTGCAATTATTGTATTTCTCAGTTCTAGAATTTTTGATACTTTTTCTGGATTCCAGTTTTACAGTGAAGTTCTCCATACCCCCACCCCGATCTTTTTCTTTATTTTTTTCTTGAATGTAGTTATTTTTAAAGCTCATGAGTAATGGCTCCAATATCTACATCAGCTGTGGATCTTTTTCTGTTGTCTGGTTCTTTTGATATTCATCTCTTGGCATGCCTGATAATACCAGGTGTACCGGTTAATAATAGCAGATTTGTAATCAAAGAAAACACGATGATTTCAAGAGAATCGTCCAAAGTGCTTTATTCAAAGTAATGTCCATCACTAGCTACATATTTCCCCCATCTTTCAGGTAATTTGTGGATAGTGTCCCAATAGAACTTTTCTTGTTTTGAGGCAAACCGTCCAGAGACCCAATTTTCCACTTCTTCGTATGTTTTGAAGTGCTGCTTAGAAAATGTGAGTACTATTGATCAGAACAAGTGTTAATCTGAAGGAGCAAGATCTGGTGAATACAGTGGGTGGGTTAATACTTCCCAGGCAAGATCTTTTAACATGTCTTTAACTGGTTTTGAAGTGTGTGAGATGCTGTGTTATCATGAAGCAAAATCACTTTTCTATGTCTTCTGAAACATTCTGGCCGTTTCATGATCAGAGTGTGGTTCAGATTGATTATTTGTTGTCGATATCGATCAGTGTTAACGGTTTCACCTGGTTTTAGAAGCTCATAATACACCAGACCTTCTTGATCCCACCAAACACAGAGCATTGTCTTCATTCCGAAGTGATTTGGCCTTGCAGTTGATGTTGATGGTTGACCTGGATCAACCCATGATTTTGTGCATTTGGGATTCTTAAAATAAATCCACTTTTCATTGCCAGTTACAATTTATGCAAAAAAGACTTTCTTTCGTGCCGATGAAGCAACATTTTACTGATGACTTTTTGGTTTTCCATTTGTCTTCCGTTCAGTTGATGTGGCATTTGTTTTCCTTCCTTTAAAATCTTCCCATTGCTTGTAAATAATCGGAAATTGTTTGCTGAGCAATCAATGTTTAATCTTTCTGCAAGTTGTTTTTGAGCTTGACACACATCTTCATCCAATAATTCTTGTAATTGTTGGTCTTCAAACTTTTTTGGTTGACCTGGATGTTCTTAGTCTTTCACATCGAAATCATCACTTTTAAAGTGTTTAAACCAGCATTCACAAGTATCTTGAGATGGAGCATGTTCACCATAAGCTTCCCGAAGTATTTAGCAGCACTTTTCTTCAAAATAAAGTAATGAATTAAGACTTCCCACAAATGCTCATTTTTTTGGCGCGAAGTGTGACATTTTTAAGAATAAAAATATCTATGATATTAACACCTTCAAAAAATTTAACATATGAAGTTTTGAAGCTTGCTGTCAATACAACAAAATAATATACATATCAAATCACATATATATCAATGTATGTGTAACTCCATCTGTTGAAAAAAAGAATCCGCATTATTAACCAGTACACCTGGTATTGATTGAAAACTGGAAGTTGTGTACAAAAATTTGTAGCAGCCATAGATTATTTTAGCCTCCTCTAAAGAAGGCTAACTCCATCTATGTAGTAGGCAAATAGAGGAGGACTGGTTCCATTTATCCTATCAGGGATTGAGTTGACCAAAACTAGTGTGTAGTTTTGGTAAGGACCCATTTACTTCTGGTTTCCCTGCAGTCTTAGGGAGTAGCCCTCCAGGAATTCCAGCTGAGAACCTTAGTTGTTCATCGAGATCCTTCTCCCATGGTGTGTCTTGAGCTTTAATCTCCGTCTCCTCAGTACTTGAGATGGATGAAAACTCTGCTGCACTCTTCAGAGATTTCTGTTTGGTCCTTATCCTCCTTACCTGTGCAGCTTTAGGATTTACAAATCTCTAAAGGGGAAAACTCCCCCAAATCTTTTCATAGGGATCCTGGTCCCTTAAGTCTCTTATTTTTGTTTCTTCAGACCTGAGATACTGACAAAAGTTCTGTTGGTTTCTCTGCCTCTTAGTAGTGGCTCCAGTCCTGTGCCCAAAGTGTTTGTTTGGCTGCTTCCTAAGACTTGTTCTTGGTACCCAGAATTGGCAAATGTTTTGAGAGACAAACCAAATGCAGTATGTTGGCACACTCCTAAGGAGGTTCATCCTTCTCTAGGATTTTGTTTCCTTAACTCCCTGTATGCTCAAAAACTGTCCAAAGTCTTCAGACTCTCTCTCCTTCTCTGCCTTTCCCTCTCTCTCCCCCTCTTTCTCCCTTTCTCCCTCTCTCCCCCTCTCTTTTCTTCTCCTCCTCTCTCCCTCTCTTACATTCTGATTATTCTGTAAGGGATCCCATGTCTACAGCAAGATATTTAGTCATAGTCAGAAGCAGAAGCTGCTTTACATAAATCTTCCTCATGTGTTTTATTCCTTATGTCATAGAAAAGATGTTAATCTGTGCTCCATATATTAAGGAAGACGTGTCCAATTTAAAGGTAATTAAAAAGAAATATCTGTTTAATAATCTAGAAGTGAACCAGCCAGGCCTAATCAGTGTGGCTCAGTGGTTGAGTGTCGACCTATGGACCAGGAGGTTATGGTCGGATTCCCCATCAAGGCACAGGCCTGGGTTGCGGGCTCACTCCCCAGTGGCGTGTGTGCAGGAGGCAGCCGATCAATGATCTTCTCTCATCATTGATGTTTCTATCTCTCTCTCCCTTCCTCTCTGAAATAAATTTAAAAAATAAAAATAAAAAAAGATCCAGCCAGTACAAGCTTTATTAATACAACTATGTTTTTTGTCTAACAATATCAGTGGTAATTATTAGCATAAAGAAGTTAAATGGTTTAAACATTAGTTTCTCGGTCTCAGCACTAAGGAATTTTGGGTTGAATCATTCTTTGTTGTAGGGGGCTGTCCTGTGCAGTGTAGTGTTTGGTAGCATCTCTAGCCTTTTACCTACTAGATCCAGTGGCTCCTTCTCCCCCAGCTTGTAATAACAAAACATGTCTCCAGATATTGCTAAATTCTGCTAGGGAGCAAAATGACCCCTGGTTGAGAACGCTGGTCTCATTTGATATATCTTACCAGAGATACAGGATTGAGTTGAGTTACTGAAGTCATCGTCTTTCTTTCCTGATCACTTGATGGCAGATTTGGGGGTCCTAAAACGGTTATAAGAGTAAATGGAGTTTTGCACCATTAGCTTGGGAACTTATGCTACGTGTTTGCATGTTCTCGGATCGGGAAGACGGACTCTTAATTCTAGGTGAGGTGAACCGTTCCAGGCCATGTGCGGTATCTCCTTGGGCTTCTGCGGGTCGGTGTTGTTGCAGTCTGTACTCGTTGTGCTCTAACACATGTACAGTCTTTAAGCTGACAGGAGCAAATTAACACAAGAGAAGTACACTCAGAATGTAAATAATCATTTGAAGTTCAAGGTAGAAAGGACATAAAGAGATCAGAATTAGGCCTAAAACTAAAGGTTAAAAGAGAAAAATACCACTTAGAATAACAATGACTCAGAAGGGACATTTCTGAATGGTATGACATTGTCAAAAATCATTTAAGCTGTTTGCTACTCTTTCTTTCATTCTGTGAACATTTTCCTGTTTTCCAAATCATTCTGCTTTGATGCCAAGTCTTTTATTAATAATGCACAGCCTTTTTATGGTACTCACTTCCCATCATGCCTTTTAGGTGCTGAGTCAGAGAAGATTGTTATAGCAGCAGCTCAGCACAAGCAGAGAGAAGAGATCCCTCTGCAATGCTCATGCTGCCATTTTTCTTGCACATCTATCTTGTAGCAAACATTTCACCTTGATTACTGTAAAGCTGCAGTTCAGAGGATGCTTTTTCTTACTTTTAAGGAATAAAGCTTTTTAAAAATATATATATTTTATTGATTTTTCACAGAGAGGAATGGAGAGGGACAGAAAGTCAGAAACATCGATGGGAGAGAAACATCAATCAGCTGCCTCTTGCACACCTCCAACTGGGGATGTGCCCGCAGCCAAGATACATGCCCTTGACCTGAATCGAACCTGGGACCTTTTAGTCTGCAGGCTGACGCTCTATCCACTGAGCCAAACCAGTTCGGCTAAGGAATAAAGCTTTAAAAACTATCCAGAAATGTCTATGACATGAGGTGTTTGAGAGCTCCTAAAGGTGGGGTCTGAAAAAAGAAAAAAGTTCTGAATGTTAGTGAATGTTAGTGTGAATTGCATTGCATTGCATCTCTGGGACAGTAGCTGTTCCCCCTTCTCCCAGTCTGCTTTCCTCCCTTCTTTCTAGCTTTTGTCTGTTGGAAGTCTCTGCATTTCTATTTTGTAAAATTTAAACTGATGTTTTCACAATATCTTTATGGTAGGCAGCTACTAGGAGTCAGACAGATATGAAGGAGTGGGACAAGAGCTTGTTGGATTGATTGCTGGGTGAGCACTGGGATCCAGGCATGGAGCCAGCATTTTCCTTCCTTTGCCAGCCCACAGCATTCTGGATGGCCGCTCAGAGCCTGACCTTTGAGAGTGCAGCAGCTACTGTCCACACTGCTTTCAAATGATCGGTCTGGGCCACAGTTTTTCATTTCCTGGTTGGTTAGGGCATGTTGTGTTGTGATGGGTCCTGGGCAAAAAAGAAAAATTTGAAGCTATTGAGTATGAGTTGGGTGGATGCCCACTGCACCTGCTGAAGCTTCTGTTGGAGATGGTAACATGGAGAAGGTGTTGCTGGTTTGGTTCAGTGGAGAGAGCGTCAGCCTGCAGACTGAAGGGTCCAGGGTTCGATTCCAGCCAAGGGCTCAAACCCCAGTGGGGGGCATGCAGGAGGCAGCCAATCAGTTTTTCTCTCTTATCATTGGTGTTTATATCATTCTCTCCCTCTCCCTTCCTCTCTGAAATCAATAAAAATATATTACCAAAAAAATGGTGTTCTGTTAAAAGGAGACAACCACCAGGCTACTCAGCACCTCATCATTGCATCAAGGTGGGACTTGTATGCTCATTTTTATCAGATCTTTCAATATTTCAAGAGAATCTAGAAATTTGGGTTGTTTGAATAATAATAATAAACATTTAAGTAAATGTAGTGCTTATTATGTTTCAGGCTTTCTTCTTAGTGTTTAAAATATTAACTCATTTATTTCTAAATGAGGTAGGGATATTGTTATCCCCATTTTATGGATGAAGAGACTGAGGCGCAGAATAGTTAGGTAATTTGCCCAAGGTCATTCAGCCTCTAGGATTTATCACTAGATGATTCTCCAAAGTTGATACTTATAATTACCAAGCTATTTATCTGGCAATTCACAGTTTAAAGATGAAAGGAAAACTAGAAGACACCTGATAGGCCAAATAAAACACATGTGTATGCAGATAGTTTGTTAACTTCTCATCTGATCATTAGCTGTGAGGTTGAAACATTTTATTTCTAACCTAAGTGCTTCATTAATGATTTTCAGTTGAAAACTTTTACAGCTTATTTCACTCTAGTATGTAATTTATCTTTATTTTTCTCTTACAAAGGAATATAGAATTATGAAATTCAAACAGTATAGTAATACTAGAGGTCCGAAGCATTAAATTCATGCAGGGGGCTTGGCCCTTGCAGCCATGGTGGCTTGCCTCGCCCCCCTAGCCGTGGCGGAAGGATGTCTGGAAGATCATTCGGCATCTGGTCTAATTAGCATGTTACGCTTTTATTATTATAGATGTAATCTTAAAAAGTCAAAGGTCCTACATAATCTTACCTATTCCTCCAAAAAACCACTATGAAACAGCCCAGACTTTTTTCTAAATATAAACTGTGTTTTTAGTTTCTGAGTCCCATTTAAGGTATATTGGTGGTGTTAAATATTAGAAGGCTGGCTTATTACTTTATTTGATAAATTAAAAACCTGGAGTTTTTACACATTGGCCTTTCAAATTTCCTTAATGTTCTTGATTGTGGGGCAAAAAATTTATTGTCCTTCCATCTTTAACTTTGTTTGCATGATACATTATTTTTTCTTTTAAATATTGTTTATAAAAATTAGAGTTGCCAATTTTGTTAGCACAGTGTTGGTTTAGTTTTTGCACATTCTTTATTTTTATTCTTAAAATTTTTTTTGTTTTGTTAATCCTCACCCAAGGATACTTTTCCATTGATTTTTGGAGAGAGTGGAAGAGAGAGGGAGAGACAGAGAGAGAAACATTGATGTGAGAGAGAGAGAAATTGATTGGTTGCTTCCCACATGTGCCCCAACCAGGGCTGGGGATTGAGCCCGCAACCAAAGTATGTGCCCTTGACAGGAATCAAACCCAGGATCCTTCAGTCCTTGGGCTGACTTTCTATCCACTGGACCAAACTGGCTAGGCAGGCTGGCTTTCTTTCTTTCTTTCTTTCTTTCTTTCTTTCTTTCTTTCTTTCTTTCTTTCTTTTTTTCCTTCCTTCCTTCCCTTCCTTCCTTCCTTCCTTCCTTCCTTCCTTCCTTCCTTCTTCCTTCCTTCCTTCTTTCTTTCTTTTATTTTATTTGTTGTTAATCCTCATCTGAGGATTTTTTCCCATTGACTTTTTGTTTTGTTTTGTTTTGTTTTAGAGAAAGTAGAAGGTAGAAGGGAGGGAGAGAGGGGAGATGTGTGGAGGGAGGGAGGAAGAGAGAGATAGAGAGTTTTTTCCAACTATTTGTAGGAAAAAAATGGTTTTGTACATGGGAAGAAACAATATAAATTCAAAGCTTACAGATAAAGGTTAGCTCTACCACTCATCTCTTTAAAAAGTTTATACGAATATCCAGTCAAAACCAACAGGGTATCTCCTTTGAAATGTTATCTAAATGGATATCCAAGTAGACCACAGGACTGTATACTGTCTTGGAATGTCCTTAGAAGGCTCTGTCATTGATCAGGTAACAGAGTAAAACCCTTGATTGGGAATCGAACCTGCAACCCGTCTGTGTGCAGGTTCTACTGAGAAACACTGGTTAAGGCCATACCTTTTATTTAACCTACTTTATTGTTTTTATTTATTTATTTAAAATATATTTTTACTAGAGGCTCAGGCAATGAAATTCGTGCCTGGAGGCGGGGGGGGGGGTGTCCCTCAGCCCAGCCTGCACCCTCTCCAATCTGGGATCCCTCTCACACTCCAGGACTGCTGGCTTCCAACTGCTCGACTGCCTGCCTGCCTGCCTTCCTGATTGCCCCTAACCACTTCTGCCTGTCAGCCTGATCACCCCCTAACCACTCCCCTGCCAGCCTAATTGATGCCTAATTGCTCCCCTGCTAGCCTGTTTGCTCCTAACTGCCCTCCCCTGCAGGCCTGGTCTCCCCCTCCCCCAACTGCTCTCCCCTGCAGGCCTGGGTCCCCCACAACTGCCCTTCCCTGCAAGGCCAGTCATCCCCAACTTCCCTCCTCTGCCAGCCTGGTCACCCCGAACTGCCCTCGCCTGCAGGCTTGATTGCCTCCAACTGCCCTCTCTTGCAGGCCTGGTTCCTCCCTGCCCTCCCCTGCTGGTCTGATCACCCACAACTGCTCTTGCTTGCAGGCCTGGAACCTCCCAACTGCCCTCCCCTGCTGGCCATCTTGTGGTGGCCATCTTGTGTCCACATGGGGTCAGGATCTTTGACCACATGGGGGCAGCCCTCTTGTGTGTTGGAGTGATGGTCAATCTGTATATTACTCTTTTATTAGATAGGATAGAAGCCTGGTGCATGGGTGGGGGACACTGAAAGGTGTCCTGAATCAGGGTGGTGGTTCCCTTGGGGTATGGGGGGGCCTGGGCGAGGGGCCTGTGGTGGTTTGCAGGTCAGCCATGCCCCCCGGCAACCCAAGTGGAGGCCCTGGTGTCGGATTTATTTATCTTCTACAATTGAAACTTTGTAGCCTGGAGAGGAGCCAAGCCTCCTGCTCACTCTGTGACAGCAGCCATTTTTGTTGGGATTTATTTATCTTCTATAATTGAAACTTTGTAGCCTTGAGTGGCGGCTTTGGCTGGACAGGGTGTGCAGAAAGCTTGGCTTCCTCCATCACCGAGGAAACCCAAGCCTCCCTCCTGCTTGCTCCCTGGCTGCAACCATCTTGGTTGGGGTTAATTTGCATACTGTCTCCTAATTGGCTTGTGAATGTGGCTTGTGGGTGTAGTGGAATGGTGGTTAATTTGCATATTACTCTTTTATTAGATAGGATTCGTTTTTTACAGAGAGGAAGGGAGAGGGATAGAGAGAAACATTGATGAGAGAGAAACATCAATTAGTTGCCTCCTGCATACTCCCTACTGGGGATGTGCCTGCAACCAAGGCACATGCCCTTGACCAGAATCGAACCTGGGACCTTTCAGTCCACAGGGGAACACTCCATCCACCCAGCCAAACTGGATAGGGCTTAACCTACTTTATTGAACAGGAGGTTTTTTTCCTAGTGTTGGGCATTTCAGCTAAGACGATAGATGTTGGAATAGAATAATAAGAATATGTAGAAATTAAGATGTAGACTTCTGAAGATTAAAAATAAAGTTCATAGGATATAAATTGGAGAGCTATAGGTTTCAAATTGTGAACACATGTTGTGGCATTGATTACTTAATTGAAATTCTAATCCGGTGTTTGATTTTTTAAATCGAGAAACTTATCTTTAACCTTGTATTTGGAATGTGTTGTAAGTCAAGATTGTGTTTTCAGATTCTTTTAAGGTACAGATCCTAATTTCCCCAACCTTTTTTGTTAGTCTTGTCTTTCTTTCCTTCTTTCTTTCTTTCTTTCTTTCTTTCTTTCTTTCTTTCTTTCTTTCTTTCTTTCTTTCTTTCTTTTCTTTCTTTCTTTCTTTTCTTTCCCTCCCTCCCTTCCCTCCCTCCTTTCCTTCTACAATTAGAATAGAAATCTTGACATTTTGCATTAGGTTTACTAACTATGCCATACATACTCTTTCAGCTATATTTAACAAATATTTATTGGGTTGCTACTATATTCTAGACACTCTTTTAGGCTCTGGATACACAACTAAAATACACCAAGATCTGCCCTCATGGAACTAATAATTATTCTAGAACGTAGAGGTCAAGTCAGACAACAAGAAAATTATGTATCATATTTGACAGTGCTGTGGGGAAAGATAAGCAGAGAAGGGGAAAAGAATGGATGAGTGGATTTTTGGTGTGCAGGGGTTGCAGTTTTAACGAGAGTGTGGTTGGGGAAGGTCTCCCTGAAGTGACAACTAAATAAAGACTTCCAGTAGTTGCACAAGCAAGCCTTGCAGTTGGTGGTGCTGGTGGAGGGGTTGCAGCCTAGCAGAGAAAGCAGCATGGGCAGTGACCTTGAGGTGGGAGCTTGCCTAAGCATGAGAAGTGACCTTGAGTAGGAGCTTGCCTGGGGTATCTTGGAACTGCCAGGAGGCTCTTGTGGCTGGAGCAGAGCCAGTGAGGCAGAGTAAACAGAGGTGAGGATGAGGTACAAGTAATTTGGAGCAGAGGTGGGCAGGCTTAAGTGGCCTGGAGTAAATGTTTTTGGCTTTGCAATACTCAACTCCGCCTTGTAGCTTGTAGCACTGGAGCAGTCATAGATAATACATACACAAATGAGTGGGTGTGGCAGTGTTCCAGTAATACTTTGTTTATAAAATAGGCAGTAGGTAGGATTTGGCCTCTAAAGTTTGCTGACTCCTGATTCAGAGATTTGTAGGCCATTTTCCACAGCTTGACTTTTACGCTGAGTGAGATGAGGTTTTTGAATAGAGAGGAGTGAGATCTTTTGGTTTCTATTTTAAAACGATGCCGCTGGCTGCCTGGTTGAGAAGACTGTCAAGGGCTGAGGGTGAAAGGGTAGAGTTACCATTAACCAGGACAGAAAGACCACAGGTGGAACAAGTTTGTGGGCTGGAAGGACAGTGTTTGGACAAGTTAAGTGAGGGAGGTCTGTTGGATGTTGAGGACACAGTTGGTATACAGACCAGGTGTTCAGGGTAGACATTAATGCTGGACTTACAAATCTGGAAGTCTTCAGCATACTCATGGCATTTAAAGTCACGAGACTGCGTAAGAGAAGAGTGAGATTTACTAGCTTTGTCTGGACTGTTTTGACACTTTGTGAGTGTTGATTCTTTTATTTAATTTTTAATTTTTTAATTATTTTTATTTTTAAATATGTATATTTTTTATTGATTTTTCACAGAGAGGAAGGGAGAGGGATAGAAAGTCAGAAATACCGATGAGAGAGAAACATCGACCAGCTGCCTCTTGCACACTCCGCAATGGGTACGTGCCTGCAACCAAGGTACATGCCCTTGACTGGAATTGAACTGCAGGTTGATGCTCTATCCACTGAGCCAAACCGGTTTCGGCGAGTGTTAATTCTTTTAACTCTTAAATATATTTTAAGTTCAGAACCTCCATGCCCTTTGGGTTAAGTTTAATATTTACCATCTTTAATCTTACTAAAGTTACAACTCTGATTTTTATATACAGCTTTTTTATTGTGTAAAATGCATATAAAATTTATTGTAACCATTTTAAGTGTACAATCTAGTGGCATTAAGTACATTCACAATATTATGCAGTCATTACCACTGTCCATTTCCTTAACTTATCATCTCAGATGGAAACTTCATACCCATTAAACAATTTCTCAGTTCCCCTTCTCCTGGCTTTGGGTAATCACGTTTCTACTTTTTGTCTCTATGGATTTGATTCTTCTAAGTTTCTCATGTGAGTGGAGCTGTTCAATATTGGTGCTTTTGTGTTTGGCTTATTTCACTTAGTACCATGTTTTCAGTGTTCATGTTGTAGCATGTGTCGGTGCTTTTATTGTCTTTTAAGACTTTTTTGAGTTATTTAATATGAACCTCTTAATACGTATCGAGTCTTACTTGTAAGAGGTATTCTTTGCTACAGAGACGTCTCAATAACTTTAGCCTGTGTTCCAAAAAAGTGTCTCTATGAAGCTCTCTTTCTTATTTATGCTTTAGTAAAATAATGACAATGATATTAAGTAACTGGATGATTTACTCTCTGGCTAACGTGATATGATGGATTTTCTGGTATTATGTGGCATTTTTAATTAGAGATAAGCTTGTTTTATTTGAAGTAGAAAAACTGAAAAAGTGACAGCTTAAAAGTAGCAATCAAATCAGAATAGATTCCTTCTGGAAATGGGCTGAGAGGTTTTTGGAGACCATCATTTTTAGCTTGCTCATTTGACAAACTGCTGAGCTTGGGGTTAAATCCTATGTTTGCCGCTTGCTTTAGGCAGTTGTAGAGTTATTTGCAACATCTCCTAAATAATCTCTTCACTCTGCTTGATAACAGCAGTATTTATGGCGGTGAACGCACTGAGGGAAAACCTGGCTCTTCTGTGGAGTTCAGAGATTAAGGCCACTGAAAGCTCGGGTGACATGTGGACAAGGCGTTGTCTGTTTAGCCAACATTTAGTCTCATAGTTAAACCTCAGTAATGCTCTTGACAGTGGCGGCAGAGAAGAATGAAGGCTAGAATGAAAATTAAGTTTTACCTTCACTTCAGGACTGGCAATTGCAAAAAAACAAACAAACAAACAAAAAAAACTTTGACAGTTAAACATTTTTTGAGAAGAAAATTAGAGGCAAGAGGTTTTTTCTAAGATAGCCCCAGTTTGGTCCTTTCCAGTAGACCTTTCAGGTTATTTCCCATAATTCATTGAGTCATCCAACCAGTGCAGAAACCATCAGCTGTAATGAAAGTTGAAAAGGAAGATCAAAGTATCCATTGTTCTCTCCGTTTGAATTGTGGTTAGCTTTGGGTCTTGGCCCTAGATTTTCTTTTTTTTATGTAATTATCTAGTGGGCAAAGAATTAAGTTAATATATCAGAGAAGTTGGAGTGGACTTTCCTTTGGGCTTTAGGAACCCTGAGAACTTTTCCCTCTGCTCGTTAGCAACAGCAGTGTCTGTATTAAAGTGCATATGGAGGTCAAAGATCTCCAAGGTCTTGGGAGCAAACTTACTGGGAGGTTTTAAGCCAGATAAAGGCAGTGATTGACTTTAGGCTTGTTTGTTATATAATTGAAATAATACTTATTTAATCTAAATTAAATTAAACCCTTCACTCATATTATTTTTTTTTCCTTTTGAATAAGGCTTGAGCAAGGAGGAAGTTTGAGAACAGTATGTTCTTGTTACATATCCTATCTCACTTCGTTCTCACAAAGACTGAGTTACTGGATGGCTTCCAGGGCTCAGTGATAGTGTATCTTATCAAGCATGCCTTGGTAGGCTTCTTTTCAAGGCCTCATGGTCAGCTGATTATAAGTCTTGCCCTTCAGAGGCAGTGCCCACACCAGTGGTGTATCCACCAAAGGATTCCAGGCTGGTGCTTAGCTTGTGGCTGCAATAGGAAGGCATCTGCATTCTTTGAACAGCAGGTGAATAAACTTGGGAAAGGGCCTAAACTCTTGTCTAGCCAAATTATTGTCCACCTGTCCTGGACTATAAACAATGCTATGACATGCATTCAATCCAGTTTGATTTCCAGAATTGGTTCTGCTTTTCTATCTTGATTCCCTTGTGCTATCTCTGGGAAATTAATAACCGAGCTGACCTTCAACTTTCAATTTAGCCCAGGAGCCCTAGGCTATATCTGATTGGCATATCAGGAGGGGTGAGATATATACTCACTTCCAATGTCATCTTATTCTCTACCTTGCCATTCTCTTGTGCTCTGAAGAAATAAAATTTGTTAACTTCTGTGCTGGGTCTAGGAGGTATTTACTCATTCATTCTAACTTTAAAATATATATATATATATATATATATATATATATATATATATATATATATAATTGATTTTTTATTTTATTTTATTTTATTTTATTTTTTACAGAGAGGAAGGGAAAGGGATAGAGAGTTAGAAACATCGATGAGAGAGAAACATTGATCAGCCGCTTCCGGCACACCTCCTACTGGGGATGTGCCCACAACCAAGGTACATGCCCTTGACTGGAATCAAACCTGGGACCCTTCAGTCCGCAGGGTGACCGTCTGTCCACTGAGCCAAACCAGCCAAGGCTTATCCTCTCTCTTTTGGGGACAAAGTTAGTACAGTCTTCAGTCAATAGCTTAGTTTCATTTTGGCTTTTATTAATATTCCCAGCATAAATTACTTAGCACAAATGTGGACATAATCTCATAAAATTACTTAATATTGTCCTGCTGTGAGCATCATTTTCTTGAGTGGTTATGCTCTAACCACAAGTTAGTAAAGACACTTTAAGAAAAATCTTTCTGTAGCTTCATTTAGAGGAGTTGTTTAGGTGGAAAGTTATAATTGTTGCTACTTGATCTTTATTTTTCTTTAGGTGAATTTTTCTTTTATATAGTTCACAGCTTTTTTAGAACAATATTTTTTTTTAATGTTTTTATTGATTTTAGAGAGAGAAAGGGAGAGGGAGAGAGTGAGAGACATCAATGTGAGAGAGAAACATTGATAGGTTGCCTCCCAAATGCACCCCAACTTGGGCTTGTGCCATGACTGGGAATCAAACTGGCAACCTTTTGGTACACAGAACGATGCTCAACCAACTAAACCACAGCGGCCAGAGCTAGAACAGTATTTTTTTTAATTCACTTTTTACCTGAGGATATTTTAATCCCTTAAAAATTTGTCAGTTACCTTATCAGTGGGCTGAGTCATTTTGTGAGCAAAGACTCAGAAACTGCGAAGCTATGTTGGGGGAGTTGGGGAAGAGGCGGTAATAAAACTCTAACCTGAAGACTCAGGGCGTATAGTTGTGTGAGTTTGAGAAATTAGGTTTGGTTTAGGGTGGTCTCATAGTACAGTGATCCTGCTTGATGATGAAGTCATACTCTCACCTCTTTAAAGATTTGCAAGATTGTTGAAGTAAAGTCTAGAGCTGAAAGTTTTGCTCATTTTTAACAGTGTTCTAATTGTGAAAAGCACAGATGGCCACTGACAGTTTACGAATGGTGGGCATTTGCTGACTTTAAAAATAACTGAGAAGGGAAAACCAAGGTGAGAAGACAGACTAAAAATCAAATAGCCACATTAGGTTTGGGATTCAGACTGCAGAAGAAGCAAACACTGAACCCCTAATGTATTGGTTGTAATAGGTTATTGGGCTGAGGCCTCTGCTGACAAAACCCACAGGGGCTTAACCTTGAACTCTAGAGACTCTAGTTGTTAGGTGTGGTAGGAAATGTTAATTGGCCTCTGAGTGAGTACTGCTGGGATTCTTATCCCTTGATAAACTTACTCCCTCTGGCAGCCTTGTTAATATTTAAAAACAAAGTGCTAAATCTATTACAAAGCAACATAATTTAATTTTTGCAGCATTTCAGTGCTACATGGTTGCCTGCAGAGGGTCAGTATCTTAAGGTCATTGGGCACACTGAGTTGTATTCAGCACTTAACCTTTGCAGTTGTGTGTGTGTGTGTGTGTGTGTGTGTTTATTGTGGGGTGTACAAGCCTAGGAATTGATTTTAGTCTGAGAGGAAGGCCAATCTTAGGAACTAGTGATTTTTCTTTTGGTAAACATACTGTCAACAGGAGATGCCCAAACCTGTAGAGAATTTTTTTGAGTTTATTTCAGTCAAACTGATGACAATTCCTAGAAGCAAAATCTCAACGGGTTGAGAAAATGCCCCAGAAAAATGGTGGTTTTACTTGTTTTACACATCAGAGTTAAAGGAGGAGACGTGAAGAGGTTACATGAAATCCACTGGTGATAGAGTAGGGAAATGGGAGAAAGCAAAGTGGGGAAATCTGAGATTGTATAAAAAGTAAAACAGACACATACTTTTACATCGTAGAGGTATAGGTTAGTTAACAGTATTTACAGCACACAGAGCTGTAAGTGGGAGAACAGATAACAAGAAGCGGTTCTGTAGTCTCCTGGTGGCAGATTGTGCCCTGATAACATTCCAAAGGTTTGTTATCATAGACGCAATAGACTGGCTCAGTTAAGGTCAAGACTGACCTTTGTCAAGGAAGCTACAGGCCTAGGATCTGACTGCCGGCAGTGACTCACTTTTAGTTAAGTTGTTAAGTTCAGACCATCCTCTGTGGTTACTTTAGGTCTGAGTTGGTAAGGTCTGCCATGCAAGCCTCCCCTGAGCTCGTGGTTTCTTTTTTGTCCACACTACGAATGCAATTGAACAGGTCCACAAACAAGCCAACTTTAGGAATTCTACATGGTAAAGGAAGGGATGTAAAGATGGGTTTGGACTTCACTAGAATTTCCCCCTCCTTTCCCTTTTTGTCCTGAGCTCATGCTTTTGTTGTGATAGTTGATTTGTCCTGGGATTTTTTTCCTTATCTTCATCTTGAGTTTTCTGTCTTTAATTGTTGGACAATATGAGCACATTGTCTGATATTTTGGCTGGTTTCAGAGAATTGCTGATGCCCATTGTGCTTGGGATTGGGGAGTGGCAAGATCTGAGAGAGGGACCAAGGTTTTATGGATTCTTGTAAGGCATGCTAATAACCATTAGGAATTTGAACTTGACTGTGAAGGCAGTGGAAAGCCATTCAAAGATTAAGTGAAAGGATAACAGAAATATTTATCATTTCTCTTCAGCTCTCCTATGAAATTATAGCTACCAAGTAATGCAATTCTTGGTTCCAATAACAAAATAAAGAAGGGGGAGGGGCATAGAATAGCTGAAGCTTTAACTTCAGAAGTGAACATTTCTAAGGTGTTTGCTCCCTGTATTATAATTTTGCACACATTTATAGAATTCTTAGTATGATTATGATGTTAGTGTACTTTATTTTAGTTGGCAATTTACATACATCCAAAATAAAACTTCTCCAACCTTTTATTTTGGAGAAAAGTTAAACATACAGAGCAGTTAAAAGGACACAATGAATACATAATCCTCCACCTAAAGTCAACAATTATTTCCATTTTGCTTTATTTATTTTAACTCTAGCTTTTTTTTACCCCTCTAAACCATGTGAAATTAAATTGTAAAGTGATATCAATATACTTAAACTCTAAATATATCAGCATACATCTTTTTTTTAATGAGGCTAGTGTTCTCATATAATCACAATATTATTATAAATAATAACTAGGAAAATTAGGAGTGCTTTCCTAATACCTTCTAATTAGGAGTGCTTTCCTAATACCTTCTAATAGTCTATAGCCAGTAGTGTTCAAAATGTTATTTATAGTTGCCCTCTCCCAAAATCACATATTTGATTATATCTTTTTGGTCTCAGTCTTAGCCACCTCTCAACTCTGTTCCCCTATTATAGTAACTTTTTTGAGCCCATGCCAGTGTTTTAGGGATGTTTATATCTGTAATTGCCAGGTGTCACTCTGATGTATTCCTTAATCCCCTGTATTTTTGTAAACAGGAAGATAGCTTAAAATCTTGGTTAGATTTAGGATAAAAGTTTTTGGCGAGAATGCTTTGAAGGTCATGTTGGCTTGTTCCAATATTAGTGAGGCCCAGTTTGGTCCTTTGGGCAAATGGTTCTTGTCTGATCTCCCTTTGTAAATGTGCATTTCCCTTTGCAACCAAGTCATCTCTGGGAAGAATTCGTTTTTCATGTTCTAGAGTCATCTTACAAGTTTTGATCATGCATTGTGCTTTTTAACATTCTCTTGTAGAGTAGGTTGGGTCTTCTGTTTCTGTGGACTTTTTGGGACTTGCATTGCTTTACCAGGTGAGCTAAAGAAAAAAAGGGGATGGCTGATCAGTCTGGATCCAGTGAAAGACAATATAATAGATATGGTGGATGATAGCAAATGAGTGTTCTGCATGGCTCAGAGGACTCCTTTCTAGGACTATCATTTGATGTTTGAAAAGTCAAGCCCTCTGGTCTGGAGGACAGATTTCATACCTGGAGGGTATGTTTTCCTGCATATTTTTGCCTTAATAGTCAAGACATTTTCGCGTGCTTTCTCTCATAATTTTTCCCTTTTTATGGAAATCATGGCTCTGATTGCATGTGTCTGACAATTTGGGTGTTAATATTGGCTAGAATGATGCCATCTGGAAACACTTGAATTCCCAAAGAGTAGATAACCCTTTTAGTCTGTTATGATCTTTCAGGCTAACAGTAATATGATTATAATATATTATCCCCATGACACAGAATAATCTCCTTTCCAAAAGAGGATCAGGAGGGAGACCAAAGAGCTGCCAGAGGAGACAGAGGAAAGTAGCTTGAGAAGTTGTAACGAGAAGCACCAGGGGTTTTAGGATAATTATAATCATTGGGGGTAGGTGAAGGTTGGGGATTGGGGAAATCATTTGTTCGTTGTTAAAAAAGCAAAACTCAATTCATGAATCAGGCAGCATTTCACCCAGCAACTAAAAGGCTGCCCTGAGGAGTTGTGCAAAATGAAAGGTCCTATGGGAAGAAGGGTGGGGCAAGGGATCTATAAATAGAAGAAAATAGGAAATCTTGCTGCGGGGAAGGGAGGTGTTGAGAACCAGAAAGGTTTTTATCTTGCAGATTGTCTCTTTCCATGGGGTGGACAGGTTCCTCATTGATGTTGAGCAGAAAGTTCAGACTGTTTGATTAAGATGATATTGCTGGGAAAGGTTTAAGCTGCAGTTAGATCAGCCATTAAATCTAGGTTTGGTATCATGGGCTTTTAGCACTGGTGCCACCTGTGGTTTTGTCATTAACAGTCTGAGCAGTAAAAAGGGGAACTCATAAGACAAAAGTTTGGTTGTGTGGGTGTTTGTTTTGTACCCTCCAATTAAAAAAATGTATGATTATTGTTTTAAAAGATGAAAGAAAAAGAGGATGTTCTAAGGCAGCATTCATGAAAATGTTCATAGATATTGAACATGGGCTGTGTGAAAAAGGCATTCTCAGTAACTCTGGAAACTTGCAATTTGAGGTCAATTCAAACAGATTTGGTTACTGCAAGAATTTTCTCTATTGGAACAGAGAATCTCTTTATCATACAAAAATTTTTCTGACAGTCATGGAAATGCTGCATAGTAACAAAGAAAAGAAAGTGCAGATGACCCAAAATTCTAAGCAGAAATGAAACTGAACATTTAAATATACAATTTCTAAAATTGTTTTGTGCATATGTTTTCTTGTGTCTTTTTCTTTAATACAAATATGGTATACTATATACATTGCTATACAATATAATTTAAAAATATTTTAATTGATTTTTAGAGAGAGTAGAAGGAAGAAAGAGAAACATCTGAGAGAAACATTGATTGACTGCCTCTGGAACGCCCCCTACTGGGGATTAAGGCCGATACCTGGGCAGGTACCCTCACCTGGAATTGAACTGGCAACCCTTTGGTGCCCAGGACGATGCCCAACCAACTGAGCCAATACCAGCCAGGGGTTGCTGGTACATATGATTTTGTTGTTGCTAAACCTCACTGAGGTGATTTTCTCCATTGATTCCATTGATTTTCAAAGAGTGAAAGGAGGGAGGAGTAGAGGGGGGAGAGAGAGAGAGAGAGAGAGAGAGAGAGAGAGAGAGAGAGAGAGAGAGAGAGAGAGAGAGAGAGGGAGAGAGAGAGAGAGAGAGAGAGAGAGAGAGAGAGAGAGAGAGAGAGAGAGACGATTGGTTGCTTCCTACATTCACTAACCAGGTTGGGGATTAAACCTGCAACCCAAGTATGTGCCCTTGACTGGGAATCGAACCCGAGATCCCTCAGTGTGCCCGCTGACTCCTTCACCAGTGAGCATGGCCAGGGCATGCAATATAATGTTTTAAAAAGTGAAATAATGATTGCTTAGTTTTTCATGGAGTGACTTTGACATAATTTTCTCCCGAGTCCTTTTGTTGCACATTTAGGGAGGTTTGGGGTTTTGCTTTGTTGAGGAAGGAACCAAACTTTCCTCTACCTTCAAGCTGATCTAATAATCAAATAGACATGAGGCAGATTACCAAGAGAAAATAACCAAATTTACTATATACATATGTAAGGGAGCCCTGCATCCCTGAGAGAGAGAGAGAGAAAGGGAGACTGAGGTATTTGATATCCTGAGGTGGGGATGTGGTAATTGGGGGCTTCAGAGGTTCTTTGCATAAAGAATGGACATTTAGTAAATTGAAGCTCACCCTGCCCTATAGATAGGTTAAAAGAAGTTATCTCTGATAGTCTCTTCGAATGGGCAGTTCAAGTTCTTCTAGGTAGTTAAAGGGAAGGGCAGAAGTTTCTCTTGGGCCTTTAGCTCAAAGTAATCTGCACACCACGGAGGTACATCTTCAGGTGGGTCATTCTGAACCCCACAGCTTTTTATTAATACTGAGGTAGACATCCTGAACATCTGTTTGTCCAGTTGCTTCTTTAGGGTGAACACCCGAGAGTGGGAACTGCTGGGTCAGAGGATGTGCATTTCACTTTGATGTCTGATGCCAGGTTGCTCTCTCTGTGATACGCCAATTTATGTTCCTTCCTACAAGGTACGAGGTACCTCTTTTCCCAATTCTTACCAACATTCATTATGACCACTCTTTTGAATCAATTTAGATAAATAATTTCTAGCTTCATTTTAAAATCTTGTGTTACATATTTGCAAAGGGATAGAAGAAACTTAGTTGCAGGTGGAGAGCATTTCAGAATTCAGTTCTTTGCTGTAGAATTATATTCTTTAAAACATCTCTAAAATGCAAATTTTTCAGCATGTTAAGAGAGGAAGAAAAGAAATATAAAGATGTAGACCCGTGTCCACTCTAGGTAACTCCAGTACAATCTCCTGACCAGTATGTATGAAAGAGGAGGTGGCTATGGTAATGTGCTTTTCCATCTAATTCAGGTACTCCCAACGAGGGCTAGAGCATCATTGTTCTCGAAAGGAAAGCCAACCATGTAGGACAGTCACACTCTAATCCCCTATGGAAAGGGAGAAGAGGGAAGACAGACGGATATAAATAGGAGGTGTATGTAAACCAGATTTTCCAAAATGAAGGGAGGAGGAAAAAATGAAATTATAATCGTGGGATTTTATTTTAGTATTTTGATTTATTTTTAAATTATAGTTGACATACACTATTATATTAGTTTCAGATGTACAACATAGTGATTCCACATTTATAAAACTTACAAAATGGTTGACCACATAAGTCTAGTAACATCTAGCACTGTACATAATTACACTATATTATTGACTCTGTTCCCTATGCTGTACTTTCGAATTGTGGGATTTTAAGTTGAGAGAGACTTTGCAGTCTAGTGATTCTCAAAGTCCAAAGGGAAGGGAGAAGAATCAGAATTTACAGGGGTTTGTGTAATTTGTAAAAGCATAGTCAATATTATATAATTTATATCTTGAAAACATTTAGAGTAAATACAAACTAAGGTTTTTATTTGCAAAACACCTCTGTATGAATGTGCTCTGGTGACATTAAAGCTCTGACTAATCTTTGATGGTCCTTTTCATGGCTTTTCAGCGTATCAGTGATGGGGGTCGGGGCTTGGTTAAAACGTCTGAGAAAGCCTATCTCGTTCAATAAAATCCAGAGAGGACCATAAAGCCAGCCAGGGACAGAACGTACACCAATGTAATTGGCCTCCTTAGTCCAGGAGTTTCTCTTCCACCTTTCTTCCTTAGAAGGAAGATTTTTATGAGAGTAAGAGTAAGATAGTCTATGCTAGGTGTTCTACATTTGTTCTATTTATAAGGTTTCATAGCTGTTCCTTTTAAAGCTATGTAAGATTCTTCCCCAGCTGGTTTGGCCCCGTGGACAGAGTGTGGGCTGGCAGACTGAAGAGTCCCGGTTCGATTCCGGTCAAGGGCAGTTGCCTGGCTTGCAGGCTCAATCCCCAATAGGTGACGTGCAGGAGGCAGCCAGTCAATGATTCTCTTATTATTGATGTTTCTCTCTCTCTCTCTCTCTGAAATCAATAAAAATATATTTTTAAAAAATAGAAATAAAGCTATATAAGATTCTATCAGTTAACTTACCTATTATTTTGTTGTTGCTTTTGAGTTGTTTTCCAAGTTCTTTTAGAAATAATTTAATAATAAGCTGTGCACAGAATGTCTTTATATTTGGGATAATTTATGTGAAATTGCTGGATTAGAGGGTATGTCTCTTTGTCAAATGTGCAAATAGTTTTCCCAAAGGGTTATGCCGGTTTACACTTACACCAGCAAAGCTGGTCGAGTATCAGTTTCACTCTGGCTTATAGAATCTTTATTCTGTGGTTGCAGGAAAATCATTGTACTTCTAACTTGAGAAAACACGGTACCTTCACTGAATGGCCACAGCATGCTGCGCTCTAAGCTGTAATTTGTTAATCTAACCAATTAGTTGAGTGTCTACTATTTATCAGACATTGCAGATGAAAAGGCTGTACTCTTAAGGAGTTACAGCCTGCTGGAATGGACATGCTCAGATTTCCAGGAGTTATGGATAGAAGTTTGCATATCAGTTGGGAAGGAGCCAAGACACTTCTAATCTGGAGATGGGATGTTGTCAGGAAAAGCTATGAGAAGAGCCATTAAAGCTCGGTATGAGCAGTTGTCACCAGACACAGTCATGCAGAGGAGGTGTCCCCAGGGGCAGCAGGCACCTTCCTGCCTGGTCAGTGGGATAAAAAGGGGGAGAGGTTAGGCCCAAGAAGTGGGCAGAGCCTTTGTTTAGAGGCAGCTCCAGAGAGCAGTGTTGCCCTGCTGGTCTGTGTCTCTTCTAGCACATTTCCATGGGGACATCTGTACTCAGTCTGAAACTTTACCCCCGGACAGGCCAAAGTAGATACAGGCATTCAATACAGAGGGCACCACGAAGGGAATTTATAGTTTCCTCTCACCCAGGGTTACGTTTAGGTTATACAGTGCCAGATTTGGGCATACTTATTTGCTGAGCCCCTCTCTACTTCTGGATGTTGGTAATTGATCATGCTATTAAGAATTTGGGGAGAAACAAAGCTGAATCAGTTAAGTGATTACCATAGACCAGTGATTTTCAGCCTTTTTTTTTTTTAATCTTTTGGCACACATAGATTAATTACTAAAATTCTGCAGCACAGCAAAAAAAAGTTATATATTTTGCTGATCTGACCTAAAAGATAGGTGTAATTTTTATTCGTTCACACTGGACGGCTATTATTGTGTTGGTTCTTGTTTTATTTGGCAATCTAAGGGAAAGAGGTCAGTGCTCCTGACTAAATAGGTATTGCATGCTTAACCATTCGGTGGCACACCTGCTGAAAATCACTGCTGTGGACTCCACAGCTAGTTAGTATCTGTGTAGGCAGCATTTTCATTTCTAATCTCATGTACAGATTAATAATTTAACAGAACATAGATAGACTAACAGGTCAGCGGAAATGTTTACAGGGTATTTCATAGCTGTTAATTTTTACCACTTGGGTTTTTTTTTTTTTTTAATAGCTGGGGATAAAATATAGAGAGAAGGTGGAAAACATAACCTATGATCGACTTGGTGGTTTTCTGCCTCTAATGGGAAGGAGGAGGAAAGAAAGCAAAAGGCTCATTAAATGAAATGTTCCCCAAAAAGTAATTGTTGGGATTCCTTACTCTTAATTCCTCCTCTCATCCAAACACAGTTTTCTTTAAATAATTTTTGTGTGAAAATTGTCACACAATTGCTTCAGAACATTAAAATAGATATGTCAAAGAGTGAAATTTTATTGTAAAAAAAAGTCTTGCATCTTAACAAAAAATTTTTTTTCTTTCTTAAATGTGTCACCCACAACCTTGGACCTGTCTCTCAGTGGAGAGTATGAGTATCATTGGGTATAATTTTAAGTAAATCTCAAAGGTAAAAATTCTAGGGTTCACATTAGAGCTTCAAACTTACAAAAATTCTTATAGAACTTATTAAAAATTTTAAGGATGCAGCCTATTTTATTGTGAACATTGGAACCCACTACTTATGTGAAATATTGGGACAATCATATATAAAATATCGATAGTAAAGAGCCGGTAAGTAAAGTGTGGGAGTGATAGCTATGGATTCGAGGGGTTTCTGGGCCTCGGGGAACTGAGAGACGGTAGCACATGATTGTTCAACACTTGATTCTGGAGACAAAGGCTTCTTGTGAAACCGTGGCTCCACATAGTTCTTACTTACTTAAACCTCAGTAAACAAAATGAGGGCAGTAACCTACCTCAGTTTCTTGTGAGGATGAAATGTGATAATACGTACAGGTATTTAGAGAAGCACTGGTTCATAGGGACTCAGGAAGAGTACGCTTTTTACAGGAATCCACCTCTGTAAGTAGAGTAAGTGGATTTATTCTTTACACAACATCTGTTGTGCAGAGTAAGGAACACTGATCATCTCTAGTTTTGGGGCGAGAGATCAGTTATTTTTCAGGTCTGGTTTTTCTAAGAAAATATTGGTCAGAAAAGGTAGTGCAGGTTTTGCAGATTTTCTAGTGTGGCAAAATCAAACTTCAACAGTCCCCAGACACATTTCTGTTGTTTTGTCTTAATTTTTATCTTTAAAGTATATCATATGTGGGAGGAGGGAAACAGTGAGAAACTTCCTTTTTTTTCTTTTCTTTTCTATTTATTCCTTTTCTGCTTTTGTTCCCTTTTCTCTCTTTCCCCTGTTCTTTATTTTGGAAGAAGGGACTATGAATTGGGGTATAAGCCCTGGTCCATAGATTTGTTCTAGTGTTTTCATGGACTGTGCTTGACTCTGTTATAAATCACACATCGTGTGGTCTGTAAGGGGTTTTCAGAACAAAGATGCATGATGTGAGTAAATCCAGGGAAAGAATACCTGGTCTGACAGGCCCACACTAACACTAAGCAGCACCTTTTCTGATTGCCGGATGTCTGCTTCCTGCCCCCGCTGTCCCTGGCCTTGGTTACTCTTAGTGGTACCCGGCTTTATATCTTGACATCATCATTCCATCTTCTTGCTCCAAGATTTGACAGATAGCATATTCCTCCTGCTGATTCATGTAGAAAATAAAAATACAACCTTTGATAAGATTTGGATACCCAACTTTCAGTAACCAAATGGGATTCTACATACAGAACCTATTCAGTTCATCCAAAGATTTCCTCCTCCCTTTATGCAATTTATATGGATACTAAAAAGCTCAGTCTTTTATTTGGAGCCATAAATTTGAGTTGGGGTGAATTTATTCATTTTGACTGATACCGCCTAGTTGGCACACCTGAAGTCTGGTCTGGGACCAGTTCTTCAATGTCAAGCCCCTAAGCATAGCACATAAAGCCCTTTGTGGTCTTGCTAACCTCTGCTTTTCCAGCCACCTCTCAAGTTTTTGCTGTACATACCCTTCATTCCAGCCATACCGAATTGCTTTTAGTTCCTCAAATGTATTTTCTCTCTTTAAGCCCCTTTGTCTTCATTTGTGCCCTTCACTTTCCTATTTCAGAGCTGTTCTTTCAAGGCCTTATCCTAGAGTCACCTCTTGAATATTTGCCTGGCCCTGCCCTCACAGCATGATTTGGTAGCTGTTCTCCTTGCACCCTTAGTAACATATAACATATATTAAGATGTGCTCAAATAAGTGAATACCTTGATGAATTTTTACAGAATAAGGTATACTTATGTAACCAGTACCCAGGTCAAGAAAGAAGATTACCAGAAGCTCCCTTCAGCTCCCCTACCCTCATACCTGCACTCCTGACTTCTAACACTGTAGTTTTGTTGTGCTTGTGTTTGGGCTTTCTGTACATGAAATTATACTATATGTGCTATTTGGTGTCATTTTACATAATATATGAGAGGTTCATCTGTGAGGTTGCATATAGTCGGAATTTGCTTATTCTAATCCTGCTGAAATTAAATAGGCTTCAAAATTTTAATCTGTTCTATTGATGGACTTCTGAGTTCTTTTCAGATTGGGCTATTTTGATTGGTTCCTCATATTACAAATAATGTTGTACAAGGTTTTGAATAAACTTGTGCCTTATATTAAGGAACATTACAAAACCAATCAATTTTGTGAGGAGTGAGAGTACCAGGGAATTTGGGGTGGGCGGGGCAGGTGGTGAGCTCTGCTCAATTGGTAAAAAGGAATTGCTGAATTTTTCTTAGGAACAGGTTAGTGCAGTGAAGCTAGTTAACTCACAACATTTTGGGTTCTTTTTTCTTTACAAAAGATATTTTATTGTTACTTAATGTCATTTTCTTTTTTTTTACCTTTATTGTTCAGTTTATTAATTACATTTTCCCCCAATAGCTCCCCTCCACCCAGTACCCATCCCACTCTACGCCCTTACCTCCCCCCACCCTCTCTCCTCTCCCATAGTTGCATGATTTTTGTCCAGTCTCTTGCTGTACTTCCCGCACCCTTTTTCTCACCAAGCATTATCAGTCCATTCCCTCTCTATGTCCATGATTTTGTTCTATTCCTCATTTTATCCTGATCATCAGGTTGTTAACTCACTTGATTTTTAGATTCATTTGTTGATAGATGTGTACTTGTTGTTCATAATGTACATTTTTACCTTTTTCTTCTTCCTCTTCTTAAACAGTTCCTTTCAGCATTTTATATAGTTTTTGGTTTGGCGGTGATGAATGCCTTTAGCTTTTTCTTATCTGTGAAGCACTTTATCTGACCTTCAATTCTGAATGACAGCTTTGCTGGATAGAGCAATCTTGGTTATAGATTCTTGCTGTTCATTACTTTGAATATTTCTTGCCACTCCCATCTGGCCTGCATCGTTTCTGTTGTGAGAAATCTGCTGACAATCGTATGGGTGCTCCCTTATAGGTAACTAACTGTTTTTCTCTTGCTGCTTTTAATATTCTCTCTTTATCTTTTGCTCTTAGCATTTTAATTATGATGTGCCTTGGTGTGGTCCTCTTTAGATTCCTATATTTTGGGGTTCTGTGCACTTCTTGGGTTTTCAAGTCAATTTCTTTCGCCAGGTGGGGGAAGTTTTCAGTCACTATTTCTTCTAGTAGGTTTTCATTATCTTGTTCTCTCTCTTTTTCCGGCACCCCAATAATTCTGATGTTGGTATGCTTGAGGTTGTCCCAGAGGCCCCTTATACTATCTTCAATTTTTTGGACTCTTTGGCTTCTTGCTTTTCCAGCTGAGTGGATTTTGCTTTTTTGTATTTCAAATCTTTGACTTGGTTTTTGCAGTCGTCTGGACTGCTTTTAGGTCTTTGTATAATATTTTTTGTTTCAGTCAGTGTATGCTTAATTTCTAGTTGGTCTTTTTTCATATCCTTGTAGGCGTTGTTCATTTCTTTGTAGGTGTTATTTATTTCGGCATAGTTCTCATTAATTTTCTCAGCCTTTTCTAGTAGCCTTTTCATAAATCTAATTACTGTGGTTTTAAACTCTATGTCTAGTCATCTTTTTTCCTCCATTTCTTTCACAGCTGAGTTCTTTCCTTTTCTCTGCATTGTGGTTGCTTTCCTGAGTTGGTTCCTTAGCGGTGTGTGATAGGTATCCTCTAAGGAACAGTGGCTCAGCTTCCTTATGCAGCGCGTGGCGTCACCCTTAGCTCCGCCCTACTTGGCGCACAGCTTCAGCGTCTAATGGGCGCGCAGCGTCAGCCTTAGCTCCGCCCTACTTGGCACACAGCTTCAGCGTCTAATGGGCGCGCAGCGTCAGGCTTAGGTCTGCCCTTCTTGGTGCCCCGTTTCAGGTCTATGGGGCTCGCGGAGTCAGCTTATCTGTGCGGCTCATGGGTCTCAGTGTTCGGTGGCAATGTAAATCCACCGCTGGTCTCCCCGTTGCCAGACAACTCTGCCTCTCCCCAAATGAGTCTGCACAGCCAAAGTCTCACTCGGGTGTAAAACAAAGCAGTATGGTGGTCTCTGAGCAAGTGAGTCGCATGTTCTCTGCCTGCGTTCTCTGCCTGGTTGCGCACTCCAATTTATTCGTGCTCTCTCCCCAAACACACAGACCTCAGCCGTGCCCGGGATCCTCCTTTCCCCGACCTGGGAGCTCGCCTGGAACTGGGGGTTCGGTGCTGTGGGAGGCCTTCGCCCTCCCCGCTGGAGAAAACCAGCCGGGCTTGCTGTCTGCCGCCCGTCCCTCACCGCTCTCTCGTGCTCCGAACCTCACAGCTGTGCACCGCTGCTCCCGAGTCACCGCTGCGTCCAAACACCCCAACACACACAGACACTCCCCCCTCCTACTTTCCCAGCTCTATGTTTCTATTTAACATACTATTTTTTAAAAATTTGTCTTGTCTACTGTTATCTCCCTCAATAGATTGTGAGCTCCATGAGGGCAGGGTGCTATGCCCTCCCTGGTGGCTAGAACAGTGTGTCTGGAACACAGAAGATGCATAATAAACATTTAAATAAATGAGGATCTAAGTTGGGACAATAAACAAATGAATCTTCGGAACTCAGCTGTGCTTTTGTGTGCGGAATTTTCCCTCAGCCAGCTCTCCGGTGATTCTGGACGTTGTTTGTTCCGTTGTTAAGTTGTAGTTTCAGAATTGTTGCGTGGACAGCTAGATAGGTGCTCACCTATGCCGCCATCTTAGTTCTTCCCATTTTGGGTTCTTCTCCTAAAGGAGTAGGGAGGTAATATAATAGAAAGGCTTAAATACCATTATCCAGACCCAGGCCTCCTTAGGCACAGCTGAGTTCCGAAGATTCATTTGTTTATTGTCCCAACTTAGATCCTCATTTATTTAAATGTTTATTATGCATCTTCTGTGTTCCAGACACACTGTTCTAGCCACCAGGGAGGGCATAGCACCCTGCCCTCATGGAGCTCACAATCTATTGAGGGAGATAACAGTAGACAAGACAAATTTTTAAAAAATAGTATGTTAAATAGAAACATAGAGCTGGGAAAGTAGGAGGGGGGAGTGTCTGTGTGTGTTGGGGTGTTTGGGCACTGAGAGTAAGACACAGATTTTAAAGAATGATCAGGAAAGAAATGGCCTTCTTTTTCTACTTCTCTTTCAGCTTTCCAAGCCAGATATAACAAACACTAAGGATACACACGTTTAGGATAAAAAATTATAGACTCTTAAGTATATAGTCTTGTAATTCTGTCTTTTCCTCTTGGGTTCATTTTGCTCCTAATCTGAAACGACAGATTTCATTATCTTGTGAGGAATTTTTATGAGTCAGTGGTTTATTAATATGTGTGTTCCAGTGACAGTCGTGTTACCTGATTTATAGGCTATGGAAGTCGACTGGAATTCCAGTGGAGACGGGAAGAGGATGTTTTCCTGTTAGGAGATCAGTGCTTTGCTCCCGGAAACTTCAGTTAAAGCCATGCCCAAGGCTCTTACATTGGCATCTGGCTGGCATTTCCAATTAGGTAAACCTGAATGGGGCTTATTTTTCTCAACCAAATTGTGGTCATCAGAGACCCCTCCAAATGGGCTGGATAACTATGACAATTTCTCATAAAAGTGTAAAAAAGTTATTAGTATGCCTGAATTTGTAGTAAATGTTATTTTAGCACGTATCATACTGTATTATAATTATTTAATTGTGTTTACCTCATCCTGTGTTGTCTTACTCATCCTTGTCCCCCAGTGGCCTCATACTGTGTGTGGAAAGCACTCAGTCAAGTAGCTATTCAGTAGATACTGAAACAATGGAGGATTTAACAGCTGTGTGTCAATTCAGAAAAATGTTTTTTTAAGCTGTGACTCAGCCACTGTTGATCAGGACCAAATTATTGGAAAGTACTGTTTTTTGTTGTTGTTTTTTTCAGAGTAAAGTTCATCAAAATCTTTCTGAACCTCGCTTCTCTCTGTTTTTGACTTCACTAACCTTGTGACCTTGGGTAAATGACTTCTGGAGGAATTGACTTTTTTATCTAAACTAAAACATCAAGATGTTATCTGCTTCACAAATATGTGAATTTTAAATGAGATAATTTAGATCGAAAGTAGTGTAGGTACATATACATTTCCTAGTTTAGGCCAGAGCCATGGGCTAAATTTAGCAATAAGACTTTTAATAGGGACACTTGTAAGTCTTACAGTTGGGTCTATATAACCAACTGATGGGCACAGAACAGGAGAAGGTAACTTAGCAGCAGCATATCTAAAAAGATTGAGGATTTGCTTCCAGCAAGCTTAATATGAATCAATAATATCATGTGACTATTTTCCAACAACAGTATTAATTATCTACTGATTAACTACCATGTAATGGAAGTTTTAAAGGCTATGAACAGAAATATTCAAAACAGAATTTTCCATTGTGAGTTCTGTAGAGAATCATTTGGTGTTACGAATTATTCCATGGAGGTGGAGGATGGCGCTGGTTTGGGAAATGGTGGGTTGGTTAGGTCATTGAACATATACGTTGGAGAATTTCTTTGGTCTTGAGTTATTGTGACTTGTGGGTCTCCATGAGGGAGCTCGAGTTGACAGAGCTTTGGTAACAGATGGAACAGGGCTGCTGGTAATTTTGCTTGTTTCTGGACCCATCAGACTGCACTTAGACCACTCCGCCAGCATGGGCACTGCCCTGTGTCAAGCGTAAACTATAGGGCCAGTATTCATAGGAGAGCAGCCAGGGTGGGAGGGAAGTGTGAAGATACCATGGGAGGGGCACTGGCGGGGTGGGGGGGGTGGGGGAACACAGTTAGGTTAGAGGTGATTGGTTGGGTGTGAAGGAGATTGAAAATATATGAAATGCAGGAAAGGGATTTGACTGTTTTGACAAGGGGCAGAATGAGAACCAGCAGGTAAAAGGGACTGGGAGATATTTTGGACCCAACCCAAAGTAAAATTTTCCTTGAAGATGGCTGTATTTTTCATGCTGACTTTGTTCTTGGAAGGCATCGTTTTGGGGTGGTGTGAAAGCATTACGTGTTTTTGAAAAGTGCTCTTTAAAATCCCATCAAGTCCCAAATCTGTAAATTTGTGTTTTTTTTCTTTTGTTTTGCAAAATTTATTTCCTCAGTGTTTTATTTTTTCAGCATTGTGCTCATTCCTGTGGATAATTAGGAAAAGCATTAATAAGATGAGGTTTAAGTTTATTGGTTGGATGACAATACTGACATAGGAGACAGTTGTTTGCAAACTAAGAATACAAAACAAAAGGCTCATTTTGCTAATCTGTAACACAACCATAGAGATTTGAGAAGGGGGAGACAGGAGAAGTATGTGAGCAGGTTGAAAGATTAATAAGGTTTGCCTGGCAGAAAGAACAGAAGCACTGCAGCTCAGCAGAAGCCCAGGGATGAAGGCAAGAGACATAGAAGGCTTTGAGTTGTAGCAGTGTGGATAAATCTGTAATTAAGGAAGATCCATCTGACAGCTTTGTGTAAGAGAGAAAGATTTGAGAGCTATCTCCTTAAGAGTAATTATTTAAAGCATCAGTGTACTTGAAATCTTTTTTATTTAATTCAGTCTTTATTGTTCAGATTATTACAATTGTTCCTCTTCTCCCCCACCCATAGCTCCCCTCCAATTGTGGAAACTCTACAACTTCCCACCCTTACCTCCCCCCACCACTGTCCTCACCCATAGGAGTACGATTTTTGTCTAGTCTCTTCCCTCACCCATCACACCACTTTCCCTCTGAGAATTGTCAGTCCACTCCCTTTCTATGCTCCTGATTCAATTATATTCAGCAGTTTATTTTGTTCATCAGATTTTTTATTCACGATTTTTAGATTCACTTGTTGATAGATATGTATTTGTTGTTCATAATTTTTATCTTTACTTTTTTTTCTTCCTCTTCTTAAAGAATACCCTTTAGCATTTCATATAACACTGGTTTGGTGTTGATGAACTCCTTTAGCTTTTTCTTATCTGTGAAGCTCTTTATCTGACCTTCAATTCTGAATGATAGCTTTGCTGGATAGAGTAATCTTGGTTGTAAGTTCTTGGTATGCATCACTTTGAATATTTCTTGCCATTCCCATCTGGCCTGCATCATTTCTGTTGAGAAATCAGCTGACAATCATATGGGTACTGCCTTGTAGGTAACTGTTTTTCTCTTGCTGCTTTTAATATTATCTCTTTGTCTTTTGCTCTTGGCATTTTAATTATGATGTGTCTTGGTGTGGTCCTCTTTGGATTCCTTTTGTTTGGGGTTCTGTGCGCTTCCTGGACCTTTAAGTCTATTTCTTTCACCAGGTGGAGGAAGTTTTCTTCAAATGGGTTTTCAGTCTCTTGCTCCCTCTCTTCTTGTGCGGCTCCCCCCCCCCCCCCCCCCCCATAATTCAGATGTTGGTGTGCTTGAAGTTGTCTCAGAGGCTATCTTCAAATTTTTGGATTCTTTTTGCTTTTCCGATTGGGTGTGTTTGCTTCTTTGTATTGCAAATCTTTGACTTGATTCTTGTGGTCCTCTAGTCTGCTATTAGGTCTCTATATAATATTTTTTATTTCAATCAAAATTTAATTTCTAGTTGGTCCTTTTTCATATCCTTGAGGGTCTCGCTAAATTTATTGGCCTTTTCTAGGAAATTCTTGAAAAACTTTATAACTGTGGTTTTGAACTCTATATCCAGTCATTTGCTTTTCTCCATTTCTTTTTTTGTTTGTTTGTTTTTTTAAACTATTTTTTAAAATACATTTTATTGATTTTTTTTATAGAGAGGAAGGGAGAGAGGGATAGAAAGTCAGAAACATAGATGAGAAACATCCATCGGTTGCCTCTTGCACACCCCCTACTGGGGATGTGCCCGCAGCCAAGGCACATGCCCTTGCCCGGAATGGAACCCGGGACCCTTTGGTCCCCAGGCTGACACTCTATTCCACTGAGTCAAACTGGTTTTGGCTCTCCATTTCTTTTGATTGTGATCTGTTTGTCTCCTCATTTTCTCTGCTTCCCTGAGTTGGTAGAGTAGCTTTGTGTGCTAATTGTCCTATATGGCCCAGTGGCTCAGCCTCCCCAGTTACCTGAGGTGGACACTCTTTGGTGCACCCCTTTGTGGATTGTGTGCACAGCCTTGTTGTAGTTAAGTCTTGATTGTTGTTGGTATCACTGGGAGAAATTGACTTCCAGGCCAATTGGCTGTGAGGATCAGCTGTGTCTGTATTAGGAGAACTTCTGTGCTGGAGATAGCCTTATGAGACAAGACTTGCAAAATTGCAAATGCCTCTGTACTCAGCTTGGATAGGGCAGAGTCTCGGGGCACAGCCTTGCCTTCCCATCATCCCTGCCCTATGAGGCCCCTGGATCTCAGTGTCCCTTGGTAATTGCTGCAAGCACCTCTGAAAGAAAGCCATCCTCGAGTTTCACCCGCTGCCAGACAGTCCAGTTTCTCCCCCAGTGAATCTGGATTCCCAGATTCTCGCCCAGAACTGGAGTTCAGCACAGTCGGGAGGTTCCGTCTCCCTCCCGCTAGAGAAAGCCAGTGGCACACTCAGCAGTCAGTCCTCTCTGTGCGCACTTGTGTGCATGCCCCCAGACCTCTGCTTTTTGCAGCTCCCCTGAGTTTTTGTGTGCTTTTCTCTTTTCCTGACAGTCCAAATGCCCCACTGTATGAGTTTGGGCCCTCAGGGTTTCCCCCAGAACTGGGGTACAGTGCAGTTGGAACTGGGGTTCAGTGCATTCAGGAGCTTCTGTCTCCCTCCTGCTAGAGAAAGCCAGCCAGGCACTCGGCCGCCTGTCCTCCTGGCACGCACGTCTCTTTACCTCAGCCTTCCGCAGCGCCTCTGAGTCTCAGATTGCTTTTCTCTTTCCTTCTAGTTGTAGAATTTCCACTCATCCAGCTTTCCTGTGGTTCTGGATGATGTCCGTTTTGACTTTTAGTTGTAGTTTTGAAATTGTTGTGCGAGGCAGCAGTTTAGGTGTTTATCTATGCCGCCATCTTGGTTCCTCTCAGTACTTGAAATATTTGAGGGGATTGTGGCTAGAACATGGAGGAGCAAGGTCTTAAAGCTTAGTGGTTAAAGCAGAAGTTCTAGTCCTTGTTCAAGTTTATTTTCCTATTGACCTACATGGAGAAACTGAAGCCTAGAAGTTGACTGTAAATTGGATTGTTTACTTAATTATGAGGATTAAATGAGATAAAGAATTATGTAACTAATTGCTCAGTGAATGTTACTTGCTGTTATTTATTACGTAGCTGAAGTTCCCTAGAACCGTGGTTCCAGAAATGTTCAACCACATCTATCACTTGTAAACTTGTTATGAGTGCCAAGTCTTCGCCACCCCTCTCTGACACACTGAATCAGAGTCTCTGGGGGTGGGGCCTAGGGAGCAGGCTTTTAAAAGCTGCTCAGGAGAGAGGCAGGGCAACGTTTGAGAACTGCCTTAGCTTTTGGGGTCCTAGAACTAAGAAAGGGAGAGAGTTTAAGAAGGACTTAAGTGTCCTTTGCAGAGAAGAGAATGAAATTTGTGGGGAAGGAGGTAGTGTATTTTTGGCAGTGTCTAACAGTTTTACACATAATGTTCAATGAATACATGTTTTTATGCTATTGAAGACAACTGGTTTCATAGTAGGTTGGGAATGGAAGGAGGATTTCAGGGCAGTTATATACAATATACTATATGTGATGTTCATATTCTGTAGCCCAAAGGATAAAAAACACCACAGAACCACTTTAGAAATTTGATATTGAAGTTTAAATCTTATGTTTAACATATATTTATGGACTGCCTACCACTGTCACCAAGCACTGTGCTATGTGCTGTAAATAGGAAATGAAATACAACTCTTTGTTTTCAGAGGCTTCACAGAATTACATTTTTAAAAGAATTTGAAGCTATCTTTTTTTTTTTTTTGTAACATTTTCTAGCAACAGAGAATAAACACTGTCTGATCTATTCTCAGCCAAAGCCAGAAATTAAGCAGGTGCTTGCCTTGCAGTCAACACAAGACCTACTCTGAAAGTGCTACCTCATTTCTGAAAGCATTCTGAACACTGACTTCTTTTGTTTATTACTTTATGGCTCGGCATATACCTTAGAGAGGATTTGAAATCTTTTGAAGTATTTTATGCTCCTGTTTAATGTGGGCCACCTGAGGCTTTCATTATTGAGAGTTATGCAGTTGGTGGGTCCCCATGTACACCCCATCAGCAGCCCAAGCACCAAACACAATAGCTTATAATAAAGTAAATTGACCTCTAAACTTCATCCACTTAGTTATTTATTGCCCATTAGGTACAGGACACTGTGATGATAATGATGTCTAGTTGAAGAGCCAGGGCAGCTGCAGGCCATGTATATTGAATCTGGAGGAGTGGCTCTAGCTCTCCATTGAGTACCTCCCTGGGGCTTGGTTGGAATTCGACCAAGTGTTCAGAGGATCCTAATCCTAATGCTGTTATTTATTACGTAGCTGAAGTTCCCTAGAACTGTGGTTCCAGAAATGTTCAACCACATCTATCACTTGTAAACTTGTTATGAGTGCCAAGTCTTCACCACCCCTTTAGGTTTAGGTTTATATATGTGTTACCCTGTGAGACATCCCCGTTTCAGTGGTGTGGGAAAAGCGAGTAAACTAGATTGACTAGTTAAGATGTACGTTTTTAGGCCTCTTGATTTCTTGAGAACAGATGGCATGGTATTTGAGATGGCAAGTGGAATGTCAGAATTATATTCACTTGTATTTGTGATGTCCGAGTTTCATATCATAGAGAGACTTAAAGAAAACGGAGTGGAACTCACTTTTCCAAAATGACAGTGATTCGGAAGTTAATCAGAATTATCATTTGTTATTTTTTGTTCTGTCTGATTATTATCCATATATATAAAGAGCCAGGGGCCATCACGACCACATGGACAGCCAAACAGGCAGGCTGCATGGAGTGACCAGGCTGGCAGGAGGGCAGTGAGGGATGACCAAAGGCGATGACCAAAATGACCAAACAACCAGTCACCATGAGGTGCGTGGAGCACCTTGTGGGCCCTCCCCAACAGCCCACAGGCTCTGATCGCATCAAGGCTGGCAGCCGGAGGGTAGGTGGTGGGGGGCACGAGGTTGCAAAGGTCCCAGGCTCAGGCTGTGGAGGTCCCAGGCTCAGGCAGCCACAGGTGGCTTCAAAGGGCCAAGGTGCAGCTGTGAAGGGCCCAGCTCAGGTTTCAGTGGCAGCAGGAGCAGTGGGGTAATGGGGGTAGCACCTCTCCCTGATCCACCAGGTCACCTCCTTCAGAGGGAGACCAGACTGCAGCATAGGCCAGGGGCTGAGGCAAAGGCGTTTAGGGGCAATCAGGCTGGCAGGAGGGCAAGTTAGGATCCGATCAGACCAGCAGGAGGGGGGGCAAGGTAGGGGCAATCAGGCCGGCAGGGGTGCAAGTTATGGTTGATCAGGCTGGCAGGGGGGCAAAGTAGGGGTGATCAGGCCGGCACGCAGAGGCAGTTAGGAGTGATCAGGCAGGCAGGCAAGCGGGTAGGAGCCAGCAGTCCCAGATTGTGAGAGAGGGATGTCCCAGGTTGGAGAGGGTGCAGGCCGGGCTGAGGGACATCCCCCTCCCCGTGCACGACTTTCGTGCACCGAGCCTCTAGTTAATATATAATTGATGTGTAACATTATATTAGCATTGGTTGTACAGTGTCATGATTTTATATCTGTAAATGTTGCAAAGCAGATATGTTTCAATTGACACTTGAACTTAGCCCCTTCTTTTTCCCGTTACTTAGGACGTTAGGGTTGAGGTGGGCAGGCAGTGAATCCCGATTAGACTCTTCCATTATTTCCTTTTTCTCTCCAGATGTCCCAAAGAAAGTAGCTGGAGTCTTAGTCTACCATTTTCATAAGGTTGCCAAGACCAGACCTAGATCTGAGTGTTTCATTTAAGCACAGCAGTCAGTGGTTTCCATTCTCTGCATATAGCCATCGAGTGTTGAGAAAGTGAATTAAAGAGATCAGAGAACTTATTTTTTTTAAAGATGCTTTTATTTACACTTTACACAAGGTTGAGAAACATTATACTGTTCCTCTGGCCATCCCACACTGTTGTCTGTTTCTGTGGTAATGCATACATGTGAGATCAGAGATATTTTTTAAAAGGTTTTAATTGACTCATAAAGGTCTTTCTGATCATCCCCTCACTAGAATACAGATTGAATATTTGAAGGCCTGGTGGAGTATAATTTTGTAAATGTATGGTTTTTCTGCAACTGCTGAATATTGACAGAAATTCCCCCTAAACCCTACTAGCTACCCAAGGAATGTTAGTGTCCTGAAAACATCTAACGCAGTGTGGAAATTTGTTATGGCATTTGTAGGGTTTTAGAGCTGAGACAGTTTTTTAAAAAGTAAAGAAACCAAAGTTACATGTTTTTTGTTTTGTTTCGATGGTTGCTTTTGAATTCACCCCCTTTTTCCTCTCCCTTCTCTTTTCTGCAGTGAACACCTACCTCTTCATGATGCAAGCTCAAGGCATTCTGATCCGGGACAACATGAGGACAATAGGTGCTCAGGTTTATGAGCAGGTGGTTCGGAGCGCTTATGCCAAGAGGAATAGCAGCGTGAATGACTCAGGTATGTTTTTAGTAAAGACATGGTCTGCTTAGAATGTCTCCTCCCAGGAGAGGGAAAATTGGTGAGAATAATTGTCTTTGATGAGACAAAGTGCATTGTAAAAGAGGGAAGGTTTAGGCCGTCTTACCTTATTAGTAAAAAGAAGCTCTTACAAAATGAGTCCTTGTTTGTTTTGCTAATAGTATGTTAAGCTCAACTAAATGACTCCCATTTTCTGTCCCTAATAACTTACCAAGGACAGGGAGGTAAAGAGTATCTTTCAAGACACCGTTTGCAGTGTAGTTGCCCAAGTAGGCAGATTAAGCACAGATTAGGACACCAGCAAAGCAGGAGCACCAACAGCTGTTTCTGGAAGTAATTTCAAAAAATGTATCTGTACTGGCCATGAGTCAAAACAAAAATGGGTTGGACTTCCTGATACTTACTTTATGGCTTCACATGTGGGTTTTGTTAGTTTTGTTTCTTGCGTCACACAGGGTGATGACAATGTTCCATATTGTTTTCAAAGCTAATCTAGCCTGGTTCCCACACAGGAAAAGTCACTCGAACTCTGTTCATCCTATTGGACTCTACTTGAATTTGTTCTACCCAGTAGAACACATTGTAACTTCATTTCAAATAATATTGTTATCCAGGACAGTTTTTACAAATTAAAAAAGCAGCTTCTGAAAGAAGTTTACTAGGTCACCTGGTTTACCATTCCCAGTCAGGTGTGATTTTCATTCTGTGGTTTAATTCCAACTCCGTGGCCTAGCCTGACGGTCAGATTAATTCTGCCTTAAAGAAAGCTTTTTATACTGTTCACTTAAACATTGCTGGGGTGGACACAAGAATGAAAATTTGTGCTCCAATCTTTGGAACTTATACCTATGGCTTTTATTACCTTATTAGAGACCCGGTGTATGAATTTGTGCACTGGTTGGGGGGAGGCGTGGCCTGCGGGAATTGGCCCACTGTGGGAGCTCTGCTCATCCTGGTCTGCCAAGCAGCTGTGGACCTGCCCTCTGAGCAGCTGCTGAATGAGGAAATTAGTCTGAGCTGATATTTCAGGGTAATGTCTTGGGTAAAAGCATGTTCTGTGTCCTGGAAGAACCAGGCAGAGAGAGCTTTCACCCCAAAGGCACTTGGTGAATGTCTTGATGTGTGATGCCAGGTTGGTGACACCATTGGTTATGTTCAGGGCAGCTGTGCTTCAGGATCCTCAGCCATCAGGACAGCCTCCCCAGGGGTCCACAGTCAAGTCCCCTCTTGCCATCTGCCTATGCCAGCTCCCTGCACTCTTTCTAGAACACACCTTAGAGGGCCTGCATCAGCCGATGGGGTCAGACCAGAGTCTGGATTGTCTCAGGTATTTGATAGATGCAGAGACTTGGCCTCACTGGTCAGCCAAGCAGCGTTCCCACTGTGGGAACGCACTGACCACCTGTTCCTGCATTGAGCATCTGCCCCCCTGGTGGTTAGTGCATGGCATAGTGACTGGGAAACCAGCCGTTCTGGTCATTCGTCCATTTGATCACTGGACTTTTTTATATGTACTAGAGGCCCGGTGCATGAAATTCGTGCACGGGGGTGTGTGTCCCTCAGCCCAGCCTGCACCCTCTCCAATCTGGGACATCCCTCTCAATCCAGGACAGCTGGCTCCCAACTGCTCACCTGCTTGTCTTCCTGATTGCCCCTAACCACTTCTGCCTGCCAGCCTGATCATCCCCTAACCACTCCCCTGCCAGCCTGATTGATGCCTAACTGCTCCCCTACAGGCCTGGTCACCTGTAACTGCCCTCCCCTGTAGACCAGGTCACCCTTAACTGCCCCACCTGCAGGCTTGATCACCCCCAACTGTCCTTCCTCGCAGGACTGATCCCTCCCAACTGCCCTCTCCTGTTGGCCATCTTGTGGGGGCAGCTATCTTGTGTGTTGGAGTGATGGTCAATTTGCATATTACTCTTTTATTAGATAGGCTAGAGGCCTGGTGCATGGGTGGAGGCTAGTTGGTTTGCCTCTAAGGGGGTCCTGAATCAGGGTGAGGGTTCCCTTGGGGCGTGGGACGGACTGTAGGAGGAGCCTGTGGTGGTTTGTAGGCTGGCCACGCCCCGAGTGACCCAAGCAGAGGCCCTGAGAACTGTGATTTATTTATCTTCTACAATTGAAACTTTGTAACCTGGAGTGGAGGCCAGGGCTGGGCAGGAAGTTTGGCTTCCTCCATCGCCAGGGAAACCCAAGCCTCCTACTCATTCCATGGCCACAGCCATTTTTTGTTGGGATTTATTTATCTTCTTTTTTTAATATATATTTTATTGATTTTTTTACAGAGAGGAAAGGAGAGGGATAGAAAATCAGAAACATCGATGAGAGAGAAACATCGATCAGCTGCCTTCTGCACACCTCCCACTAAGGATGTGCCTGTAACCAAGGTACACGCCCCTGACAGGAATCGAACCTTGGACCTTTCAGTCAGCAGGCTGACGCTCTATCCACTGAGCCAAACTGGTTTTGGCTCTTTTTTCTTTTTTAATAAACCTTTATTGTTCAGATTATTACAGTTGTTTCTCTTATTTCCCCCATAGCTCCCCTCCACCCAGTTCCCACCCCAACCCTCTGCCCTTACTCCTTCCCCCAAAACTGTCCTGTCTCTTCCCACACCCCCCACACGCCTTTCCCTCTGAGAATTGTCAGTCTACTCTCTTTTTATGTCCTTGGTTCTATTATATTCACCAGTTTATTTTGTTCATCAGATTTTTTATTCACTTGGTTTTTAGATTCACTTGTTGATAGATATGTATTTGTTGTTCATAATTTTTATCCTTACCTTTTTATTCTTTTTCCTCTTCTTAAAGAATACCTTTCAGCATTTCATATAATACTGATTTGGTGTTGATGAACTCCTTTAGCTTTTTCTTATCTGTGAAGCTCTTTATCTGCCCTTCAATTCCAAATAATAGCTTTGCTGGGTAGAATAATCTTGGTTGTAGGTTCTTGCTATTCATCACTTTGAATATTTCTTGCCACTCGCATCTGGCCTGCATCGTTTGTGTTGAGAAATCTGCTGACAGTTGTATGGGTGCGCCCATGTAGGTAACTGTTTTTCTCTTGCTGCTTTTAATATTCTCTCTCTGTCTTTTGCTCTTGGCATTTTAATTATGATGTGTCTGGCTGTGGTCCTCTTTAGATTTCTTTTGTTTGGAGTTCTCTGTACTTCCTAAACTTCTAAGTCTTTCTTTCACCAAGTGGAGGAAGTTTTCTGTTATTATATCTCAAATAGGTTTTCAGTATCTTGCTCTCTTTCTTCTTCTGGCACCCTATAACTTTGATGTTGGTATACTTGAAGTTGTCCCAGAGGCTTCTTACACTATCTTCAACTTTTAGGATTCTTTTTGCTTTTTGCTTTTACAGTGGAGTGTTTTTCACTTCTTTGTATTTCAAATCTTTGACTTGATTCTTGTGATCCTCTAATCTGCTGTTGGATCTCTGTATATTATTTTTTATTTCAATGAGTGTATGCTTAATTTCTAGTTGGTCCTTTTTTTTTTCTTCAATATATTTTATTGATTTTTCACAGAGAGGAAGGGAGAGGGATAGAAAGTCAGAAACATCGATCAGCTGCCTCTTGCACACCCCCTACTGGGGAATGTGCCCGCAGCCAAGGTACATGCCCTTGACCGGAATCGAACCTGGGACCTTTCAGTCCGCAGGCCGACGTTCTATCCACTGAGCCAAACCGGTTCGGCTCTAGTTGGTCCTTTTTCATATCCTCGAGGGTCTCGCTAAATTTATTGGCCTTTTCTAGGAAATTCTTGAAAAACCTTATAACTGTGGTTTTGAACTCTATACCCAGTTGTTTGCTTTTCTCCATTTCTTTTATTTGTTACCTGTTTCTTTGTCTCCACATTTTGGCTGCTTCCTTGTGTTGATAGAGTGGCTTTGTGTGCTAGGTGTCCTATAGGGCCAGTGGCTCAACCTCTCCAGTTACCTGAGGTGGACACTCTTGGTGCACCCCTTTGTAGGCTGTGTCCACAGTCTTGTTGTAATTAAGCCTTGATTGTTGTTGGTATCATTTGGAGGAATTGATCTCCAGGCCAATTGGCTGTGAGGATCAGCTGTGTCTACGATGAGAGAACTTCTGTGCTGGAGACACCCTATGAGACAAGACTTGCTTCAGTGGGGCTTTGGTGCTCACTGAGTTTGCCCCTTGAGTGTGTCCCTTATGGATCTGAGGAGGTGTAATATGGATGGTCCCACTCTGACCCCTGGGTACACTGGCTCTTGGATCTCCAAGGAGATGCTGATTTAGCCTCTGCCTGAGGCCACCCAGCAGGAGCTATGGAGAAATCTGCAGATTCCTCTTTGTTTCGGTTTTGGAGGTGTCCAGATGAGGCCCAACTTTGAAGCAATACAAGTTGTTGTGGGGTCTTGGGCCTTCTTTTGGATATTCTGGGTCTCACTGACTCAGCTGCAGTTTGTTAGGTAAGTTTAGAATTCAAAGGACCAGGCCATTCATATGCAAAAGCCTCTGCACTCAGCTTGGATGGGGTGGAGTCTCAGGGTGGAGCAAACCATAGTGGCTTCCCATCAGCCCTGCCCTAGAGGCCCCGGGTCTTAGTGTCCCATGGTAATTGCTGCAAGAACCTCTGAGAGAAAACCGCCTTCGAGTTTTGCCCGCTGCCAGACAGTACAGTTTCTCCCCGTTCTGAGTCTGGATCTCCAGAGTCTCACCCCATAACTGGAGGTCAGCTGCTTTTGTCTCCCTCCTGATTGAGAAAGCCAGCCATGTACTCAGTTGCCAGCTCTCTTTGCGCAGATGCCTCCATACCGCTGCCTTCTGCAGCTCCTGTGAGTCTCAGTGTGCTTTTCTCATTCCTTCTAGTTGTAGAATTGCCACTCAGCCAGTCTTTTTGTGGGATCGGGCCTAAATGGGCAGTTGGACATCTCTCGAGGGGTTCCAGATTGGAGAGGGTGCAGCCTGGGCTGAGGGACACCCACCACCCCTTCCCCTCACCACACACACCCCTGTGCACAAATTTTGTGCACCAGGCCTCTAGTTATATAAAGAGGAGAAAAGAACACAGGTTAGATAGTTTGCCTAAAATAATATTGTAAGAACCTGTTCCTGACTATTTTTGTAAAAAACAATGTACATAGGCAATTCTTTACCTTTGAGAGAAAACTGTCTTTTTTATGTCTCTCTTTTTTAATGCTTCCAAAAATTGAACAAAGGAAATGTTTCCAGATGGTTAAATGGGACTGTCGTGAGGCTTGTCCACTTGAGCTAGGAATGATTTTTATTTTAGAAATAGATTCTGAGATTTTATTCTGCTAAGCATTCATGATTTGCCTTACTTCTCTAACGACTAATGAGCTTTCCTATGGCTTCTTCCTGATTTCACTGAAGCCTACTACTATAAAATATGTATATTTAAGGTTTTTTTCTTTCCTTCAAATCAGTCCTCCCTTCTTTTGCAGCTCAATGTAGAAATGAGAGTATCTTTGAAGGCATTGCTAGTGAGAATTATCCTGTGTGCTTGGGATCTCAGGAGAAAGTGTTGCCTCTCGAAGGGAAGTTAAATATTTAACATTGACCACATTCTAATTTATCAGTCTGTCTTGCTGGCCAACTTGGCAGCAACAAAGGACTATAGTTTGCAAACCATGTAAGTATTGGTAATTCCCTTTTGTTTGCAGAGAGCAAGTGATGACTTTTTAGAGTTTTTTTAGCCCAACTGTCGTCTCAGGACAAATTGCCTGAGCTCTGAACCATACCTGGGAGAGGAATCCCTGCAGTTCCCAAAGTCACAGAAGAAGGCTGAGCACGTTTTTGTGGCCTAATTCATCTTGTGTGGCATTAGGTTTTGCTAATGATTCCACACACTTTGTGTAATTTGATAAGAACATGGCTCAGTCAGATGGACAGGATTTTATGTTACTGCCATTTTTTCCAGGTAGTACAAATCGTCTTGGGGGGTGTTGAAATGCCTTGGTCATGTGACATTCCCTGAACCCTGCCCCAAACCTGCTTTAGGTTGTGTGGAAAAATTAGGAGTTCTTTGACGGTCATTTCAAGGTTCTTTGTCCTGTTTCACTCTGGATAAAGGAACATTCTTTCCACCATCCTTGTGGTTGAAATGGTTATTCATCTATTTTGTGTTTAATTTGTGCATTTCCCTTATACATTGGGAGTCTTTGCTGCTTGGGGGGCTATGTGATTATGCTATGCACTTTACTTGCATTACCCTCATGGAATCCTCACAAGGACTCAGTAAGGTAATTCCCTGTCCCCATTTAGGGGTGAAGGGGTCAAAGCAACCAGGAGGGAGAAGACTCGAGGCAGCAATGGAGTTGGGATTGGCTGGTCTCTGAGTCCCAGCAGTGCCCTCACGGCCTCTGTCATCTTTGTATCCCCAGTTCCTTATTCACTGCCCAGAGTCCATAGGAGCCTCTCAGTAAATGAGTTTTTTGAACGTGCAGGGGAATAGATTTAATAAGAAAACACAGGTAAGTGGTGTCACCTAATTCTGAGATTACCATTGGCTTCTATGTTATCGGCACATCCGATAACAGTGAGTTAGTATTAAAGAAAAAATATAATTTCATTTAATGTGTATCTAGTAAAAAGCTATCAATTTTATTCATTTCAAGCAGTTCTCTGCCTAGCACAGTCAGAGGGCTTTCTGGATCTAAAGCTGCTGAGATAGCCAGATGACTGTCACCTCTGACCCAGCCACTCCCACTAGGGGTGCTGTGGGCTTGAGGACAGTAGCTGGACTATGGCTGTCTGCCAGCTCCTGCCCTACCCTGTAAGTAGTGCCATGTCTCACACACACACACACACACACACACACACACACACACACACACACACAAATTAAAAAGCCTTCATTAGCCAAGTAGCTAAAAAGCATCATGTGACATTTAAGTAGCGCTAGCTTTCTTTATCCTTAAAAGCTAAAGTGATTGTCTAATAAGAATGTTCTTTTGGGGGTAGGACTATGAGCCTGAATTAATGACCTGGAGAAATTTCTTATCACCAATAGCCATAGGAAGGAGAGTCTAGGAGTAGTAGGGAGAGACAAGCAAGATAATATTGACATCAGAAAAGAATTCTCTGGGTTAATCCAGTCTAGCTATTTAGTTTTATAGATGAGGTGAGGAGTTGGGTGGCCTAGCATTTCTCATACTTGAATATGAATTTCCAGGTGCTATCCTATCTAGTAACATTTAAATATATATGTATATTTATTGATTTCAGAGAGGAAGGGAAAGGGAGAGAGAGAGAAACATCAGTGATGAGAGAGAGTCATTGATCGGCTGCCTCCTGCAAGTCCCACACTGGGGACCAAGCCCGCAGTCTGGGCATGTGCCCTGACTGGGAATTGAACTGTGACCTTCTGGTTCATAGGTCGATGCTCAACCCCTGAGCCACGCCAGCCAGGCCTATCTAGAAACTTTTAACCAGAGGGAGATTTCTTACTTCTGTACACAACGCACACAAACCTCTCACACTATGGCCCTAATCCTCTCTAATTACACACTCAGAAAAATGTTCTGTTAACCACATCACTCAAAACCGGTCTGTTGCCCTGGTTTGTTTGGATCAGTGGATAGTGCATCAGCCTGTGGACTGAAGGGTCCTGGGTTCGATTACCAGTCAAGGGTATATGCCCAGGTTATGTGGTCAATCCCCATAGGGGGCTTGAAAGAGGCCGCCAATCAATGATTCTCTCTCATCATTGATGTTTCTGTCTCTCTCTTCCTCTCCCTTCATCTCTGAAATCAATAAAAAATATATTTAAAAAAACAACAACACACATACAAAAAAAACCAGATCTGTTACCATAGACAAATAAAATGAGTGAAGTCATTGCCAGTGTACTCTGTGATATATTCAGTGAGATATTCAGTGAGGTAGATAGTCATATCTCTTTTTCTCTGGTTTTTATTTTTATTTTTTAATTTAGTAAATCTTTATTGTTCAGATTATTACAATAGTTCCTCTTTCTCCCCCATAGCTCCCCTCCATCCGGTTCCCACCCCACCTTCTGCCCTTACCTTCCCCCAGTTGTCCTCATTCATAGGTGTACAATTTTTGTCCAGTTTCTTCACGCACTTCACACACCCCTTTTCCCCCAAGAATTGTCAGTCCACTCCCTTTCTATGCCCCTGATTCTATTATATTCACCAGTTTATTCTGATCATCAGATTTTTAATTCATTTGATCTTTAGATTCACTTATTGATAGATATATATTTGTTGTTCATAATTTATATATATATATTTTTTAATATATTTTATTGATTTTTCACAGAGAGGAAGGGAGAGGGATAGAAAGTCAGAAACATCGATGAGAGAGAGACATCGATCAGCTGCCTCTTGCACACCCCCTACTGGGGATGTGCCCGCAGCCAAGGTACATGCCCTTGCCAGAATCGAACCCGGGACCCTTCAGCCCGCAGTCCAACACTCTATCCACTGAGCCAAACCGGTCTCGGCATAATTTATATTTTTATCTTTTTCTTCTTCCTCTTCTTAAAGAATATCTTTCAGCATTTCATATAATATTGGTTTGGCGGTGATGAACTTCTTTAGCTTTTTCTTATCTGTGAAGCTCTTTATCTGACCTTCAATTCTGAATGATAGCTTTGCTGGGTAAAGTAATCTTGGTTGTAGGTTCTTGCTATTCATCACTTTGAATATTTCTTGCCATTCCTGTCTGGCCTGCATCGTTTCTGTTGAGAAATCAGCTGACAATCATACATATGGGTACTCCCTTATAGGTAACTAACTGTTTTTCTCTTGCTGCTTTAATATTCTCTCTTTGTCTTTTGCTCTTGGCATTTTAGTTATAATGTGTCTTGGTGTGGTCCTCTTTGGATTCCTTTTGTTTGGGGTTCTGTGTGCTTCCTGGACTTTTAAGTCTATTTCTTTCCCAGGTGGGTTTTCAGTATCTTGCTCTCTCTCTTTTTCTGGCACCCTCGTAATTCGGATGTTGGTATGCTTGAGGTTGTCCCAGAGGCTTTAATTTTTGGATTCTTTTTGCTTTTTGCTTTTTCAGCTGGGGTTTTTTGCTTCTTTATATTTCAAATCTTTGACTCAATTCTTGTGGTCCTCTAATGCCTAATTTCTAATTGATCCTTTTTCATATCCTCGAGGATCTCGTTAAATTTATTTTCTAGAAAATTCTTGAAAAACCATGGTTTTGAACGCTTATACTCAGTTGTTTGCTTTCCTCCATTTCTTTTGTTTGTGATCTTTTTTTGTCTCTGCATTTTTGCTGCTTGCCTGAGTTGGTATACTCTACCAACTTTGTATACCAAGTTGGTATACTCTACCAGCTTTGTGTGGTAGGTATCCTCTAGGGGACAGTGGCTCAGCCTCCCCAGTTACCTGAGGTGGACACTCTTGGTGCACCTCTTTATGGGCTGAACTGTCTTGTAGTTAAGCCTAGATTGTTGTTGGTATCACTGGGAGGGGTTGACCTCCAGGCCAATTGGCTGTGAGGATCAGCTGTGTCTACACTGGGAGAGCTTCTGTGCTCAGCTTGGATGAGGCAGAGTCTCCAGGCTGAGCAGTCAGCCCTGGTTTCCCATCAGCCCCGCCCTAAGACGCGCCTGGGTCTCTGTGTCCCGCGGCAATGGCTGCGTGCATCTCTGAGAGAAAGCTGCCCTCGAGTTTTGCCTACTGCCAGACAGTCCAGTTTCTTCCCAAATGAGTCTGGATACCCAAAGTGTCACCCGGAACTGGAGTTCAGTGCAGTCAGGAGGTTGTTTTTCTGCTGAATGCGAGAGCCAGCCACACACTCAGCTGTGCGCCCTCTCCATGAGCTCGCATGTCTCTGCAGCTCTCGTGTCTCAGTTTGCTTCCTTCTGACAGTTTAATTTCATCCCGTATGAGCCTGGGTTCCCCGAGTCTTGCCTAGGACTGGAGTTCAGTGCAGTGGGGAGCCTTTGTCTCCCTCCCCGTTTGAGAAAACCAGCCACATATTCAGCTGCCCGCCCTTTCCGCACGCAAGTTTTCCGTGCCTCTGCCCTCCGTACCTCCTTTGAGACTCGGTGTCCTTTTCTCTTTCCTTCTAGTTGTAGAATTTCCGCTCAGCCAGCTTTCCGGTGGTTCTGGATGATGTCCCTTTTGTCTTTTAGTTGTAGTTTTGGAATTGTTGTGCGAGGCAGCAGTATAGGTGTTTACCTATGCCGCCATCTTGGTTACCTATGTCTCTCTCTGGTTTTTAGATGCTGAGTCCATAGTCTTCTGTATGTCTGCTCTCTGCCAGTAGTCATCCTTAAGCATGCTAACTCTTAAAGAATGCTAATTCTTTATGTTCCACAGATACTGTCCCCATGACATCTTTCTAGCATATATACATGTCCACATTTTTAAGCAGAGAGGCAAGTGTTGGTTTTTTTCTTAAAGGAGGGGAAAGTGATGGTTCTTTCTAGAATCTTTTGGTAAGCACTTTCCAGACCCTGCTCTACTAAATTTGGTAATATAAGGCAGAAAGATTTTTTACCACACCTCATATTGGGGCAACCATGTCAGTCATCACTATACTTTGGAATCGTCCAGGGTGGGGTGGGGGCTTGGAAAAATATTGATGCCTGCACCATGCCCCCCAGAGGTTCTTATTTAACTAGCCTGGGCATTAATTGGGGAGTTTAAAGCTTCTAGATGATTCTAACATGCAACCAAAGCTGCCAAACCACTGGTACAGAATAAAATGAATAAACAGGCCATTTGGATCTGTAGGTAGGAAGGATGTGTGTTGTTTTCCCATTTAATAAATGTAAAAGCAGCTGCCTTCTTTGCCCTTCCACTCCCTCGCTGGCAGAATGAAACGAAAGAGATTTAAACGAAAAGGTAAAACCCTGGCCATGGACATTCAGCAAGCTTGTTCTTTTTCTTTCAGTAGTTCCCTCACTCAGTAAATACCGGCTTTAGAAGAGCCATTGATGGTTGGTTCCCCAGAGAAGCGCCTGCTGTATAACCCACCCATTTCCAGGTTGGACAGGAGAACCAGGGCCCACAGTAACCATGCATTTCACCAGGCCATGAGCAATTCATGTCCTCTGCCTCTTCCACTTCTATAAGATTTTTATCTATAGAACTTAAAATTAGAACATTGGAAATTAGAGGTTTGGGCGGGGGCGGGGGGGGGGGGGAGGGGAGGGCCTGGTTGTGGAAGACTTCCATGTAGGAGTTGTGTATTTGAGGGTGTTCGTTGTTTGTTTGTTTGTTTTTAAACGACACTATTAATTTAGTAACCAGAAGAAAAAATACGTGGGTTTTTGTCATGTTTTGTTCCATGCTAATGGCTAGCAGGCTTATTATATCAATGTTTGAAGGAAGTAGAAAGGAACATCTGTGTCTTTAATCCCCCAAAGTAGGATTAAGGTTAGAAAGTGTCTTGTCTCCTCTCCTACATGTGTATTGTTGTTATTGTTTTTACTTAATTCCTTTTTAGGTTGTAGCTCCAACGTTTAATTCTGTCATTGCCCGGAATTATTATTCACTTCTGTTTTTTGTTGATTTGCTTATGAAAATGCTTATGAGAATTTCTTTGCCTTCTAGGAAAATATAATTACTGTGATGCTGTTTTAAAGAGAAGTATGTGTATAATTAAGCAAAATAAGAACCATCTATTAGTGTAGGAGGTTCTTGACAAAGCTTTTGAAATGTTAATGCCTTCAGAAAAGGCTCAACAACTTAGGACAGGTTTGCATGTATAAACTAAGGACTTTGGGCTAATTTCTGTGTAATGTAATTTTACCTTTGGGGTTAATGCTGACTTGGTTTATGTCTTTATATAATTACAGGCTTACTGTTTTGGTTTTTTAAAAACATTTTAGTGATTTTTACAGAGAGGAAGGGAGATGGATAGAGAGTTACAAACATCTATGAGAGAGAAACATTGATTAGCCGCCTCCTCCACAACCTCAACTGGGGATCGAGCCTGCAACCAAGGTACATGCCCTTCACCAGAATTGAACCCCGGACCCTTCAGTCCGTGGGCTGACTTACTATCCACTGACCAAACCAGATAGTGCCAGGATTAGTGTTTTTCAGGAAAGCTACAACTTAAAAGGACAGAAAGTATCTGTGTCTTTCTTCCCCTGTTAATTGACTGTTAAAATTCTCTCCCAGTTGCCTCTCGTTGAGTTTTGTCCTCTGAGTACTTGTAGAGCAGGCAGTCATGTACGTATATTAAAGCATTCACTATATATTATAAGTTTAATTCTTGGAAACTGTCTCATAGTGCTTTTTAAAAAATGTCTCGGCCCGGCTGGTGTGGCTCAGTGGTTGAGCATCAATCTGTGAACTAGGAGGTCACAGTTCGATTCCCTGACAGAGCAGATGCCTGGGTTGTGGGCTCAATTCCGGGTAAGGGGTGTAAGCCAATCAGTGATTTTTCTCTCATCATTGATATTTCTCTCCCTCTCCCTTCCTCTCTAAAATCAATAAAAATATATATTAAAAATAATAATAAAATTAAAATATTTGAATTGAAGATTCTGGAATTTCATGTTGTAAAGTGAATTTGAATAGGAAGTTTTAATGTTCATAGAATCAGTATGATTCCAAAAAGATTGGTGTGAGAGATTTTAATACTCTGAAAAAATTGTACAGTTTAATGGTAAGATCTCTGACCCAGAGTTTAGTCAGATTTTTGTCATGCACTAGCCACGTCTCCTTGTACGAGTTGTCTATATGATGCCTCAGTTTCCTTATCTGTAAAAAAAGTAAGATTGGAGTGGCTTCCTTCTTAGAATCCCCTAGGAAAAAGGCGTCTGCTTCACACACTTAAAACCCCATAAATGACAGTAAAAAAGTGTGTGCGTGCGTGTGTGTGTGTATAATGCATGTGTGTATACATACACAATGTTATAAACCCTTAAGAATGAAGAGAACAAGAAAGCAGACCACAGCAAAAAATTTTGGAAGTTGGAAAACAGATAAAAGGAGTTAATAGACACCCCCTCAAAAAAAAAAAAAACACAAAAACAAACAAACAAACAAACCTGACTGCTAATGTGGCAGCAGGGAAAGTCATCAACCACCTCAGTTTATACCCCAGAATCTTCTAGAAGCTCAGGAATGAGCAATAGCAAGTACTTTTGGAGATAAAAATAAAGGTGGCACTTGCCCAGTGTGGCTCAGAGGTTGAGTGTCGACCTGTGAACCAGAAGGTCATGGTTTGATTTCTGGTCAGGGGACCTGCCCAGGTTGTGGGCTCAAGCCCCCTGGGGGGGCGTGGGGCGTGTAGGAGAGAGCTAATCAGTGATTCTCACTTATAATTGATGTTTCTGTCTCTTCCTCTATGAAATCAACAAAAATATGTTTTAAAAAAATAAAGGTAGCAACTTAGATAAAGGTTGGTTGAAAGCTGTTTGAAAAGTAATCAGATACCACATCCCTTCCCCCATCTTGACAAAGAATTGGAGACTTGATAACATTCAAAGATGGTAAAACAGAGGGTCCTTCAACTTGGGTCATCTCAACTTGGTGTCCTCAGTTCCAGGATGCTTATAAGCAGGCCTGCAATTCTGGCAGGAGATTCGGATAGACTTCTACAGGGAATGTGATGGGACCAAGAGGAAAGACCCAACGATGCTGGAAGTTTCTACACCAAACTTCTGGCTAGAATACCTGATCCCTTGGTTCACACCCTTTGAGTTAGCTGATTAGTGCCCCACTGAGATATCAGCAGATGACCAAGGATTGCTGTGCTAGGGATCAAAGCAGACAAGAAGCAGCAATTTAGAAGAAACAGACTATTCTGGGAGAAGAATATTAAAACAACAATAATATATATTCTCAAGGGTAAGAGAAAAAAGGATACCAAACATGAAACAAGAATATATTATATGAAATGAACACTCAGAAAATAAAAAGGACTCTTTGAAATAAAAAATATAGAAATGATCATTAAAAGTAGGACTGGGTAAAACAGAAAATTGGTAGAGATGCAAGATGGCTAGGTATGGTCAACACAATGCCTAAGAATAGACCCCCTACCAAGGTACACCACTATGACGTTTTCTGAACAAAAAGAAAGTTCTTTACACTTCCAGAAAGACATTACTGGTCACCTTGACAAAGATCTGGGATTGGAATGGCTTTGGACTTAGCAGGCACAGTAGAATCTAGAAAGCAATGGGACAGCACCTTTACAATTCTAAAGGAAAATTATTTCCAGCCCAAAATTCTATAAGCCCAACCAACTGATGAGTTAAGGGAGGAAGAATAAAAACAATTAGATGTACAGGTTTCAAAATCACTTTCCATTTTCCCTTCGTAAGAGCTGCTTTGGGGATGTGCTCCATTAAGGGAGAAAAAGGGAGAAATTGAACTTGGGGGAAATGAGCGGTGAAAGGACTCTCCAGGACACTGAGGGAGGGGGATCCCAGGATAGCGTCTGTGCGTTGGGCACAGAAAAGCCAGTCCAAATTGGAGTGGTCAGAGGCACTGGACCTTCTTTGGGCCATGAAATGGAGAGAATACCGAATGCCTGTGAAAGCAGTGATAAAGGCACTCCTAGGGCATGGGGTTAAGCCAGTCATTAGTCTACGTTACACAGCCCTAGCTTATTTGGCTCAGTGGTTAGAACATTACCCCTCGGACTGAAGGGTCCCAGGTTTGATTCCAGTCAAGGGCACATACATGATTGCAGGTTCCACCCCTGGTCCTGGTCCGGCCACGCGGGCAGCAACCAGTCAATGTGTCTCTCTCTCATCAGAGTTTCTCTCTCTTTCCCCCTCTCTTTTACTCTGTCTGAAAATCAATGGAAAAAATATCCTCACAAAAACAAACAAAAAATCTTGGCAAGCACAAAAACAAGACAGTCACTTGGGGGGAAAATATTCAGGAAAGGAAGAAAAAGTAATCATAACTCTCCACATTTCTCAGCTATGAATAGTGTCTATAACCACAGTTATATATGATAGGAGACTGGAGGATGGAAATGGCATGTGTGTGGTGGGGCAGGGGGAGAAAGGGAGGGAAATCCTGTCCCCATAGTGGGAAGTCGGCAGGTCAGACCTAACACGGAAGCATCACAATGAACTGTAAAAGCAAAAGGAGGTAACTAGTAAAGTGGTTGGCTAACAGAAATGAGTTCCTTTAGAGTAGGGGTGGGGAATGTCTGGCCTGAAATCATTTGGTCCTGGCCCTGCCAAGGCATTAGGGGTGAGTTTATTAAATGATTAACCAAATATAGCAGGCTAATTTTTAAGTTGATAATTTTGTCTGGCCTATGGATAATGTGATAAATACCCAAATGGTCCTGGGCAGAAAAAAAGGATCCTCACTCCTGCTTTAGAGAATAAGGTACAGGGTGTGTGTGCTGTTTTTACAATTACATTGTGGAGTAATTTGACAGTAACCTGAGTGCATATAAAGCTGCAATACCAATCAGAATGAAACAGTGGTTAAAATGGTGTCATCTGGTTAACATTTTCTTTTTCTTTTTCGGTTAACATTGTCATTGATGGGTTCAAATTTATAGCTGTAGTGAAGAGCTAGTCCAGAATCCTTCACAAAAAATGGTATCTAAGAAAAAAAAAATTATTTGGTAAATATCTGAGAATTGCAGAATTGATCACAGGTACATACCAGTCTCAGTTGCCTTTTTTTTTTCTTACCTTTCTAGATTATCCTCTGGACTTGAACCACAGTGAGACCTTCCTACAAACCACAACTTTTCTTCCTGAAGACTTCACCTACTTTGCAAACCATACCTGCCCCGAAAGGCTCCCTTCCATGAGTGAGTAGAGCTCTCGTTTATCTTCCTCACTTTTGAAACTGCTGTCTTTTTATTTGATTGAAATAAGAGGGGAGGCCGCTCTTGTTCTCTGTGTGCATCTCCCTGCGTAGAAAACATGAACATCCTCCAGCGCTGGAAACAGGGGCTGTGAAACTTGGGCCCCGCCTCGTCCTCAGCCCCCGGCAAGGGCGCCGGCGATCTGAGTGCCCTTTCTGCATTGTTCCCGCTGCCCTTTGCACACGCACCCTCCTCGTAACGTGGGGCCTGATAGGATGCCGTTCATTATGAATCTTACACTGATTATAGCTTGTTTGGTATGAGAGAAGTTATTTTCTTAACAGTGTTGGTTTAAAAAATTATTGGCTCTTTTTTTCTTTCCTTTTTTCTTGAAATCCCAGGCTTACCCTAAAGCAGTGACAACAAAGCATTACACCTTTTCTGTATCTTAGACAGTTCCGCTTCTTACGTTAGAGATGGGTGTTCTGAGTTTGGGCATGACCAGTCAGGGTCACTGGTGAATGAATTGGGACAGTGCATCTGTGCTTGCCTCAGGAGCACACAGAGATGGCTCTTTTCTCCTTCCTCTTTGAGAAGTTCAGTTGCTGTCTTACTTGGGTTTAACTTCTCGCTACACCCGGGGCCGAAGCAGAACTCTGCGTCTTGGTTTGGCTGGACCTGAAATGCAATGAGTTGGAAAGCCGAGGAAGGGACTCCCACTCCTATTAGAAACACAATAAGCTGGAAAAGCATCGACCTCCAGAGAGTAAAACCCTGGACAGAGGGGTAAGAGTCTACATTTTCTGGCCTTCATTTTTCTCTCTCTCTCTCTCTCTCTGTTCAGAGGGCCCAATAGACATAAACATGAGTGAAATTGAAATGGATGCCATCCATCAACTCTTCTCCAGAGACCCTGCCATCAAGCTTGGAGGCCACTGGGCACCTTCCGACTGCGTGCCCCGATGGAAGGTAGGGTGTGGAGCCAGGGCCTGAAGTGCTCAGACCTGCCACTGTTTCTGGTGGGGTTCGCCCACCAGGACATTTTGTAATTGGCTTCCTGCTGCCCAGTGAGAAGTGTGTGCATGTGATGGAAATACTTTGGGGGAGAGGGTTCCCCTGAGGACTCTCGAATAGCCAGAGACTCACATTGTTCTGGGGAGCGAGCAGGACTCGTTTGTCTCCTTAAAGGACTGTTGGCTGAGCAGCGGGGGGGTTGGTAGGCCTCTTAGGACACATTTACAGAGGCCATCTTCACAAGTTCAGTGCTTCCTGCCCCAGTCGCCATTGTTACTGTGAGTTTAGTGGAGTAAAAACTGCAGGAAGCTCGCCGGACACTGAGAGTTGAAGTGCGTGTTCTGTGCCAGCCCTGGGAGGTGGCTGGGTGCTGCCGGGACCCAGGAGGGTCTGGAACAGAGCAGTGTCTCCGGCCTGCTGCTAGAATGTACATCAGTGTAACGACCATCATCGAATAAACCTATCGATGTTAAAGTGCCTTGCACGTTGTAAGGGGAAGTATTCTTTTGTGAAGTGTAGTTTAGTTGTAATGTTTACATATTTATGGGTATATCCGCGTACTGGGTCACCAGGTAGGATGTGTGTCTTCCTCTGGGCTGTGGGCTGAATGACTCCCGTCAGCAGGCCCACCGCGTGTACAGCGTGGCACATGCCAGCACAAGGTCCACGTACTCCAAAGGTCTGACTTGCCAAAGTAGTTCTTCCTTTGAAGGAAGTTGAGGTCAAGGCAGCCTCCAGCTCGACTCCCCAAGAGCTGGTCACTGATTCTGCTGAAGTTGCGGGGACTAACAGGCGGCCTCTCTTTTCGCCGTGCCCAACTCCAGGTGGCAATCCTCATCCCCTTCCGGAACCGCCACGAGCACCTCCCCGTCCTGCTCAGACACCTGATTCCCATGCTTCAGCGCCAGCGCCTTCGGTTTGCATTTTATGTCATTGAGCAAGTGAGTGGCCGGTCCTTCCTCTCCTCTCCTCTCCTCTCTTCTGAGGCGGCAGTTAGTGCTTCCAGCTCGCCAAGCCACTTTCGGGGTGAAGAGCCGGCAAAACGGAAGTCCTGTGACTGAGTCACCCTGAGCTGGGGAGGGGAACAGAGAGCAATTCTTTGCTCCTCTGTGAAATGTTGCTCAGTCAGGACCACAGATTTGGGTGCGGGGTGGAGCTTTGTTTACCCTTGAACAAAGGCCTCTTGTGTGGTGATTTTGCTAGAGTAGCTTTGGGTGGGGTCTTCAGTCTCCAGGAAATTCCCCTTATGATAAGGAGCTGTAAGTACGGGGCAAAGTGTTCTTCCTTCCTTCCTTCCTGGGTAATCTAAGCGCTGTCCTCCACCACCTTGGAGAGAAGCTTATCATTCCCACCCCTTTTATTTCTGAGGAAACGGAGCTGGCGGTCCGCTGGCCTGTGAGTCAGTGGTGCGGGTGCTGGGCCTGTCTCACTTCCGGCCCCGCCATCTTTCCCGGTGGGTTTCAGTACGCTTTCCTTTAGGCAGGGTGGAGGCAGCAGCGACTTTGCTTCAAGTCCTTTTAAACATAAAGTTCTGCTCCTTTTAGGTTGGCACCCAGCCCTTTAACAGAGCCATGCTTTTCAATGTCGGCTTTCAAGAAGCGATGAAGGACTTGGCCTGGGACTGCCTTATTTTTCATGACGTGGACCACATACCTGAAAGTGACCGCAACTACTATGGGTGTGGGCAGATGCCACGGCACTTCGCAACTAAATTGGATAAATATATGTATCTGTGAGTATCATTTCCTCTTAATTAAAGAAGTTAAATCTCTACCACATGATCTCACTCATTTGTGGAATATAAAGAGCATTGTAAACTGTTGAACAAAAATAGATACAAAGAAGCATCGAACAGACTGTGAAACTACAGTGGGAAGGCAGGGGAGGGTAGGAGGGGTAAGAGATCAACCGAAGGACTTGTATGCATGCATATAAGCATAACCAATGGGCACAAGACACTGTCCTCCAGGTGAGGGCAAGTGCCAGGAGAGGTCAATGGGGTGGGGGGGGGGGGGGAGAAGGGAAGGAGACATACGTACTACTATTTGTAATACCTTAAACAATAAAATTAATTAATGGCAAAAACAAAAAAGTTAAATCTGAAAGGATGAGATGCAAAGATGGCAAATCCAATTAGCTTCAACCCAAATACCCGTCAACTGATGAATGGATAAACGAAACGTAGTAGATCCACACAGTGGAATACTGTTTGTCAGTATAAAGGAATGAAGTACTGCTAGATGCAACAGCATGGATGAAAACATGCTAACTGAAAGAAACTAGTTACAGAAGACAACATGTTATATGAAATGTCCAGAACGGGCAAATCTATAGAAACAGAAAGGAGAATAGTGGTTGCATGAGGGAATGGGGGTAAATGAAGAGTACCTGCTAATGGATACAAAGCTTCTTTTGGGGGGTAATGAAATGTATTAAAATTGACTAGGCATGGTTGCACAACTCTGTATTCATAATATACTAAACCTCTTTGAATTATGCTCTTGAAATGGGTGAGTTCTATGGCTTGTCCATTATGTCTCAGAAAAGCTGGTATGAAAAATGCTCAATGAGTTCCTCGGGTTGATGCATCTCAGCGAGAAGAAGCAATGTGGGATGGTTCAGGGCGATAGCCCCGAGAGCCTTGTTTTCCTGTAGCCAGTTTTCCAGGGAGCCTGTTCTAGGGGAAGAAATCGCCTTTCGTGCACAGATGATTGATGATGCTCTGCATCTCCTTTTAGGCTTCCTTACACCGAGTTCTTCGGCGGAGTGAGTGGCTTAACAGTGGAACAATTTCGGAAAATCAATGGCTTCCCTAATGCTTTCTGGGGTTGGGGTGGAGAAGACGACGACCTGTGGAACAGGTACGGCCCTTCTCCCGTGTCGTCCAGCAGTGCTCTTTCAGACGTTCCGGCCAGTGCTGCCCAGAATGGGAGCCTTGTATGTGATTTAAAAATGTGCCGGTAGCCACATTGCCAATGGTTAAGAAAGAAAAAGAGGTCTGATTAATTTTAATATGTAATAAAATATGTTAGCAATATATTTATCACAGTGTATCCAAATAATACTTCAACATATAATCAATTTAATATGTTAATGAAATACTTTACATTCCTTGTTTCTTACTAAATCTTCAAAATCTGGTGTGTGTTTTCCACTCAGCACATTTCACTGAAACCTCCCCAAGCCAGAGGTTGAATGTTAGTGATGTGCACAGATTTATCTGTGCTGTCAGTCAAGGCTTGTTACACAAGTTTGTGTGAACAGGTCTGTGACTGGTGTAGTAATTTAATAAGGCTTGAATAAGCAAAAGAATTGCCACCTGTTTGCTTTTAGGTTGGCTTTAAAAAAGAAAGTATGTGTTGGCTATTAATAGCAAAGTAATATCTGTTGGTAAGAATTCATGGGATACAAAAGCACATAAACCAAAGAGTAAAGTCTTACTTCCCTAGCCGTCCTATTTCATTCCCAGGAAGTAGCCATTTTAACAATTTCTTTCTGCTTCTTTCTATTTATATATAAGCAACTTTGACACATCCCTTCTCCCCTCCCACCATGTTAATATAGTGAGTACCACTTCATTATTTTAATAATTGCATGGTATTCCTTTATGCAGGACCAGTACACAGTAATTTATTTTATTTTTTAATATATTTTTATTGATTTCAGAGAGGAAGAAATGGGGAGAGAGAGAGAAATATCACTGATGAGAGAAAATCATTGATCACCCCACACTGGTGATCAAACCTGTAACCTAGGCATGTGCCCTGACACGGAATCAAACCGGAACCTCCTGGTTCATAGGTCGATGCTTAATCATGAGCCATATTGGCCAGGTCACAGTAATTTATTTGAATGCTCCCCTGATGTTGTTTGTGATTTTGAGCATCCTTTTGTTCACATGTGCAACTATTTCCATTAAATCATTAGTTGTGAAATTACAGAGTTAAGGCATAAATGCACTTTAAATTTGATAATTATTGCCAAATTTTCTTTCGAAGAGATTCTAGTCAGTAGTGACCATTTTCTTACACCACTGCCAACAATGGAGATAAATGACCTTTTAAATTTTGGCCACATTTTAGCCTTAAGTAGTCACAAGTAGCTCATGGCTACTACACTGGACAAAGCAGCTCCGGACAATTCTTGCTCAATCTACTAGGCATCTCATTCTTTTAATTTGAGTTTCTTAGGAACCTAGGGAGGGTGAAGAGCTTTTCCATACAGTTAACTGGTATGCCTGGTCCTTGAATCCAATTGATCTCTCCTCCTCCCCACCCCTCTCGCTGTCCCCCTTTCCTCTTCTCCCCTCTCCCCAAACTCAGGGGAAGGGGCCCGTTTCTGTCAAGAACTATGGTTGGCTCGTTCCCCAGCACCCTGCACAATTCCAGGCACACAGTGGGCATTCCATGTATACTTATCAAACGAGAGTATAATTTGGAGTAAGGAGGATATTTAAATAATATTAAAATGACCGTAATTTTCTATATAAGACAAAATCTATCAATGATTTCTTAGAACCCTATTAAGTTTCCAGTAAACCCAGCTTGGGAAATCTTATCTTTATCATGTCAGGATAATACCCTGAATACTTCTCTAAACTCTGCCTCCCTCACAGTGACTTTCCATAAGTTTTACATCGAGAGTTTGTCATACGAATTCGTTCATCTCCGTAGTGATGGGGGAGGTGAGCGGAGACAATTTAGATTTAAGCAGAGAAAACCCGTAGCAACTCTGACTTCGCTGACTTCTTTGTGGGAGCTTGTGGGAGGGAAAGGTTCTTTCCACCCAAGAGAAAGGTGTGTCTGATAGGACGCCGGTGAGCCGCAAGGGGGAGTGGGTGCGCACTCGTCTGCCAGGGGCGTCACTGTTGGACCTACCACCCAGGACCCGTGTCAACCTTACCCTCAAGAATTTTGAACTCCATTTTGAATTTATTTTATTTTTTCAAAACTTTTTTGTAGATTTCTTTTATAAAACCGTGAATTTATCCAGAGAGTATAGGTAATTTGAATATTTAGATGCAGAGAAAGTCCTGTTGTTCAAAATGGGTTTCTCTGTCTCGGCCTAGGTCACCTCTAGGACTTGGTCCCTTATCTAAATGCCCATTCTCTTTGTCTTGGGCAGAGTACAGAACGCAGGCTATTCTGTGAGCCGGCCGGAAGGTGACACAGGGAAGTACAAGTCCATTCCTCATCACCATCGAGGAGAAGTCCAATTTCTTGGAAGGTTGGTGCCTTTTACTCATTCCTCTCAGGACTCTCCTTGGCTTTGCATTTCCAGGTGTCCCAGGGCACACAGCAGCCGCTCCTCTGACTCCCCAGCCTCTCTCCCAGGTCCCATTCTGACAGCTGTTTCTAGGTCTCAAATACACTTTAACTGTGAGGCCAGCCTTTGAGGGTGAAGTCAGACTATTGATTGTAAGATCCTTTAAGGGAGTCACTCTGAACTTCCCCATGTGAAGTATTAGTGTCTTACCTCCCCCTTCCCCGTTCTGTGACCTGGGGCACATCATTTGACATCATGAATCTTGGTTTCCTCCTTTGTTTAAAGGGTGGGTGCCTTAAATGAAATCTGTAATAAAGCTCCTAGCATGCAATAGGAGGTGTTTCTAATAATAACGGCATCTGGCATGGAGTAGCTGAATGGCCAGTCACCCGCCATGTGTCCTCCCCGGTGGGCTGCCCTTCTCCATCGTCTGTCCTGAGGGGGTTGGACCCCTCTCAGAGCCACCTCTGTTCTCTGCATCAACAGGTATGCTCTGCTGAGGAGGTCCAAAGAGCGGCAAGGGCTGGACGGCCTCAACAACTTGAACTACTTTGCAAACATCACATATGACGCCTTGTATAAAAACATTACTGTCAACTTGACACCTGAGCTGGCTCAGGTGACCGAGTACTGAATGAGGAGGGAATGTGTGTTGCTTTACCCACCACCCCAAGAAAGCAGCCTGATGTGTGGAGATGTCTTGGGGCTCCACACGGGACGGGAATTAGAAAAACGGTGTCTAATGAAGGATCACAGGGTTCAAGGAAAACTGTGAACAGAATACATGCACAAAACGCCTTCGCTGTTTGGACCCGCTGGGACCGAGGGAGTCCGCTCGGGAACTCCTTTCATCAGGACTGCTTTCCATTTTCACAAGACAGACGTCTGTTCTGCTGCTCTTCTCCCCGTCTCCTCCCCAGCGTCCCATCTTAGCCACAATCTCCAGAACCGGAGCTGTGGTCCGCCGTGGACCTGCCCCAGAGCCTGCCCAGGAATGGCCTTCGGAGCTGCTTGGCCTTCAGAGCAAAGAGGCAGACAAACGCACCACAGGGCAGCCGTGTTTTGGGAAGAGCAAGTGAAACTCCGCACACCTTCATCTCTGGAGATCTCTTCGTTTCATTTTTTTTTTAATTACCTGCTTTGGGTGGGGATTGAGGGTGGAGGGGGAGGGATTGGGGAAGATAAATAGACATGTAACAATCACTTCTTGAAGAAGTATAATTGTAAATAAGCCATGTAAAATGCCTTTTTTAAAATTTAATTTTATAGCTGGCTTTGATTCAAACTGAGGATTTACCTTGTAAGATCACTTATTTGGTTGGCAAATGAAGGAACTCAGTTAAAATGCTGAGGAATATATTCCCCAAATTGCTGTCACCTTGGAAGGGAGTGGATTTAGGGCATGTCACAAAAGAACAAAATAGCCCAGTCTTTGTCACTGGCACCTACTTCTGCCCCCGCCCAGCCCCTTCTCCCAAGGTCTTGCTCTTGACTTTTGCTCTGGATTCCCTCCCCTGTTGGGCACGGACATGCTCTTCCCAATCTTTTGCTAGACAGGAGGTTCCTGTTTTACAGCAGGCGCTCCCTGTGCTCAAAGCAAGCCCCTGTGGGGGGCGCTCACTGGACACACGCCCACCCATGGGTCCCGCCATTTGTTTCGTCCTTTTTATCGAGAGAGAGAATGAATGGTGTCTCCCCCCTCACTCCCCCGCCCTGCCTCTCTCTCGAAATTTTTTTTCCCTTTTGTGGAACATGGCCACAAATTCTGAAATCTGTGCCTAAATTACCAACTAGCGACTAACTAGTGATCCCTCTGAATATTTCCTTTTCTGATTTCTGGAAAGATTCCTTGTCAACATTATTAACTAGTGCATAGAACTAACAAGCAATTGAAGAATTCAGCCAGGAGCAAGGAGCACTTGTGTATTGTGGGTCAGCTGGGATCCAGATTAGACCAAATTGAGCTTTAAATTAGACCAGCAAAGCCAGGGCGCAGGAGCACGTGGCGTGTGCTTTTGGAAGTCCGATTCTAAACTGCATTTGGATTTGTGCCTCCCTGTTTTTGCCCTGAGCCAGATCCCTCAATTCTTAGTCCCCGTTGACTTGTGCAGAATTTTGAAAAATGCCAGTTTTCCCCCTCCCTTTCCATAAAACATATTTATATATCGTGATTGGGAGTACTTTCTGAAGAGTACTTCATTTTTTTTTAATTGCCTTGTTTGCCTTCAGCTTCCTTACTCTCCTGGTTTACATGGCGTGTCAGGGGCGTGTTTGTGCACACGAGTCCGTTGCGTGTGTTGGTTCCGTGGACGTATGACCCCCACAGGCTGTGGGAGCGATGGGCCAGGCCTTGCTTTTGTGGTTTTTGTTCTTTTGAGGAATTGAGTGGTGTTTAGAAAACCAGTTCTCACCGGCTCGTATGAGAGAGCAGGCTGCTGCCCTCGAAAATGCTGGTAAGTTGTATCATATGTTTTAAAAGAATTCGAGAATTTCATGCTTTAAAAGACCTTCTCGAGGGAACATTACACACACAAGTTCATTTGTTTTTTTTCCCTTTGATGTATGGTGCATATAGCAATAAAGACTACTTTCCCCTCTCACACTCCCACCCCACCCGAGACCTCTGCTGGCCTTGGCTCACCTTCTCATCCCCCTTCCTTCCTCTCACTGAAGGCCACGCTGCGCTCAGTGGGGCAAAGCTAGGAAGCCATTCGGCAGAATTGGCCAGGAAAGACTGCTTGGCAGTGTTCTAAAGTGTCTTCTTTGAAGCTTTTTTCATTAATGTAGTTACAGCCAGGAGCCAAATGTTGGCAAAAGGCTGACACCTGACATAAAGAAAATGCTGGATTGAGGACAAAAAGGAGAGGTCTCATGAAGTGGGGTCACTTGAATTATCTTGCAATCATGTGTAAGTTTGTATTATTCGTGTGAACTCTTATTGTGTGCTGTTAGTCATTTGCCCACCACGCTGAGCATTGTGTGGGAAACTAAAATATTAAAAACATACATCCAGGCCTGCGTGCTGTTAATAGTGTGAAATTCTCATGTCAAAAAAGAAAAGGAACAGTAAGAACCAAATGTGACCTTGTGCATATTGTGGCAGCTGAAATTGTTTAAGGCTACTGATGGCTGACCCCTTACATCATTCTTGTCTTTGATTATTGAGTACAGGGAAAGGTTTTTCTTTCACACTCTTGTTTTTTTGGGGGGTGGGGGGTGGGGGGAGAGAGGTTATTTGCAAAAATATTCATTTTGATATTACAAGGACTCTAGTTAGAGCTTCTCTATCACAGACATTAATAGTTGAGCAACAGCCACATGTATTGATTGTATCCACTCACCATTGACGATGACATAGAACGTAGCTAACTTATTTCCATCACTACGTTTTGTTGAGCTTGCCCTTATGTTTTAAGAGGTGCCAGGGGTACATTTTTGCACTGAAATCTAAAGATGTTTTAAAAAACACTTTTCACAAAGATAGTCCTTTGTCATTACATTATTTACTCATGTGTTTGTACATTTTTGTATGTTAATTTATGAATGATTTTTTCAGTAAAAAATACATATTCAAGAACCAAACCTTGGTGGTCGTCTCTCTTTGCGTAGGACCCTGTGGCTTCTTGGGCCATTCCTTTCTTAGGCGAGTTCGGCTCCTCCATGTGCTCCTTCAAGCACGGGACTCTCCTTTGCTCAGCTCACCACTGGGGGTTCCTCAGAGAAGCACTGCCCACCTGACTCTCCCAACCAGACCAGTTAAGTGAAAAACTCAGCCAGCAAAAGCACCGAACCCCACTGTACCATCCAGATCTCCTGCCACACCTGGGTTTTCTTTAGGAATTGGCCCAGGTGATGCCCAAGTCGAATAAGACCCCTGAGCAAGGAGATGGGGAGGGTCTACTGTTTAGATCCAAAAGGTCCACTGGATCACTCCAGAGTTTGCTGTCTGCCTGATTCTGCTCAGAGATTCTAATTCTGAATGCTGACCACTTGCTAATATTTAGTGAGTATAACGGTCTGTGCCAGGAGCTAGGGACATAATAATGAGCATTAGATAGGGTCAGTGTCATTGCTTACTGTTCCCCTGCCCACCCACCAAGGTTAAAGTTCCAACCTTGAGTGCTGTGAAAGAGATATTTTGGGCCATGGGTGCATGGTGGGGCAGGTGTCCCTGTGGTACGGTGGGAGAACTGAGGAGAGGAGAGCAGGACATCGCAGGAACAGGAAGGTTAGAAAGATCAAAGGACTATACTGGGCACTGTTAGGGTGAGGGGTTGGGTTGGGCCAGACTGTACTGCAGGGCCTTATGGGCCAAGGTCAGGAGTTTAGATCTTATCCTTAGAGCAGTGGGTACAAGAGTTTTCAGTAGGTAGGGCTCAGTGTCATGTGATTACAGTAATTTTTAATAGATTGCCGGCTACAGAGATAGTGGGGGATTGTAGAGAAGCAAAGGGGAAGCAGAAGGCAAATCAGGTGAGTCCAGTCCATGAGCCCATATGAAGGAGAGGAGGGATGCTGGGGTAAAACAACCTGGGCATGGATTGCTGTTGGGATGGAGGACTTCATCAAGCTGCTGGCTTCCCCACTTGGTGGATGATAAGGCCATTCCCTGAGACGGGGGCCCTAGAATTGGACCAGGTTCCCAGGGAGGGTCCTTCGATCCATTGAGAGTATATTGAGTCCAGGTGTTTTGAAACATCCAAACAAATGACGCATAGGCAGTCATACATGTTCTGGTTTGGGGACTCCAAAGGGGTGGTCAGGACCAGGGATGGACTTGTGATCTAGGAGTAGAGGAGGTTGCTCAGGAATGAGTAGCGCTGGAAGCATTGGAGAGCGAAGAGAAGATGGCCGTGGCCCAATCTCTGACATCTCCGATTAATAACATTTGAGAAGAGGGTGAGTGAATGGAGCAGACAGCAAGAGAGGCAGGAGGAAAACGAGTGGCTGGGACAGGAGAGTCACGGGAAGAGATGTTCAAAGGAGTGGCCCACCGCGAGGATGCAGCAAAGCAGTGAAGTAAGTTGAGTGAAAGCTAATGGTTTGGTCATGTGGCAAGAGCGGTTTAGCTGAACTTGGGGACGCAAGAGGAGAACGCTGGAGTTTGGCAAAGATGGTAGGGAATGAAACAGCAGTCCTTGAATTTCACAAGAAGAGAGGAAAAGAGAAAGCAAGTGTTTTTTATTTTCCAAGAGAAACTGAGTGTGTTCTTGAAGCAGAAGGATATGCCCACCAGAGAAAGATGGTGAATATACAGGAGCCCAGGCACCATCCAGCAGGATGCCCCTGAGTTGGGACGGGCCGGAGCCTGGAAAACGAGCATCCCGGAGAAGTGAGGAGCTCTTCGCACACCACTTCTGGTTGGCGGCACAGACACGCCAGAGACCAGGGTTGCTGTTAGAAAGGGCACGGACCTCCTACTTCCCAAGCTAGAGTGCGGCTCAGTGGGCTCCAGGCACCCTGCTTCCTCCCACTATATTTTTTTTCTTAATTTTGTGGAACTTTAGTCATAAAAGTAGTAGTTCCCATTTAATGAGGGCTTGTTCTGTGCTAATTAAGCACCTTATACACAATTAGTCCTCTACCTGCAAGGTAGACATTGCCCCTTTTTCTAAGACCCCATTTCTCAACCTCAACTCTGGATACCTGAGGCGGATGATTCTCTTTTCGAAGGGGAAGGCTGCTGCCCTGTGCCCTGAAGCATGTTTCGTAGCACCCCTGCCTCCCCAGTGTGATAACCAATGATGCTACCAGCCATCGCCAAATGACCCCGGGAGAGCAAAACCCCCTGGACCCGCTGCTCTAGGGCTGAGGCACAGAAGCCACCAAAGCCACTGCTTACCTGAGGTCACAAAACACCCATGGAGCCACCTGGCATGTGGACACCAAGTCTTTTTGCCCCAAGGTTAATGCTTTGAACCCCCCAAGCTGCCTCTGACCCAACTTCTTTTTTGCATATGTGCTCTTAAGAGCTTTTGTTCAGACACAGTTCACAAGTACTTTCATTATAAACTAGAGGCCCAGTGCATGAATTCATGCATGGGTGGGGTCCATTGGCTTACCTGGTCATTGGAGTCCATTGGGGCTGGCCAGTGGGGGTGACGGGGTGCAGGGGGGAGGAATCAGGGGAGGTTGGCTCACCATGGGAGGTAGGCTGTGGGAGCACACTGACCTCCAGGGGTAGCTCCAGTGTTGAGCATCTGCCCCCTGTTGGTCAGGATATGTCATAGAGACCAGTTGTTTAGGCTTTTATATATATAGATGTGATACATGAGTACCTGTTTGCAGGGGAAAGTTCTAAATCTCATTCCCTTTAATGCCAGAAGTCTGGCTATGTCTGTACCTATACCCATGTATGGAGAGGAAAACAAGATAGGTAATACACTTTTTTAGAAAGGTGTAAGTTCCCTTAATGAACTCTTGTTGTGGTCATGGGGTTGTCAGCCTCTTTGGTCTCAGTCCTGGGAAGTTTTGTAGACAGGCAGTATGAACTAACCCTGTCCCAGCTATGATTGACCGTGCCCTTTATATAATTAATCCCCTGGAATTGATTTATGTGAGGTAGGCAAGGGTCCAAATGTGTTTTTTACTGAATGAACTGTTAATTGTCCCAACAATTTTTATCATTATAATTGCCTCACTTGCCGAAACCGGTTTGGCTCAGTGAATAGTGTCGGACTGAAAGATCCCTGGTTCGATTCTGGTCAAGGGCATGTACCTTGGTTGCGGGCACATCCCCAGTAGGTGGTGTGCAGGAGGCAGCTGATCAATGTTTCTCTCTCATCGATGTTTCTGACTTTCTATTCTTCTACCTTGCTCTCTGTAAAAAATCAATAAAAATACATATTTTAAAAAATAATTGCCTCACTTGTATGAAACACTGTGCCTTATACATTAAATTCTGCAGCAAGATTCTTTCTGCTGAGCTCCTTGTCTCCTTCTGCCTTTTATAGTTCATATTTACTCTACTATATTTCCATAGTATGTTTTTCTAAGACCAGTGTCTCACCTCCTCCAATGTTCAAACAAGTTTTCTAGAAGTGGAGTGTGTATACAGAAGAGTCCATACATCATATATGAATAGTCAGCTTTTTGAATTGTCAGATTGAACATACCCATCTAACCTCATCATAGTTTATTATAAAAATTTCCTTAGCTATTTTTATGTATTAATCCAATGAAAATTAGATTCATTTTGTCAATTTCTAGTAAAAAAAAATCTTTGTAGGGTCAAGATTGGCATGACATTGAATTGTTAACTTGGGAAGGCTCTTTACAATATTAGGTCTTATCTCTAGAATTACTTTTAAAAAATTTTTTCTGAGAGAATCCTTGGACCACCTATTCCAGCCAGGACTAATTCATGTCCCAACAACTACATTTTTATTATTCAGTGAATTTTCAATTTTAAAAAATGGAGTAAAAAATAAAAATTCTTATATAATAGGCAGCCAGAACCTTATGGCCTCTTTCTGTATTGTGATCTTATTTTGTATTTAGTTCCATTAAGATAGTTCTTTTAACAGAAATGTCAGTGATCTTGCACCGACTACAAATCTTGGCTCCAGTTTACTTCTCTTATGGGTGCGTTGGTCTGAAGCATTAGACTTTATAGTGAGAATACTTTGTATTTATATGTGGTGCTCTATAGGGAAGCCTGCATGGACTGACTGCCTATAGCACGTCCAGCATGGTGCTGGGGAACTCCTGCGTGTTAGGCCTCTCTCCCTCACCGTGTGGAAAGTATTGTCACCTCCCTTCTCCAAAGGGGAAGACGGGGTCTGAGAGCGGTGACCTCACCACGGCACCGAGTCACAGTTCAGGGCTGGGTGTGTTTGGCTCTTTCTATAAACATTACCTTATCTCATTTGGTTCTTTATCTGCCAAACAGAGGGGTTCATTCTTTCATTCACTCAGCAAATATTTGGCCACCTCCACTGTACTTTAGGTCATTCCGAACACTCGTCCTGGACTAGGTGCTGGGGATTGGACAGAGAGCAAAATAGGGCCCGTGTGCTCCATTCTATTGGGGAAGAAAGACATCAACCAACCCAAACCCACTTCATGGTCTTGACGGTGTTGGGGAGTGACAAGGTACAGTCGAGATTTCAGTTCTAAACAGTCTGCCTCCAGAACTGTTGATGAGGATGTGGAGAAAATGGAGCCCTTGTGTGCTGTTGGGGGGGGGGTGTCCAATGGTGCAAATACTATGGAGAAGAGTACATCTTTAAAAAGCTCAAAATAGACATACCACGTGATCCATCAGTTCACTTCTGGATATATATCCAAAAGAATTGGAGGCAGAGTCTCAAAAAGGTATTTGTACACCTGCGTTATTCACAACAGCCAAAAAGTGGAAGCGACCCCAGTCTCCATTGATGGATTAATAGACAAAAAAGTGGAACACGGTTTAGCTTTAAAAAGGAAGGTCATTCTGACATACAGATGAACCTTAAGAATATTATGCTCAATGAAATAAGCCAGTCACAAAAAGAACAATACCATATGATTTTATTTCTATGAGGTTTTTAGAGAAGTCAAACAGAAACCTAAAGTAGAATGCTGGCTGCCATAGGCTGAGAGGAGGGGAAGAGAACTGATTAATGCATATACAGTTTCATTTTTGCAAGGTGAAAAAGTTCCAGAGATTGGTCGCATAATAATATGAATATCCTTAATACTGAACTGTACACATAAAAATGGTTAAGATGGTAAATTTTATGTTATGTATATTTTACCATTATTAAAAAATTTTAAAGTAATATAATGAAATGCTATTTCTCAACAACTCTCAATAGGAACGGCCATTGTTACACTTTTAATCTTGGTAGTCCCTAAGGCAGCGGTTCTCAGCCTTTCTACTCCGCGACCCTTTAGTACAGTTCCTCATGTGGTGACCCCCAGCCATAAAATTATTTTCGTTGCTACTCCATAACTGTCATTTTGCTACTGTTATGAATCGTAATGTAAATATCTGTGTTTTCCAATGGTCTTAGGCTCCACAGCAGCAGTTTTCAATCTGTGGGTCACCTAAGACCATCGGAAAACACAGATATTTACATTACAATTCATAACAGTAGCAAAATTAGTTATGAAGTAGCCACAAAAATAATTTCATGGCTGGGGGTCACCACAGCATGAGGAACTGTATTAAAGGGTCGTGGCATTAGAAAGGTTGAGAACAACTGCCCTAATGTAATGGGCCCTTATTAAATATTAGAGGCCCGGTGCATGAAATTTGTGCACGGGGTGGAGGGGTTCCCCTCAGCCCAGCCTGTACCCTCTCCAACCCGGGACCCCTCAGGGGATGTCCGACTGCCAGTTTAGGCCCTATCCCAGGGATTGGGCCTAAACCAGGGTTCTCTCACAATCCTGGATCACTGACTCCTAATCTCTCACCTGCCTGCCAGCTTGATCCCCCTAACGGCCCCCTGCCAGCCTGGTCACCCTCATTTCCCCCTTCCACTGGCCTGGTCACCCCTTACTGCCCCCCCCCCCATGCCGGACTGGTCGCCCTTCATGGTCCGCCCACTGGCCTGGTCACCTCACACAGCCTGCTTGTTCAGTCGTTTGGTCATCCTTCACTAACCCCCCTGCTGGCCTGGTCATAGGCAGCCATCTTGTGAGGGTGTGAGGGTTAATTTGCATATTACCTCTTTATTACACAGGATTTGTTGACCTAATTTGTTATTTATAAAAAAACAAACAGCCCTGGCCAGTGTGGCTTAGTTGGTTGGGCATCGTCCAGTGCACCAAAAGACTGCTAGTTTGATTCCGAGTCAGGAAATATACTTGGGTTTCCAGCTTGATCCCTGGCGGGAGATGTGCAGGAGGCAGCCAGTCAACAACGTTTTGCTTTCACATTGATATTTCTCTCCCTTCCTCTCTCTTTCTAAAAATTGATAAAAAGTCTTTAAAAATAATTAAGTAAGTAAGTAAATAAATAAATAACCAAAACCTGTTACCTCTATTGTGTTTTTGGTCATCTGTTCATGGCAAACACAGAAGCATCGTGTCCCTGCCCCATCACCCCAAATCTCCGCGAGCTCTCTCTCCCACTGTGTCCCAGGATCAGAGAATGTCCGTGTAATACTGTCACCGGCTCGTCCTTCCTGGGGCGTGACCTCTCTCTGCTCAACAGACCGGCTTCTCCATGTTTCTGTATAACCTGTCGCTCTTCACTGCCACCTCCTTTTCCTTTGTGTTGACAGAGCCCAGCTTGTTTTCCATTCTTGTTGGGCGGTTTGCTTCCTCCCAAGCTATTGCTATTGCTATTGCTACCTGGTGATCCTGGCCAGGACATATGGTTGGCTTTGTGTTTCCTGGACTCCTTCCTTGTTCTGTGATCCTCCTTCCCCGTTCATATTTCTATTAATTTTTAGCCTAACTCGGGAGGAGTATGGGGGTTGGCAAACTGGCCAGTCAGCTGCCTGGATTTGTTAATAAAATTTTACTGGAACACGGTCACGCCCTTCTGCTTACATAGGGTCTACGGCTGCTTCAAGTTACAGTGGCAGAATGGAGTAGCTGTGACCCCCAAACTCTAAAATATTTACTACCTTTGCAGAAAAAAAGTTTCCAGCCCGTTGCCTAACTCATTCAGGCTAAAGTACAAAAGGTGACATTTTGTATTTGAGCCTGGCCCTCTGCAGTGAAGGCTGTCAGAACTAGTAAATAATTCGAGATCCGTTAAAGCTGACCTGGGCACATGAACTGCGGGGGACTTTCCCTGGCTCCTCCCTCTGCTGGGGGCCCTCCGCACCCAGCCCTGTGTAATTGTTCTTCACATCATTAGGCCCATCCACTTGTTCATTTATTTGTGCGCTGGTTTGTGACCTGCGTTCCCCCCTCTCCGTTGTGAACTTGGAGGGCAAGAAGGTCAGCTCGCCTCACCACCTGGAGCAGTGGCTGGCAGCAGGCGGGGTTAAAATATCAGCTGAAGGAAGGAGAAAAAACAAGGAAGGGAGAGAGAGAGAGATCAGCTTTTTCAGGCGTCCTTGCTTCTCCGTTTGCCCTAATGGAAACATGCCCCCCCCCCCCCCCCCCCCGGTTTATTCTCATGCCCTCTGACTGCTCCCCAGGCTGCGGAGTCCTGGTGGCAGAGCTGTTCCTTAGTCTTTCTAGAACTAAGAACGGACTTACTGCCCACTTCCCCTACTCCTCACCCCAGCCTCCCCGCACCGAGGGGACCTCGTTCCTGTCTGGCTGCCTCGCCACGCTGCCCACCGCTGTCCTGGGCAGGGCCTGTGGGTGGCCGCCCAGCCCAGCCGTGGGGGGAGCTGAGGGGCGCAGGCGGGGGCAGGGAGGAGAGGTCTGCGAGGTGAGTGGAGGCAGGGCTGTGCTGCCTCCGGGGAAGCTGTCTGCCAGCCACAAGCAGAATTCATTCCACAAGTGGCATGAGTTACTCTTAACAGTTTGTCCTCGCTGCTAATCCCCATGTGATGATACATGCGAGCATGACTCAGTGACCACGACCACATCCGCTGTGGAGCGTCGGTGTCAGGGATTTTGTGTCAGGCCTGGCGTTACTGCGATGGCAGCGGCAGCATCCAGGGTGGCTCCGGGGCTGTGGAAGGAGCCTTTGACCCCTGCCCCCTAGTTGCAATGCCCCCGCGTCACTCTGATAAACACACAGCAGAAGTGAAGGCGCGGTGCTAAGCGATGTTGGCTTCAGGACAAGGGCCTGGCCTCGCTTTTGACCCAATGGCCACTGGTCCCTCTTACATAGAAACTGGTTGTGGTGCCTGCTTTCCGGGTGAGGAGACAGGCTCAGAGGCAGAGGCACCCAGTCTAGTCAGAGCTGCTAAGTGGCCAGTGGGTCAAAATTTACTGGAGACTTTTCCAAGCCCCACTCTCATCTCATAATCCAATTAGTTAAGTACAAATTCTCAGAAGAGCCTCAAATTCTTAAGTTAAAAAAAATATATATTTTTATTGATTTCAGAGAGGAAGAGAGAAAGAGGAGATGGAGAGAGAGAAAGAGTGAGATCAATAATGAGAGAAAATTGCCAAGACCGGTTTGGCTCAGTGGATAGAGCGTCAGACTGCGGACTGAAGGGTCCCAGGTTCGATTCCGGTCAAGGGCATGTACCTTGGCTGCGGGCACATCGCCAGTAGGGGGCGTGCAAGAGGCAGCTGATCGATGTCTCTCTCTCATCGATGTTTCTGACTTTCTATCCCTCTCCCTTCCGCTCTGTAAAAAATGAATAAAATATATTTTTAAAAAATAATGAGAGAAAATCGATTGACTGCCTCCTACACACCCCACGTTGGAGATCGAGCCTGTAGCCTGGGCATGTGCCCAGACCAGGAATTGAACTGTGACCTCTTGGTTTATAGGTTGATGCCCAACCACAGAATTTGCGCCAGCCGGGCAAATTCTTAACTTCTTAAAAAATCGGAGCCACTCTACTAAATCACCCAGCATCAGAGGAAAAAGGCAACACTGACATGGCAAACCACCTGAACTGAAAAGTGGACACTGTTCCTCAAAAGCACAGCAGATGCAGCGAACCCCACAGGGGAACTCCAGAGCCTACAAACTTCTATTATTTAAAGAAGAAAAACAAATGAATTAAGTATTTAATTTTAAAAATAGAATATATATATGTGTGTGTGTGTGTGTGTGTATATATATATATATATATATATATATTAAAGTAAGAGTAAAAAATTAAAGGTTCATTCTGCAACCGATGAAGTAAAAAAAAAACACAACTTAGTAAAAAAGATTAAAAAATTAGTAGCTAAGTCCTGGCAAATCTCACTCAAGAAGAGAGTGAAGAGAACACGATGGGAGTGAGTGAGGAGACAGCCACCGAATCAGGAAATGTTTATGAATCCATTCAGGATTCCAGGCCCCTCTCAGCCCCCGGGCCCTCGCAGGACTCCCGGGAGCCACCTGCGGGTGGGGCTCTGTCTCAGTCTGTTCCCCAGTGAACCCCGCAAAGATGTTGACCAAATAGCATCCGGCCCTCTGTGGTGGACGAGTCCATTCTTGAGAGGCGATGACTCAAGGGCCGGCCCGGTCACGCAGCCCCTTCTGCAGGACAGCTCTGTTTGCATCCCGCTCTCAAACCCGGAGCCTGGCCGCTGGAAGGGCCTGAGAGGTGTGTGCAAAGGCCGGAAGCTCATGGGGAGACAAAGTCCCCAGAACCTCCACTTTTCGTGCCGCGGGGCCTTGTGGCTTTGGTCGAAATGGAGTCGGTGTCTCTTTCCTAACGTGACTCGCACAGCTCTTCTAACCGGAGGATCAGGCGGGCGGTCAAACCCACCTGGAGAGACACTGCCCGCCCGGCCTGCTGGCAGCTTTCAGTTTCCCGGCTCCCAAGTCCCGCCTTCTCACCCTTCTGAAACCAGAAGCAGCCTGAGCCGGTGAAACCACTGCTCCCCAGAGAGCGCTAAATGTGGAAGCTCTGGGCCTCCGGAGCTTCCTGCCCGAGTCTTCTCCCTTGCTGGCCACTTTCACTCACCCGCTCGCTCGTTCCCCTCAGACCTCTGATATTGAGGACCAGGAGCTAAACGCCAAGATCCTGAGATGAAGAGGACCGAGACCCTGCTCTCACACGGCTCCTGGGGGAGGCACACGGCTAACTGACCTGCTCCCCAGGGTTCCAGTAGGGATGGTTGATCTTCCGAAGGTAGAGACTGTGGCTGCCTGTTCGCCGCTGCAGGCGGAAGCCTGGCGTGCAGAACAGTGCCTGGCACCCAGGAGGTGCTCAGTAAGTATTTGCTGGTGGGTGAACGCATGCCTCTGTGGATGCATCTGTAACCAGATACTCTGGGAGTAACGCTAACCTTGGAGCTACTTGGCAGTGTTAGGAAGAGCAAAGACTGGAGGTTGGGGTGGGATGGGGGAAGGAATAAGTATTTGGAGAAATCAAGATGTCTCTTTAGAATGTTCTAAGTAGGCAATCAGATTCTCAGGATCGGAGCCCGGGAGAGGGGTGGGGATGCTGATGGGAATGTGAGGTTCGTCGCCCACATTTATTTACAGCTGCAGAAGGAGTGCTTGCCAAGGCGTGGCTGGGAGGGTCCAAAGACCAGCTCAGCGGGAACGTTGTTAAGAGGTGACCCCAGCACGGATGCCACGTGACTGGATTTGGCAGCAAGGATGGTGACAGAGCCACGAGGCAGCACCCAGGGTGCACACGTGGTCGGAGGACACTGCAGAGGGGCTGGGCGAGGGAGGGTGGACGTGCCCATCAGAAGCTTGATGGGGCACCTGTGGGCCGATGATGGGGTCAAGGGAGGCCATTTTATGTTTCTGAACACAGGAGGTCCTGAGAGGAGAAACTGAGGACGTACAAAGAGGCGATTGCTGGAGATGTCCGGGTAGACGGGACGGAGGAAATGAGGCAGCCCCTGTCCTGGATATATCACCAACTGTGTCTGCTCTCTCCCTGTGGGTGCTGGGCAAGTCACAGGGATGCTCTGGGCCTCCGTTTTTACCTCCCCAGGCGGGGCCCCGGCCCCGGGCGTGTGTTGCAGCGGGTCCTCCGGGTGGGGCGGGTCCCTGGTGAGCAGGCTCCAGCCGGAGGCAGTTCTGATGTCCGGCACCTGCTTGTGATGGCTCTGGCTGGCCCCAGGGAGGCCACCGGCTCCCCTGCCCACCTTGCTCCAGGGCTCACACCAGGCTGGCTGGCCCTGGAGGCTCAGTCCAGATCGCTGGACTATTCTGAGGGGAAAACAAAAGTTTAGGATTTGAGGGGCTGCCAGGCGGGCCAAAGGGGCTCTTGGGATGAGATGGGCCTGGGTTTGCTCCTAGCTCTGCCACGGCCGTGTACGGGGACTTGGAGCAAGCACTTTTCCTTCCTAGACCTTATTTTCTCACCTGCAAAACCATCACCATTGGCTGCTAATGAGAAGCTGGCTGTGGAATCCTCCCTCCCTCCCTCCTTCCACCCCTTCCTTCCTTCCCCTTTGCGTTCTGCCTCTTACGGAAGCCAAGTTCTGCTGCTGGAGTCTCCCTCTTCGTGGGTCACACTATCTGGGGGGCCTGGGCCCCTGGGTTCGGTGAGGCAGCCGCAGCCTCCGCCCCACCCACCGGAGGCTGGACTGCTTATCTGCCTCGCCTTCTGCTCTCCCGCCTGGGCCCAGTATCAGCATTTGCCCGGGAGTCCACACAGTACAAAGGAGGGGGGCACTGAAGACTTGGGGGCCTGGGCCAGATAACAGGTGCATTGTGGGTCCAGAGATGGCTGGGGGCTTGCCCAAGGCTGCACAGCAGCAGGAGGACAGCTTGGAGACAGCTTGTCATGAGTCCCCTGTGGGGCATCAGCCACGTGGCAGTGGCCAGAACTGCCTGGGGAGTAGGAAGGGCAGCTCTGGGTGCCCCGGGTTAGCTCCGGGCCCAATCTTGTGGCCCAGGGGACCTGCGTTGGGTCCAGCAGGCATCTTCCAGTTCGCTCCCAGCCTTGCGGGCCCCAGAGATCCAGACTGGGGTTGAACCCTGGCTCTGTTTCTTAGTGGCTGTGTGAACTAAGGTGAGTCTTTAGCACTCTGGAGCCTCAGTTTCCCCAGCTGTAAAATGGGGATGATAGTAAGGGTTAAGCCCTTCAATTAGGAGGATTTGAAATGCAAATAACATCAAGTCACGCCCCTGCTCAGAACCCTGCAACCGTGCCTCCTGCACTTGTAAGAAAGTCCTCTCTTGGCCCCCACAAAGCCCACAGGTCTCTCTCGTTTCCTCTTCTCTGGCCACTCGGGGTCCTCCTGCTCCTCCGTCTCACTGAGCTCATTCCCACCGCAGGGCCTGTGCCCGTGTGGGCCCTGCCTGGCATCCCCACCACTGTTCCTTCCCCCCTCCTCACACTCCCAGCAGTGCGCACTCTCTGAAAGAATCATTCCACTTGTTTACATGTCCTTCCTCTACCCCAGAAATGCGAGCGCCACAAACACGGGCTAGATCTGTTTAGTTCTTGGCTCGTCCCAATACCCAGCACATAGTAGGTGCACTACAAATATTAACAACTGCAACGGTTTCTAAAGACGCCCAAGGCACTTAGGGCTCTGCGGGTGACCGGTGAGATGAGGGCCCCCTCCTGGGGGCTGGTTTCTCGCTCCTCCATTATTTCCCCGTTCTCATTCAGAGCCATTTCCCTGAGCACCTCCAGGTGGCGGCTGTGGGCTGGGTGCTGGGGATGAAGCTGTGAGGTGGGATGTTGGGGCTGTGCCAGCTCTCATGGAAACCTTCCATGGCTCCTCTCGCCCCAGCCAAGTCCACACGCCTTATCTAAGCTTGTCCGCTCCCGCTCATCTGGGTGCAGCCGGCCTTGCTAGCAGGACCTCTCAGGGCACCGAGCACCCCTGCTGCCACCGCTGTACGGCTTTCCACTCTGGGGCCTGCTCTTCCCCACCCTGACCCAGACTGAGCATGTACGTGTGTTTGCATGAACACACAAGGTCGCCCATCTACCTCCTGGCCCTGCCAGGCCCGGCATATTCCAGTGGTCCTCCCAGCTCCCGAGAGCTTTCTCAGTTCTGTCATCAGACGGGCCCTACACCTGTCAACCAATCTTCGTGTGCCTTTCCTTCGTCAGGACCATACACCTCCCCCATGGGATAGGGATGCTCTTATCCCGGCTTCACCGAAAGGCACCAAGGCACAGAGAGGTTTAGTAACTCGCCCAGGGAGACCCAGCCAGCACAGGGGACTCAAGCCCAACAGACTGAGCCCAATGCCTGCCTGTCCTCACACTTCTGCCTGCCCTCCTGCGGCTGCCCCCCAAAGCCTGCCCGTTCTATAACCACAGGGCCCCCCGTGCTGGGTGCTTTACTCTCCTCCCTGTGTAAGGCTTCTCATTATTCCTGAAGGGGAAACTGAGGCACGCAGCAGGAGATCAGACCTGCCCCAAGCTGGAAAGCAGGAGGTTTGAGTCAAACACAGGCTGTCTGAATACAAACCGATGCCACGCTCCCCTCCTGGCCTTCATGCTCGGTGCCACCACAGCCGACCACAGGCCCCCCACCCCCACCCCATAGGGCGGCCACGCTGGCTCCTGGGCCGACCACCACAGCTGACCAACGGTTGTCAACCACCTGCAGGATGACACTGGGTTCCCACTGCTCTCCCCCGTGGCCTCACACTAGCCTGTAAGCTCAGCCCTGTTTTCCACTGCCCTTTAGAGAGGAGAGAACTGAAGCTCAAAGAGTGGGTGACGTGGCCAAGGTCACTCAACTATGGAGGAGTGGGGAGGATTTAAAACGGGGGCCGTGGGACCTCAAAGTCCCTGCACAGCTGCCCTGCGCATCCAAGCGCCCAGGCTGCCTGCTCTTCTCTCCCTCACCCAGGGAAACTCGCCTCCCTGGAGGCTCCAGGGGGCCCGTCATTCCCAGCCGGAGCTTGCTGAGGGCTGACATGAGGGAGCCGCCCTCTCAGGCTGCTCCGGGCCCTTCCCATCCGGCTGTCCACGGGCCTTCATGTGGCCAGGTCTAGCGGAGCACTTGTCCACCCCAGGTGGGCTCTGGTGCCAAACGACCTGCAATGCCCAGGACAGCCCCGACCACAGAGAAGGATCGAGTCCAAGGCGGCTAGTTGAGATCCTGGCCCGGAGGCCCACGTCCCCTGCGAATCCTCTCGGGTCATCGGGCTGTGCGCTGGCGCCACCTGGTGGCTGCACGAGACACCGCAGCAGCCCTCAAAGGAGCCAAGACCAGAAATGATCCGTCCAGCATTCTCGCGATAATACTGACCGCAGCGATCGCTCACCGGCCGGCGCAGGGCTCACTGTGTGCGGGCTCAAAGGGAGATGTCGTATTCGGGATAAATCCAAATGCCACATCCACACTAACAGGCAAGTCGGAATGGACGCACCTGAAACGGAACTGATGTCTCGCATCCCCGCAACTCGCCGCCTGTTCCACCCTCCAGACGCCCTACGTTCACCCCCTGCTCAGACCCCCTCCACTCCCCGTGGCTCAGTGAAAGCAAAAGTACTTAAATGACCCACAAGGATTGAAACACACTCCAGCCCTCCCTCTCTTCTCTCTGCACTCTATTGTTTTATGCACAACAAGACACCATATGAGATAGTTTACTCATTTATCTTGCTTATTACCCATCTCCTCCATGTGAGCAGCTCCCTGCGGGCAGGGGCTGTGTCAGTTTGGTCACTGCTCTCTTTCCAGCATCCCACACGGTGCCTGGCACACAGCAGGTGTTCAATTTGTTGAATAAATGGATGTATGATCCATACAACACCCCGGCCTTGCACTAGAATTTTGTGAAGTCTAGTCTCACCTCCAGCACCAAGGCTGCTCAACATTGGACAGGTTAGATAACCTCTCTTGGTCTCAGCTTCCTAACAGAGATTAAAAATAGTATCACCTCCTTGTGTTCCGAGAGTATTAAATGTGTTAATACATGTGTTTAGGATAGTATGTGATGCACAGCAGGTGCTCAACAGGGTCAGTGCCTTACTTCAGTCATCTTTCTCAGCCTTCTTCCTCCTGCCACCCTGCTCCACTTCTTAAGCCACTGGCGGGGAGGCCTCATGTCTCAGTCATGTTTAGTCTTTTGCACTTAGTATGTGCTTGTTAAACGCTGGCATTACAGGAAGGACATTGATGGTTGAAGAGTGCTTCCTGTTCTCTACGTGCTGTGAGTCGGGCTCTCCTACCCCAGTTTATTGGTGATGAAACCCAGGTTTCCACTGGTAGAGGCAGGACCTGCCCCTCCAAGCTTGTCAGGTGACTTCCTTCCAGGCAGCTCTGGGGGCAGAGGGTCAGGAGCAGGTGCGAGCAGAGGGATGGGCTGTCATTCTGTAGAATGACCAGCAGGCAGCAGCAGAGACCTAGGATGACTCTGTCTCAGGAAACCTGGGTCTGCTCAGTCCTGAGGGGTTAACACCACCTTAAACTTTGCAGCCTAGGCACCCCACATGCTTCGCCCTAGCCCAGACCCTGGTCTAAGAGGTCCCATCCTACCAGGAGATGCCTTTCTCCTGCCCTGCCTCAAACACGGTGCTGTCCTGGGCTCTGTGCTAAGGACTTCCCACATGTCAGCTCATCTAACCTTCACAACAACCAGAATGAGGCAGGTACTGTTATTGCCTCATTATTCAGAGATGGTAACTGAGGGTGCATTGCATGGGGTGTACGGAGGCAGACCTCATGCCTTTGGATTCTCTGCCATGACTGTATTACACATGTGCATGGTCTCCTTTGGGGCGGGGGGGGGGGGTGCCGAAGAAAGGGAGGCAGACATTTGTGCCCAAGAGGGTGGAGTGCAGTAGAGCATAAAAGTCTGTTTAAAATATTCATGGATGTTTCATATCAGAGAATCAGACAACAGCCGAGAACTGGGAGGCTGGGGCCCAGAGAGGTGACACTTGGCCGAGCCTAGGGGGATGTGAGGAAGCCCACCTGATTCCCAGGAGGAACAACAGTTGCCCTGGTGGAAGCGGGGAGGCATTTCAGACTGAAGGGACGTGTGTGCAAAGGCCCTGGGGGGCCCTGGGCTGAGTCTGGCTAAAATGGTGTCAATAAGAGGGGGAAAGAGGAGAGGCAGAGAGATGTGGGCTCACTTTGAGACTTAGAGGCAGGGGCTGACTACTGGGGTCAGACAACAGGACACAGGGTGCCATGGGGTCCCCAAAGATGGCCTTCCACCTTCCAGGGGCAGCTCAAAGCGGTCAGTGTCCTCCTTGGAGGTGGGACAGCTTGCCCAGACAGCCAGTAAGTGGCAGGCTGGGGTTTGAACCTGGGACCTCCATGCTCTGCTGCTTTTGGAGGAAATGCCATGAGCTGAGGAGATGCGCTCCATGAGTTCTGGCTGAATGAATGCATTTCCTGAGTCCTCATGTGCTGGGCCCTGCATGTCATCACACCCTCAGAAGTAACTACGTGATGAGGGAAATGCTACCATTTGTCTTCTTTTGCAGATAAAGAACCAGCACTCAGCGAGCCCAAGATCAAAACCAGGACTGCAGCCCAGGGCCCTGGGTTGCCCTCGGAGCTGCGGCACCTGAGTCTCCCCAACTGCAGTCGGCTCTGTTCCGCGAGACCCGTGTCTGCCTTCCTTGGTCTAGATTTTAATGGACTTCCCACCCTCCTTCTTCTCTGAACCAAACGTGTTCTGCACAAAGGCAGCTGTACTGCACATTAGCAGGAATGAAGACCTATCTCATTTATCATGCATAGAAGATCAGGGTGAAAATAAACACAATGGGAGCTGAACAGCATCACTGCGTTTTTGCTGGTGCAGTTGCCTGCCCCGGTGGAAACAGAGGCTGCTGGAACCTTGTCAGAGGAACGTGAGCGAGAGCCAGCCGGGTGAGGGGGGTGCTAGCAGCAAGGGTGCTCAGAGCCCCTGCAGGAAACCCCGTAGGGAAAACGCCTCTGTGATCCAGTGTCCTGTGACTTAGAAGAGCCTTCTGTGGCCGGACAAGCCCCTCGACTCCAGGCCAAACCCTCCCCAGCTCATCCAGACCCCCCCGCCCCCCGGGCCCTGCGTCCAGCCCCATCCGTGCCAGGTGGGACAGGTGGTGCTGGGAGCAGAGCCCAACTCTCTCCTCACCCTCTGCTCCTCCCTGGCAGGGCCTCAGGGCAGGGTATACAGCTGGTGCTCAGCCTTTCTCTGGAGCCTGGGCTGCAGAGACTTAGTGTTCAGTGGTTGGTCTTTTTTTTTTTTTCCCATTTGTTTTTAATAGAAAAATGTTCCCTGCACCACCAACTCTTTCCTGGGCAGGGTTTGGAAACCATTTCCAGATGGGAAATAATTTTAGGGGAGAGGAACGGCTAAAATTATGGGCCATGCTGCTGCCAGCTCCCAGGCCGGGCCCTGGAGCTGCCCCGAGCTGGGGCGGGCCGGCCTGCGTCCGGGACAGAGGCCAGGATGCGCTGTTGAGACTGGACGTCTCGCCTGGCGGAGCCGTGGTCAGGCCATGTGGGCACCTGCCAACGGTGTGGGCTGCCCTCCTGTGCCAGGCACTCCTCTCACACCCCATTCCTCCTCACTATCCCTGATCGAGGCTTTGCATCCAGCTGCCATTTTGCCAGAAATGCCCAGGTCTCACCACAGAGCTGCAGTCGGCCGGGCCAGCCCCAGGTGCCCCTGTCCTGGTCAGGCGGCCCGGCTTGGGCAACAGGTAAGCTCTCAGGAAAAGGAAGGGCTGGAAGGGAAAACCAAAACACAGGACTTAACAAATATCGAGGTTTTTGTGTTGTTTTTTTAACGGGCAAGACAAAATACAGTGTCTGGGGACACACACAGAGGTGACAGGACTATGAAGACACACAGCGATGACCGGACCATCAGGGAAGAGGGTGTACCTGGAGGAGGAGGGGGGTGAGTGGGGCAGGCCCCTGCCTAGCGTGTCCTGCATTCTCCTGCTCACATACGCTGTGTGATCTGGGGCGGGGGACGCAGTCGAGCTCCACGCTTCACCTGGAGGTGGCCCCGAGGACCTTCAGTTGCCTCGACACAAATCCTTAAGGAGTGTGTTTATGCAGGGAGGTTTCCGGCTGTGTTTCCTTTATATGCATTTCTTCTGGCCCTGGCTGGGTGGCTTAGTTGGTTGGAGCATTGCCCCGTGCACCAAAAGGTTGAGGGTTCAATTCCTGGTCAGGGTACATGCTTAGGTTGTGGGTTCGAATAGTATAATGAACTTTAAAGAAGCCATTACCCGGGATTACCAATTGTTGCCTTGGCGAGGTTTGTGTCATCATTCATTCTTTCTCTCTGTCTTCTGGAGAATTCCTCCCTCTCCCCTGAGCCATTTGAGACTATCTGGCAGATGTCACCCCTAAATATTTCAGTGGTTCCCAAGAACGACATTCTCTTATCCAACCATAACTGCCTCCCGAGGCCTGGAAGGAAGGTTGGCAAGTGGCCACCGTCTCCCGGGGGCAGAGATGCGGGGAGGTGAGCAGGCTCTCCCTGGTGCTGCAGTTGACCGTGCGGTGGTGGCAGGAGAGGTACAGGGACTGAGGGAGGTTGGATTTGGGATGTGGAGGTGAAGGGACCTCCTTTTTGCTCAGTGGTGAATCCTGCCTTTCTCCATCTCACATAAGCTGTGTGATCTTGGGCAAGTGACTTCACCTCTCTGTGCCTTAGTTTTCTTATCTGTGAAGTGGGGATGACAACACTAATCTAGGGAATTGAATGAGTTAACTTGTGTAAAGCACTTGGCTTCTTACAAGTGCTACAAAGTTCTGGCCACTGTTGCTGCTATTTTTATCATCATCATCATCATCATCACATCATCACATCATCGTCTTTCTCAGCAGTGAATCCATACTCCAGGCCTCCATGTATATCTGGAGTTCAACTCTTGAAACGGAGTACATTATCGGTTAATCTTGCTCTGACCTCGAGTCCCAACCCCTAATATCCGGGACCCTGGTACCCACTCCTGGTGCCCCAGGACCCCTGTCACTGAGTTTCTCACCCTGACCCCAGTCTCCCCTGTCCAGGCTGCCACAGTAGCCGGGGCCTGGCCAGGACAGACGCCTGGGCCCAGTGTGGACCTGGTGATGGACGTTTGTGCCACCTCCTCCCTCCGGTCCGAGCACCTGTCTCCGGAACTGGCCACTTCCCTGTCTCTGCAGCCTGTCCAGGCCGCTGTCTTCACTCACCTTGATAATTACACTGGCCTCTTTGCTCGTCTCTGACTTAAAAACAAAGAGGTTTTTTGTTTAATTTCAAGTAGTGCAGCCCATCATACGAGTTCAAAGAATATCAACACATGTCAAAATGTGAGATTATTTATTCAATCCTTCATGAAGCTGTTAATAGTAGTGGTTTCATTTCATTGTTTAAATGTTGTGATAAGTGAACATTGCTTTTCTATTTTTTTAAAGATATTTTTATTGATTTCAGACAGGAAGGGAAAGTGAGAGATTCAGCTGCACCTGCACATCCCCTACCAGCGATCAAGCCTGAAACTGGGCATGTGCACCGACCTGGAATTGAACCATGACCTCCTGGCTCTTAGATCAACACTCAACCACTGAGCAGCACCAGCTGGGCGCTTTTCTATTTTTTAGAATTACATTAAAAATTGTACACTTGTTAACACATAGGTAAGACAGGTAAATTATAAAAAATTCAAACGGCACAAGAAAGAGTGCAGTTGAAAATGAAGTCTTTTCCCCATCCTTGTCCCCCACTCTTCCAAATTCATGCTCCCAAGACAGCCTGATCTCCATTTCCTGTGAGCTCATCTGCACACACACACGACCACAGACACGCGTGACTTACACCAACAGTAGCCAAATGCACGCATGCCTCGCATCTTGCCTTTTTGCACTTGCCATACCTCCTCGATCTTAACCCATCGTGTACATGGCTGCATCGTCCTTTTCACAGGTGCAAAGTATTCCTCTCATGTAGTTTGATCATGTTTTACCTAGTTACTCTTTTCTGTTGGCTCTTCAGGTTATTTCCAACTGTTGCTATTAGCAAACAGTCCTGGGGTAGTTGTCTTTCACTTTAACATCTGTGTGTGCGTGTGCGTGTGTGTGTGTGTGTGCGTGTGTGCGCGTGCGTGTGTGCGTGTGTGCGTGCGTGTGTGTGTGTGTGAATTAGATTTTTGGGGGACTTGTGCATGTCGCTTTTCAGTTGTATGATCAAATTGCACTATGAAGTTGTACCAAGTTATTCTCCCACCAACAATGTGTGAGAGTGCCTGTATGCAACTTTGCTAACATCGTGTGTTACGAACTTTGAGGGGTTTGTTTTGGTCACTTTAATAAATGAAAGCAGGTATCTTGGTATAGTTTAAACTTCTCTTTTAAATTGGAGGGTGAGCCGAAACCGGTTTGGCTCAGTGGATAGAGCATCAGCCTGCGGACTGGAAGGTCCCAGGTTCTATTCCGGTCAAGGGCATGTACCTTGGCTGCGGGCACAATCCTGGTAGGGGGTGTGCAAGAGGCAGCTGATTGATGTTTCTCTCTCATCGATGTTTCTGACTTTCTATCCCTTTCCCTTCCTCTCTGTAAAAAAATCAATAAAATATATCTTAAAAAAAATAAATTGGAGGGTGAAAAAAACACCTTTTGTTTGTTGAGCTTAACACGCTCTCATTGTTTTATGTCAAGGACCTCCATTGTTTTGGTTTATTACATTATTTTAATATTTTATTTTATTTTATATTTTTCCCCATCCTTGATGCCCTGGCCAAGGACATGTGTCCCGGGGCGTACCTGTTTCTTTGTAAGACCGGTGGTGTTACTTTATGTGTGAGTGTTTTTAACTTACAGCCGAGCTCTCCCTCTGTTTCTGCTTCTTTCACTCAGCAATCTCTTCCCAGGGTCTCTGCAGGCTGCGCTGCGTGGCCGAGCATCGCTTGCCATGCTGAGAAGACATTACTCCTGCTTCCTTTCCAGCACACCACTTGCTCATATCCTTTGGGGCGGAATGTTTTCCAGTCATGAGGAAACCTGGCCTGAGCCTGCCTCCTTTGAAGATGGGAAGACAGGCGGGGCAGGAAAGGGGAGAGCAGCTGCTGTGTGACTGATGTTGGTGACTGCTGCACTCCCCCCCCCCCCAACAGCCCCTAGATGGGAGGGGGGGCTGGGCAGCCGCATGCACGTGTGGCCTGGCAGGGCGAGAGGAGGGGATTTCTTAAGAGGTGTGGCAGCTGTACAGGGAGGGCTCAGGGCAGGGACTGGCCCCTGTTTGAGGCGCCCAGACCTCCGGCCTTCTTTCTACTCCTCCCACACAGGGGCAGGGTCTGTCAGAAAAACAAGAAGCTTTGTTCCATCCAGACCGGGGCTGAGCTAAGTGATGAGGGAGTGGAAACACCCATGTCCACCCTCTCTCTGCTCTTCAGGCGTAGGATGCCGGTGCGGGAAGCACTCTGGCCCCCATAGCGAGGCCAGGGGCTAAGTCATAGCTCCCCAGCCCCAGGTATGGTGGGTCCGAGCCAAGGTCTCCTCAACAGTAAGACAGGTGTCCTGGTCACTTCTCATGCCTCCCTTCCCTTCAGCTGCCACATTCTACTCCATCCACCCATCTAGTCACCAATATTTATTGAGCACCCACTAAGCGCCAGGCATTGGATCTAAAATGGTAAACCAGATGGACAGTGATTCGTGCCCTCCTGAAACTGTGTGTGTGTGTGTGTGTGTGTGAGTGTGTGTGTGAGTGTGTGTGTGAGTGTGTGTGTGTGAGTGTGTGTGTGAGTGTGTGTGTGTGTGTGTGTGTGAGTGTGTGAGTGTATGTGTGAGTGTGTGTGTGTGAGTGTGTGTGTGAGTGTGTGAGTGTATGTGAGTGTGTGTGTGTGAGTGTGTGTGTGTATGTGTGTGAGTGTGAGTGTGTGTGTTTGTGTGTGTGTGTGAGTGTGTGTGTGTGAGTGTATGTGTGAGTGTGTGTGTGTGAGTGTGTGTGTGTGTGTGAGTGTGTGTGTGAGTGTGTGTGTGTGAGTGTGTGTGTGTTTGTGTGTGAGTGTGTGTGTGTGAGTGTGTGTGTGTGAGTGTGTGTGTGAGTGTGTGAGTGTGTGTGTGTGTGTGTGTGAGTGTGTGTGTGTGAGTGTGTGTGTGTGAGTGTGTGTGTGAGTGTGTGAGTGTGTGTGTGTGTGTGTGTGTGAGTGTGTGTGAGTGTGTGTGTGTGAGTGTGTGTGTGAGTGTGTGTGTGTGAGTGTGTGTGTGAGTGTGTGAGTGTGTGTGTGTGTGTGTGAGTGTGTGTGTGAGTGTGTGTGTGTGTGTGTTTGTGTGTGAGTGTGTGTGTGTGTGTGAGTGTGTGTGTGTGAGTGTGTGTGTGTGTTTGTGTGTGTGTGAGTGTGTGTGAGTGTGTGTGTGTGAGTGTGTGTGTGTGTGAGTGTGTGAGTGTGTGTGTGTGTTTGTGTGTGTGTGTGTGTGTGTGAGTGTGTGTGTGTGTGTGTGTGTATGTGTGCCCCATATCCATGTCCTAATTCCTGGAACCTGTGATTGGTTCCATGGCATGGAAGAATTAAAGGTGCTAAGAAGCTGACCTGAGCTGGAAGATGAACTTGGATTGGGAGGTAGGACCAATGTCATCACAAAGTCCTTGTAAGTACAGGAGGGAGGTTAGAGAGTCAGAGCCAGGGATGCAGCACGAGAGAGACTGCCCAGCACTGCTGGCTTAGATGATGGAGGAAGGAGCCGCAAGCCAAGGAATGCAGGCAACTTGTAGAAGCTGGGAAGGCAAGAAAACAGATTCTCTCTTTGAATCTTCAGACGGAACTCAGTCCTGCCTCTTGATTTTAGTCTGATAAGACCCAGCTTGCATTATAAGAGAATATATTTATGTTGTTCAAAGCTGGCAACAGGAAACTGATACCCAGGGAAACAAGTGTAACCTGTGTTAGATGGTGGCGAGGGTGCTGGGAAATAAAGCCCGATGGAGCATGGGGAATATGCAGATGCTTTGCAACTGTAAGCAGGGTGAACAGTCCGGGAGGGCCTCCCTGGGAGGCGCCATTTAACAGAGGCCTGAAGGAGGCGGGCACGGGAGCCACCAGATAATGGGGAAACGTACAGGGAGAGGGAGCAGCAGGGCAAAGCCCTGCGATGGGGGGGGGAGGGGTGCCTGGTATGTCCAAGGCACAGCAGGGCAGCCACGGTGACGGGCAGAGTGCGCTGGGGGGATGGAGAGAGGGGAGCTCAGGGAGGTTTGGGGAGTTGAATGAGCTCCGCGGGGTGGGCCTGGCACTGGGAGCCGCCTAACAAGATCTCTGAGGGAGGCTCTGGGCCGGGCCCAGCCTCAGAGGAAGAGCATGCCTCTCCAGACGGGAACTGGAACAAGAGCCATCCCTTCCCCAGCTCTGCCAAGTCCCGCCGAAGTCGTGTCCAGCCAACAAAGTGAAAGGGGAGTGCACCCCTCACCCCCACCCTCCCAGCTCCTGCTTCCCAGACCAGCCCGGGGCTGGGCATCATTTTCTTGGTCCGTGCTTGATACGGCCTGGTCCAGGCTGCGGGGAGGGGGCAGCAGTACCGTGACCTGCCTCTCACCCCAGAACTCTCAGGCGTGGCCTCCCTTGGGATGGGGGTCTGTGCCCTGAGCTTGGGCAACCGGGCTCCGGCTGGGACCAAGGCTGCCATCTCCCTGCCACGTTCTATGTGCCCTGACTGGGGCCGGTGGCTCACCCTTTCTGGACCTCAGTGTCCACGTCTGTGGCACAAGAGGTTGGATTAATCATGGGTCTCAGACCGATAGCCCTGTAGCCACATCCTGCCCACAGGCATGTTTATAAGTTTGAAATTAGTTGCCAACACTTAAAAGTTGGGAAACTTCTTGTAAAACCCTGGATTGCCGGCTTCTCTTAAGAAATCAAAAGGTCTGGCCGCTGGTGACTTGGGCTGAGTAGTGACAGCCACGGTCCCCACCCAGCCCCTGGGCCATCTCTGACTCTTGTCTTGGGGTGTAGGGTTATTTGAGTTGACAACCCTGGACCCTAATGGCTCTTCGAGCTCTGATTTCTTACATTCATTGAACCTGCCCCTGGAGAGCGATTCAGGGTGGGCTTCCTGGGAGA